>CM053793.1:167720996-168158496 GCA_028749045.1 Cupressus sempervirens | reverse complement strand
TTCACTATCCAAATTGCTTCAAAACAGTCCTCACTAGACAATTTAGTATAACTTATCCAAGAAAATGAACTGACTAAAACAACAACTAATATTTGCCAATATGGTTACTTTGAATTCCACAAGTTATCCTCAATATCAAACACTTCTTTTACCTTCACATAATCACATCCAACCTAGCACAACATAACATCGATAAGATATCACTACATATAATGATTTCCAACCAAGAAAACATCTTCCCTTTAGATCAAGTCCTAATAACTAATTGAGTTATCCTTGAGGCTTCCCCAATATACAATTAATTATATAGGACCATAATAATATATTACATTTAGGTTCTACATGTTACATTACAAGTTGCATCAATATTACAACACAATCAACCTCTAAGGAATAACCTGCACATTTCCTTCACAAAATGAAAACCAAATTCCACCATCTCAATGATGACACCATGAACAAGTCTCTAACCAAAATTTGATTCTACTAAACAATCTTCAACACCATCAAAAAGGTACAACACGAACAACATCAAACAATCTTCTGCAAACTATCCTAAAACCACTTCTCAGCAAAAATTATGTAACTCATTGCAAACTTCATAAATATTTCTACAAGAATACATATAGAATCTATATGTATACCACAATACCAATCTAAGTGAACATAACACAAATTAGTGACCATGAACCTTGTTGAAAAAAAATTCTCTATAATTCTGCCAAAACTATCCAAGAAGATGATATGTCAACATCAATGAAAAATTGAGTCATGAATGCAACACATAAGCACTCAATCATATCCCAAAGTATACTAAAAATTTCCAAAAAGAATTCATACCAACAATCCCCACCTTTGGCATTGATGGAAAAATATGATGAAAAGCATCAAAGTTCCAAAAATAGCAAAATATATTTCTTCCTCATCTACTTTTACTACACCATTCATTTTGCTTCATGAATATAAAGACATGTCTCTCCCTTGTAGATAGAGATTGGTTGTAAAGAGTTTTTCATGTTCTAATCTCCCCTATTGATAAACAATATTTTTCATTCATATCTCTCCTCTATTGACATCAATGAAAAATGTTTCATTATGCCAAATCTCAAATTTCAATAATCTTCAATACAATTTGAAAAGCTCACCAAGTGTTAAAAGACACTATTAAAAATTGCACGAGAGTTATCAATGACTCTAGCAAAAAGTGACTAATCCCTCAAGGAATCATCACCAATATATAGTCCAAATGTAAGAATAAGCTTTGAATATACTTGATTGATGTAATCCTACATCAATTACTCTGAAGAAGGTTGGGCATAAGCCCAAGCATACTTGCAAATGCTCAAAAACATCCATAGCCAAAGCTTTTGTGAAAATGTGTGCTATATGCTCCTTTATGCTAACATACTCCAATATAATATCTTTCTCTGCTACCTTTTCTCTCAAGAAAATATACTTTATTGCAATATTCTTAGTCTTTGAATGTAACACTAGATTCTTTGACATATTAATTGTGCTTGTGTCATCACAGTGAATGATAACAAGTTCTAAAAATTCTTTACCAATATCTTTTAACATATGCTTCATCCAAATTATCTAATTACATTTATTTGTTGTTGCTACATACTCAAATTTTTTTGTAGATTGTGATATGCAATTATTTTTCTTACTTAGCCATGAAATCAATCTTCCTCCTAAAAATGCTCCATCACTAGCCATTTTCCTATCATCAACATTTCCTGCCCTATCTACATCTATATATGCACATAAGGAAAATTTGTGTGTTCTATCATACAATAAGCCATAATCAAGTGTACCTTTCAAGTATATGAAAACTCTTTTTACTGCTACCAAATGCGTCTTTTACAATCTACTTGGAATCTTCTCACAACTCCTATTGCATTAGATATATCAAGTCTTGTATGAGTCAAATATTACAACCCCACCATCATAGATCCATATATTTTTTGTTTTGTACTACGGTATT
This sequence comes from Cupressus sempervirens, assembly GCA_028749045.1. Classification (NCBI taxonomy): domain Eukaryota; kingdom Viridiplantae; phylum Streptophyta; class Pinopsida; order Cupressales; family Cupressaceae; genus Cupressus; species Cupressus sempervirens. The sequence goes on along the minus strand of CM053793.1, from coordinate 168,156,509 downwards.
CATCCTTGATAATTTACATCATGTAACCATAGGTGTCCCAATTGGTTTACAATTATCTAAACCAAAAAAATTCAACAAATCCTTAAGATATTTAGTTTGTGATATGAAAATGACATCCTCATTCTAATTTATTTATGATCTCAATAAATATTTCATCTCACCAATCATACTCATCTCAAATTCACTCTTCATTTCTTCTAAAAATTTATTGCTAGCTTCAACATTTCCTCCAAAAAAAATGTCAACAATAAATACAACAATAATCAATAAGCTGTCTTCACTCTTTTAAAATACATATTATTGTCTACATTACCTTTCTTCAATACTAAATCTAATAAATTCTTATCCAATCTTTCATAACAATATCTAGGTGCTTGCTTCAATCCATACAATACTTTCTTTAGTTTTTAAACCATGTCTTTATCTTCAGTCAGGGGAAATCCATCAGGTTATTTAATTTAAACTTATTCTTCAAGTTCACAATTAAGAAGAGCTAACTTAACATCCATCTGATAAACTTTAAAGTTCTTGTAAGTTGCATATGCCAAAAGGAATCTGACCGCTTCAAGTCTAGCAGTAGGAGTGAAAGTTTCCTCAAAATCAATTCCTTCATGTTGTGTATGACCTTTACACACTAACCTTTCTTTTTTTCTTAGCACTTTTCCTTTCTCATTCATCTTATTTGTGAATACCTACTTAGTTCCAATAACATTCTTATCTTTAGGTGTAGGAACCAATTCCTAAGTCTCTTTTTCGTGGCCTTAATCCAAAACTCATCTTTACAAGCTTCATTTGTAGTCCTAGGTTCAACTTGGGATATTAAACATAATTATTCACTCTCCCTATTTCTTATCATCACTCCTTTGTTTATATTATCAATAATTTGAACCATTGGGTGATTCTTTGTAACATCTATGTTAGGTGTTCTCTATTCTATTCTAATTTCTACTCTTGGTTCTGGTCTAGGTTCTTCTCTTTGTATTTAGTGTGCAAATCAGTGTTAGTTTCATAAAATAATTTATGCTTAACATTTTTATTGTTAGTCCTTTGATTAGTATTTTCAACATAATCATAATAAATATTTTTTCCTAAATTTTAAAATTTCCATCAACTTTCACGTTAGCACTCTCAACAATAGTTTTCAATCTCTGACTAAAATATTTATATGTCTTACTCTTTAATCAATATCCAAGGAAGTAACATTCATCAATCCTAGAATTAAACTTCCTAATATCATCACCTCTTTTGATATAACACTTACTTCCAAAGATTCTAAAGTACTTCATGATAGGTGAATGCCCAAACCAAAGTTCATAAGGTGTCTTATCAGTGTCATGCCTTATCTACACTATGATCATTATGTATACTATAGTGTTCACTACTTCTCTCCAAAATATTTGTGATGCATTATTCTCAAACATCATTTCTATAGTTTCTTCAAGTATTGATGTGTTCCTCCTTTCTACTATCTCATTATGTTGTGGTCTCTTTAGAGCTAAAAGTTGTCTTGTAATTCCACTAGTCTCACAAAAGATGTTAAACTCATTTGAAATAAATGCCCCTCCTCTATTTGATCTAAAACACTTAATCTTCAAACCAAATTCATTCTCTACTCTATTATTAAATATCTTGAACTTCTCAAAAGCTTTAGATTCATCTTTAATAAATCTTACCCATATTGTCCTTGTAAAATCATCAATAAGAAGAATAAGGTACCTTTCACAATGAAATTCTCTTTTTCTTGTAGGATCACTCAAATATGTGTACAATGTCTAACTTTGATGTAGTAGTAAACATCTTTCTTGGAAATGAACTCCTATTTTTCTTTTCCACCAGACATTCTTTGCAAGCCATATTAGAAGGTTTCACAATCTTAGGAAAATGTAGAATTTCATATGTAATACTTATATTCACAAGGTTATCAAAGTTAATATGAAAAAATATCTTATTCCATAACCTAGTATCATCAATATTTGCAACCAAACCTGTCATCTCAATAAGATTCAATTGAAAAATGTTACCTATTGTCCTTGTGCCTCTACCGATTCAACTTACCATCCTTATCTTAATAACACAAATCTTCTCTATGAATTAAAACATATATCCCTTATCCACAAGTTGTCTAACAATCAAAATATTATGTTTCAAATCATCAACAAAGTAAACATCAGTAGTGTTTGTCTTTCTATCAAGTTTAATAGATCCTTTTCCTTTAATTTGATACGGTGCATAATTAGTAACTCTAATTACTCTTCCATCATAATTGTTAAACTCATTAAACTTATTCATTTCTCAAAATATATGATGAGGACAACCACTATCTATAATCTAATCAGACTTCTTATTTTAAACATGTGATATTAAAGCTTTTTCCTTTATTACATATTCTTTCTCATGTCTTCTTTTTCTTTAATAGAAACAAATATCTTCAATTTTACTGATATAATTTCTTCAACAATCTCAACTATGTGTGTACAATCAAGGGTCAAATATTTTTAATATCTTCCATACAAATTCATCTTCCATCATATTTCCTCTACAACTCTTGATTCCTAAAATAATCTTAATAATTCATCCAAAATATGCTATAAAAGATTCATCTTCCATCATCTTAGCATTACCTAACATGTTCTTCCAATTTTGAAATCTAGATTTTTTTGCAAATTTATTTCATTGAAATAGATTATATAACTTAACCCAAATTTTATTAGGAAGATATAAACCTTTTACCTCAACATACTCTATTTCTAGAAGAGTTGATAATAATGCTTCTCTAGCATACATATTGTACATGAATAGATCCTTCTCTTCTTGTGTCCAATTATCTAACTCTTTCTCCTCAATAGCATTCTGTATTTCCCTTGTAACCAACTAGTATTCTACTCCCATGCATAGCAAGTGAGCCTTCACCCTATCCTTATAGTTTTCATAGTTAAATCCATCAAATTTAAAGCTTTCTTTCCTAAATGTAGTCACGAATCTCCATAAGTTGTTAAACTTTCTCTTCAAGGACCTGATGCTTTGATACCAATTGTTTATAGAAAGTAAATTCCACCAATATAAGTGAGAGGGGGATTGAATTAGTTATATGATTTTAAAAACTTTTATCAACTTTAAAAAATATGAAAAATGTAATCAAAAGATATAGAAACTACAAGATATCAACCATGCAATGTGATATAAGATATGTTAACTAGGGAAACCCTTAACTAGAGGGAAAATCCTAGTGGGAATGATGCCTATAAGATTACATACTCGTATAAAAGTTTCTTTTGAAAGGATGTGATCATGTTAGGATTCAAATAAACACAATCCGTACATATGAGTCCCTATTATGATACTTTGAATCTATACTAGAAGATTCCAACCCTGTTAGGAGAACAAGTAAAAGGAAGACAACTGAACCCATTGTCCAAATTGTTTTAGAACCGTTCTCACTAAACAATTAAGGATAACTTATAAAAGAAAAATGAACTAACTGAAACAACTTGTCTCTACCAATATAGTTCCTTTCAAGTCCACAACTTATCCTCATCATCAAACACTTCTTTGACCTTCACAAATTATCATCCAAAGCTTGCATAACATAACATCAATAACATATGTTCGCATATGATGATGTCTAACCACGAAAACATATTTCCTTTATATCAAGTCCTCATAACTAATTAATTTAGTTGGGAGGCTTCCCTAGTGTAAAATGAATAATATAGGAGCATCATAAATATTAGATTTAGGTTCCACACATTACATTACAAGTTACATCAATATTACAGCTCAATCAACCTCCAAGGAATTACTTGCATGCTATCCTACACAAGTCTTCACATAATAAAAACCAAATTATGTCACCTCGACTATAGCATCGCAAACAAGCCTTTGGCAAAAATCTAATCCACTAAACAAGCTTTAACTTCGCCAAAAAGATACAACACAAACAACATCATACAATCTTTTGCAAATTGTCATGCAACTAGTCCAACAAAACTTTTGTAACTTGTTGCATGCTTCATAACTATTTCTACAAGCATAGATATAGAATCTATACACATCCCACAATGCCAATATAAGTGTGTGTAACACATCTCAACAACCTCAAACCTTTTCAAACAAAATTATCTCTATAACTCTACTAAAACTATCTAGAAAGTTGATATATTAACATCAATGACAAACCAAGTCTTAAATACAACACATAAGCATTAAATCATCTGTCAAAGCATGGTGAAAATCTCCATATGACATTCATGCCAACATACACAACTCATCAAGGTGGGAAATAATTTCAACGTTTAACATCAAATACCTATAATATTTCTAATAATTTAATACATAGTGTAGGGGTAGTTATTGTTTAAAAAATTATATTGGCTTCAGGATAAATATCCTAGCACTAGCAATTAAGTACAACTTGCCTCTGAAAAGACATATCTCTAGTGGAGTTTGGAAAAAAATTCCTAACAAAATTGTGCTAAATATAATAGAAAATCAAGATAGTATTAGAGTGGCATCTAGAGTTCAAACAAAGTTAAGGACATCAATATCTAACCAAGTAAAAAACAAGAGAAAACCATTTCTCTTTATTTGGAAGCAAAGGCTAGTGTGCTTAGAAGGGGATATGATTCCCTAAATGCATCTTCAAGTAATGCTTGCAACCTTAAAAACAAGAAAAGTATCAAAGAAGAGAAGATAATACCCAATGAACAACATTAATATGCAAAAGAAAATGATAGGAAGAATGAGAAGAAATAATGTTTCTTTGGAATTCCTTGGGTTTCCAAGAAGAATGCATTCATATGTGTAAGAAAACCAAATAATTAGGTGAAAAATAGGGATAATGTGCTAGGTAAGAATGATAGGGGCAATGAGAAAGAAAAAAAAGGTTCTCTAGGAGGTCCTTCCTCAAGACACATTCACATAAATTTATAAGGAAAAAGGACTCTACTATACCAAGAATTGCAACTAGGAATTTGTGTAGTAATTATAATAACTAAAGAAATTTTGGGTCACACAAAAGTGGGTGTAAAGATAAGAAGGACAAGAAGAAGGCTAAATTGAAAAAGAAAAAAAAAAAGTGATTGTTTTGTAGCTAATGCTTCCTCCATAAAGAAAAGATTAATTGATGACAATCTTATGAGTGACAAAACTTGTCTCATAGAATATATCTCAGAGGATAATCTTATGTGTTCTTAGAAAGAAATGATAAAAAGGGAGGTTCCAAAATTTTCAAAAGATGGTATCTAAAGGGAAAGGTAGCAATAGAAACCACAAAAAACAACTATTTTTGGAAATTGTTGAGAATGTTGAACGTAGAAAAAAAAGGAAAAATAATGGTCAAAAGGAATCATTAATTTGTAGAAATAGTATGAATATTATTTCTTTCAAATTTTCATCACCTATAAGGTCAACATGTAGATCTCAGACAATAATAAATATGAAGGAGAATAAATTAGGTAAGGGTGAATCTTTTAATAATTGGAAAGAGAGGAAAATCTTCCATTGTAGGGATCCTCATGTGAGTTGTCAACCTAAGAAATTCATATTAATCAATTTAAAATGGGAGGCCTCTAAATCATATATGACTGGCTACATAAAGCTCCCACCATTCAGAGGCTAATACAACAAAAGAATGCAGGAGAGATGTATCAAAAATAAAAGGAAGGTTCTTGGAAAATAAGCTAGTAAAACTAGAAGCCCTTGCCTATGGCAAAGGATTTACAAAGTCCCATTATGCCACAACCAAATCAAACAATATTCCAGATTCTATCTATCTATCTAAATTAAACCATAAATGCAATGCATAGACTCAAAAAAAAACACTATCTATAAAAATATATACCCAAAAATGGTGAATGTAATTATCCCACTCAAAGAGAAATCATGATAATCATCCATGCTCAAAAATGATGACATTAGCACATTAAACTTTGAAATTAATTTGACTACAAATGTAACAAGTGTCTCTCCACATAGAGTTAAATATAATAAGAGGGGGGTGAATAAATATATCCCAGATAACTTCAACTTTTAGTGCTTGTCTTCCTTCACACCATTCTACTTGGTAGTGATAGCTATAACTTAACTAATCAGGTTTAAGAAAAAATAATGAAGATAGACATAACATTATATTAAAAAAGTATTTATCTCATGGAAACCCAAGTAGGGTGAAAACCAAAATGTGTGAGATGATCTTCACAAAGTTTGAACTCACTTGAAGTACACTCGATCAAGAGCTTGTCTCTATTACAAAACTACAAGGACACAGTTAGGTGCCTCCAAGTTAAGGGATTTAGATAATACATGTGAGAGTATTTCCTAGTTAAGAGAAACCTATTTAAAGGAATTTTGAACACAAACTAATGTGTCACCCTATTATGGGATTTATTACAAAGAACTTGTTAAACTCCACCCTTGATGGGAATGTTTTTTTTAGCAATTAGAAAACAATATAAGTAATGATCTAATTAGAATAGTTACTTTAATTAGCATGAATATATACCACTTTGATGCTCCTCAGAACTTCTTGCAACTTTTATCTTCTCTCCCTTAGCTTTGCAACTCAAACATGATCACTTACATGTTTGGCTTTGCTAGCTACTACATGTTTTAGCACTTGTGTTGATTAGACACACTAGCTTCTCTTTAATACAATCTATTTATGACTTCTCAACATGACCCTTCTCAATTTGAGATTATACTTAATTCAATTTTGTGACTCTTTTGCTATTCACTCTGTAATCTAACATTTTCCTACAAGAAACATTCTATTATATAATATTTACATCCTTTGCTTTAAAACCCCAATTTGTGAATTCAATTTTTGAATTCTCAAGCCTATGCCTAGCTTGTTTTCCTATTACTTTCATGTTTCATTCTTGTTATGTAATGTCCCTTTACTGATTTTTTTATGATATTTCCAGCCTCAAATCAGAACTTTAAAATTAAACAACCAATATTACAAAGATCTGCCAATTTCCCAATAAAACCCAAATTGGGTATGTCCAAATTAGTGCCAAAAACTTCACAACTTCACAAATTATTAATAAATCTGAAAATGGACATTTTTACAGAAATTTTAGCAGCATAACAGCCTAAAAAATGACATTTCCAGATTTGTATAGCCTTTACACAACAGCTCACAAATGTAGGGCAAAACTATGCTCAATCGGGCTCCCGAAATTAACACAAAAATGCCCGAAAACACCACAAAACACTCATAAACTATCTCAGAAGTTTAATCACGACCCAATACATATATTCAGCTCTATTTTAAAATCACAAAGTCTGAAATATAGCAGCAAACCAAACTGATATGAAACACTCAACTGAAAACCCAAACTCAAACCAAAAACAACCCCGAAAACACCCAAATCGGCACTATTCAGCACAAAGGCAAACTCTGTATGAGCATGCACATGGAATGGCTTCAAACTCCCATCCTTAGCCTTCCTATAAACCTGCAAACTCCCATTCTTGGGTCTCCTTCTCTACAGGTTTGGCAGCCTCTGAAGAACAACAAGAAAATTAGCAAGAATCAAGATGTAGAATGAGCCCAAAATGCCTCCAAACCCCTTTTAAAGAGGGCATAACCCTAACTCACGTCCAAGAGGGGTTAATAAAATATAATTTAATAATAATTTTTATTTATTAGTCCATTGGTTTCCAAAGATTAGCCCATTTTTCCGAAATTTCACCTTTTTGGAGCCTGCCTGCCTTAACAAAGTTTTTTTTTTTTTTTAATTATTTGAATAGGGGACATGACATGTTAAATGTTCCAAGTATGAACAAAATTAATGGATTTTTTGTGGCTTTAATGACTTGCTATGTTAGAAAGAATTCAAATTTGAATTATTTTGGTTGTCCTCAATGTGACCTATCACCATTAAATGCAATGTCGAGTGCACTCTACTTTCCTCATGACATGTCATTCAGAGTTATCTTTCCCTTGAAATCCTCTTATCATTTACAACTTAACCTTTCTTCATAACTATCAATCACACCACCTTATATGTATCATTCACATCATTCTTCATCATGACTTTATCCAATTGTAGTTGTCCCTCAATCATTGTCTCTTCTTGCCTTGTCCTTCTTATTCATTTGGTCACACCTGTAATCTAGAGTTTCTCATACATGTTTCTAATTCCTCATTGATCTTGGCTTCATACTCATCACTTATTTTTCTTTTCCTTAATATTAATGAAAACTTACTCATGACTAGTTACATTGGTAGATCTACCAGTTAGTCCTTTATATTTTTGACATATATGCCAACAATATCCCTATTTGGCATTAATGGAGAACTTTAATCACAATCAATCATATCCTTTATCACTACTCCATGCTTAGTAGATATAATATTAGTTTACTTTCTTCTTTTCTCTTTGTTCAACATCTCACACTATGATGATGCATCTACATCCTTTTACTGCTATGAATTTTCTTTTTGGGTTCCCTTGTTCTATTTTGATGTCTTCTCTCTTCCACCTTTCCTCTTCCACCTTTTCTCTTCTCCCTTGTTCTATTTTCTTCTCACCCTTCAATAATGCCAAAGATGCACATCATATCATTGTGACTACTCCCTTTGTGGAGTAGTCTCTATGTTCATTAATCCATACTTGTGAAAAATCATTTGTGGATTATGGATTGATGTTTTCCTTGATATCTTTACGTCGTGCTTGATAAGGGTAATACCTCTAACTTCTCTCTCAAATACTCAAAGGTGTTCTTCTAAAGAGGTTTTTTGAATATGTCATCTAATTATTCTTTAATTGGAATTTTGTTGGTGTAATTAAGTATTTACTAATTACACTTTACTTAAGTTTACTTAGGATAATGCATATCCATATTAGTTGTCATGTAGACACCTAGGAGTTTGCATATTTATATGAGTTGTCATGTAGACAACACAGTAGTTTGCACTCCAATTGAGCACATGTTGTCTAGTACATCTCTTTATGAGATACACCTTTACATTCTTATCCTCTCATTGTCACATGTATATTCATGCACAATGGAGGATAATCCACTCTTGGTGGACATGTGCTTAGTTGGTATGCTTATCTCTTTGTTGACTCCTAGTCATATCAGTTGCCTTTATATACAAGGAACTTCTACGATGTATTCATCCAATCATCTAATATCCATTCTCATTTGATCATATCTTGTCTCTCTTGTACTCTCTCTTGAGCTTCTAGATATTGGCATTTCATTCATGCCTCAGGCAAATTCTTACATGGTATTAGAGCTATATCAAATTCTTACATCGTATCAGAGCCATAGGAGTTTCATTGCATAGCCATTAAAGAAATTTTTTTTGTAGGTCAAGATTGGAGCTTGCTGGTGCAAATCAGATGTTGGCATCACATTTAGAAAGTCAAAAAACCCCAAATTGAATTTTTTTTTTCATCAAAATTAGACATATGATGTGAAATCTAGAGTCATTTGATTTGTGGAGGTGTAACTGCAGTGATTCGGGATAAATAATTACAAAGGTGATTTTCAAACAACAATATCTCCCTCATTCAAACTCCTTATTTTGAGTTTTTTTTTTGGGGGTAGAATTTCGTGATCTACACATTGGTGCAGGTTGTTTGTGATCTTTGTTCCTAAATTTTTCTAAAAATTGCCAATCCCAATTTTTACAACTTTAGAGGCTTCATTTGGGCTCATATGGACACATATTCAAGTGCTTTTTTTTGAAATTGCATAATTTTTTGTCTACTTTCTAAATTTGGTATCAGTTTCGAGTAATTTGAGTAGACATAGTACTTTCAGTATTTGGTCATTTTTGGCCTATTTTGGCACTTCTAATTAATTAGATCTTTGAGTGGTCTTGTGTTTTATCTTGTTGAGTCTGATATAGATTCATATTTGTTGTTGTAACCATCAAAATTAGAAGTCCACTTTAGTTCATTTTGACAAGTGGTAGTTGTATATGCACTAAGTATAAAGTGCCAAAATCATCTATTTTAGGGGGGTTCTTTGATTGAGTGATTTTGGGGTTGGGGGGAGGGGGAGTGGTGTCTTGAGTGTTTGCACTTCTCTTTCTTTTGTGTTCTTTTATTTTGCATCATGGGTTCTCCTAGGTTTCCATATTTAACTCCACATAATTATGCTACATGGAAAATTAGAGCATGGAGTAAAATGATGGAAAAAGGTTTAATTGATTATGTTGATGGAACCATGGTTGCACCATCTAATCCTAATAAACTAAATGACTGGAATCATAATAATAAGGTTGTTATTGGTACTTTGAGGAAGTATGTACATGAAGATCTTATCTTCCATATTGATAATTGTAAAATAGTAAAGGAAAAATGGGATAAGTTTGCTAGCTTGTATGCAAAAGTAGACAAAGCTAGGGGTTTTGAACTTGATGAAAATCTCATATCATTAGATCCAAAGGAGTTTGACACAATTCAAGATTATATCACCAAGGCACATGAGCTAAGGTCAATGGTTAAGGATTGTGGGATTTCCATAGAGGATGAAAATTTGATCTATAATTTGATGAGAAAACTTCCTCCAGAGCATGCATCATTTGTTTTGAGCTTCAGCACTCATAAGTTGACCTTAGGTTCTTCCTACACCATGCCTTCATTTCATTCCTTCATAGGGATGTTGATGGTAGAATAATCAGATTTAATGAGCATGGGGATTCTCAAGTCTTCAAAGTCCAAAGCATTGGTGGCTAGTAAAGGGAATCAAGGAAAAGGGTCCAACAAGAAGCAAAAATCATGGCAACAAAATTCACAACAAGAGAAAGAACTCTCAACTCTTCACCACAAGAAAACTCCAACAATAAGGGAAATTCATCCAAGAAGGAGTTTCTTACTTGTGTGTATTGCAAGAAGAATGGACATGAAGAACATCACTATTATATGAAGGAGATAGATGAACTCAAGAATCTTCTTAAGAAGAATCAAATTGGTCTACCATCTATTAGGATTAAACGATGGACAGAAACAATAATTACATGCAAATATAACCAATAAGATAAAACAATAGATCACATAGAAAAAAACACAAGGTGCCAAGATTTAACATGGTTCACCCAATCCCTAGGCTACGTCCATCAAATAGCAAGTTCGATATTATTACAATCCAGTGATTACAACCTGATTACAATCTGTAATCCCTTACAGTTCAATACTGTTGCAAGAACCAATTTTGCACCACAACTTAATGAAAAATACCTAACCCTAAGCTCTTTTATACAAGTAATTTTATGCCACTTTAGGGTTACAACATGTCGGCCACAACGTCAACCATGGCCCAAAAAAAAATTTAGGAAGAAGGTATAGTACTTTCCTGATCAGTCACCATAATCTAACAATCTCCCACTTGGGGACTGATCAGGCTCCACACTAAACAACAATCTCCCACTTGGAGACTAATCCTGTAGCTAGGCCACTACTCCATGAGGCTCCCACTAGATCAAACCACCCTAGGCACTACTATTCTTTTATTCATGTTCAGTCTACAAGACCAACCAAAGCTGAAGAGGAGTTCAGCTTCTCCCTTGTTACTACCTTTGTCAACATATCTTTTGGATTGTCATTTGAATGTATCTTCTCCAAATTTAACTGTCCATCCTCCAAAACTGACCAAATAAAATGGTACTACAACTGTATGTGTTTGGTCTTTGAATGCAGAGTTGAATTCTTTACAAGATGAATGGCACTTTAACTATCTATAAACAAATAATTATCCCTCTGAGGATGTCCCAATTCTTCCAAGAAAAAATAAAGCCATATCATCACCTTGGCTACCTCTATAGTAGCTACATACTTTGCCTCTGTAGTGGATAAAGCATTAACCTTTTGTAACCTAGAAACCCAGCTCACGGCTGCCCTAACAACAATAAAGACATAACTAGTAGTACTCTTGGTATCAATATCCCCTACCAAATTTGAGTCAACATAGCCATGTAAATTAGTAGTAGAGCCCCCAAAGTTTAAACACTTATTAGATGTTCCTCTCAAAAATCTGAGAATCCATTTGACAGCATTCTAATGCTTAATTCCTGGATGACTCATATACCTACTAACGACTCCCACTGCATGTGCAATATTTGGCCTAGTACATACCATAGCATACATCAAGCTTCCTATAGCTGAAGCATAAGGTACCTTGGACATCTTATCCTCCTCTTCCTGTGTCTTAGGACACATCTCCTTAGTCAACTTCAAATGACTAGGTAAAGGTGTGTTGACAACTTTAGCATTCTCCATAAAGAAACATTGCAACACCTTCTCCACATAATTAGCCTAAGATAGTGTCAATGTTCTGTTCTTCCTATCACTACAAATCTTCATACTAAGGATTTTTTTTGCTACCCCCAAATCCTTTATAGCAAATGCATATCCTAATTGGTGTTTCAACCCCTTAATGTGATCCATGTTAGACCCAACTACAAGCATATCATCAACATATAAACATAGAATAATGTAGCTGTCATCATCCAACCTCTTAAAATAAACACTAATCTAAATGACACTTATTGTATCCATGCTCATGCATAAAACTATCAAATTTCATATACCATTGCCGAGGTGCTTGCTTTAAGCCATATAAACTTTTCTTCAATTTTCACACTAAGTTCTCCTTACCTTTGATCGCAAATCCCTATGGCTGAGCCATATATATCTCTTCATCCAAATCACCATGAAGGAAGGTTGTTTTAACATCAAGCTACTCTAAATGAAAATATTTAGTAGTCACAAGACTTAAAACAGTATGGATAGAAGTCATCTTAACAACAAGAGAAAATATCTCATCAAAATCGATTCCTTTTTTTGGTGCAAATCCTTTCACAACTAACCTAACTTTAAATCTTTTCTTACCTCCTTCCTCTTCCTTCAACCTATAAACCCACTTATTATGTAAAGCTCTTTTACTTGCAGGCAACTTGCATAAATCTCATGTCTTATTCTTCAGCAAAGAGTCCATTTTGTCTTTCATTGTAGACTCCCACTGAATCTTAGTATCTACCTGCATAGCTTCATCATAACATTTAGGTTTACCAGCATCAATAAGTAAAATTGAATACAAAGAAGGAGAGAATCTTTCTGGAGGTCGAATTTGCCTTGTTGACCATCTAACATTCACCGGTATTTGTGGTATTTTTTATTTTAATTGTTGCACATCATGAGGAATGGTTGAAACATCAGCTTTTGGAGTATAATCCAGCACTACATAATCATCTTCTTTCTTCGCATGTTGCTGCAATAGATCTTCGAACAACACTTTCTCATTGAATATGACATCCCTACTTCTTGTAATTTTTTTATTTTCAAAATCCCAAAGCCTATAACCAAATTCATTAATGTCATATCAAAAAATACACATTTCATTGACTTAGCTTCTAGCTTGGTTCTATTTTCATAATCTATGTGAGCAAATGCTTCATAGTCGAAGGTTTTGAGAAAAGAATAACTCACCTTCTTACCAGTCCATGCTTCCTCTAGAATAACATAACCCAAAGGAGTAGAGAGACCTCTATTAATCAAATATATATATCAGTATTGACAGCCTCTTCCCACATGTGTAAGGGAAACCCAGCATGCAACCTCATGCTCCTTGCATGCTCCATTATAGTCTTGTTCATGCGTTCAGCCACTCCATTTTCCTATGGACTCCTTGGAATAGTTTTATGTCTATGAATACCATTAGTGGAGCAATAATCTTCAAATTCATGACTACAATACTCACCACCATTATTAGATCTAAGACATTTTAATTTCTTACCAGTCTCATTTTCAACTAACCATTTTCATTTCTTAAAATTTTGAAATACATTACATTTATGTCTAAGGAAATAAACCCATATTTTTCTAGTTGCATCATCAATAAATGTAACATAATAATGAGAGCCACCAAGGGAAGATACCTGAGTTGGTCCCCATACATTTGTATGCACAAGCTCTAATTTCTCCTTTTTGTTTTCCTTTCCAATATTTACAAAACTCACTCTCTTTTTTTTTTCATACACACAACTTTCACAAAAATCCATATTAACACATTTTAGACCTGGTAAAACTTTCTTTGAATGAAGTACTTTCATACCTTTCTCACTCATGTGCCACAAGTCTGTTGTGCCACAATGTTGTATCAAAATCTATAGCAGTTATTTGTTCTCCCTGCTCAACTACAGCAATTGTTCCTGAATATTCATTTTTCTCTAAAACAACTAAATTAGAAGGAATGATATGACCTATACAAAGATATAAGGTGTCTACTTTCACACCTTTTTCTACTATAAGGGAACCTTTTGAAACTTTCCAATTTTTATCATTAAAAGTAACTACACAACCTTCATCACCAAGTTGCCCTACTAAAATTAAATTCCTACTCAGCCTTGGAACATGTCTTACCTCATGTAGTAGCCAATGATTTGCATTCTACAACTTAATCTTAATTTTTCTCTTTCCAACAATCTGACAGGGTTCATTATCCCTCGAATAAACAAGCCCAAAATCCCCTTGGACATAATCAATGAAATAACCTCTATGAGGTGTAGCATAAAATGAAGCACCAGAATCTAAAATCCATGAATCATTAACACTTTCCAAAGATAGAAGCAAAGCATCCTCTTCAGATTTGTTACTTACCACATTTGCCTCCCTATCTCCATTTGATTTATCTCCTTCATTTTTCTTTTGATTCTAGCAATCTTTCTTTTTATGACCTGGTTTTCCATAGTACCAGCAATTTTTTGGTCCTCTCGATTGAGACCTCCTCCCCTTTGACTTTCCTCTTGATTTCCCACGATTTCTATAATTACTTCCTCTCTCAATCATTCTACCCCTACTCTATGAATTCAAAGCACTTCCTGATGTAGATCCACCTAAAGATTTCCTACGAGTTTCCTCACTCAAAATAACATTGATCACATCATCATATTTTAGGGTACTAGATCCAGGAACAGAATTACTCATAGTCATTACCAAACCATTCTAGCTTTTAGGCAAAGAACACAAAATCAAGAGAGCCCTAATTTCTTCTTCAAAATTGATACCCATAGAAGATAACTGACTAGTAATAGTATTAAACTCATTTAAATGATCTACAATAGATCCACCTTCTACCATTTTTATATTAAACAAATGCTTCATGAGAAATACCTTGTTTGAAGCAGAGGACTTTTCAAACAATTTTGCTAGGTTTGCATTAATTCTTCTATTGTCTTCTCTTTTGTAATATTAAATGCCACCGATAGTGCTAGGCATAATCAAATGCTTCCAAGTGCATTTTTGTCCAACATATCCCATTCATCATTTGACATAGATCCTTAATTATTGGCTTTGCCTTCTAATGGCTTCCATAAATCCTTCTGATAAAGATAGTCTTCCATTTGCATCTTCCATAATTGGAAATTCTGCCCATTAAACCTGTCAACCCTCATCTTACCCTCATCTGTCATTGCTCCCACTCAACTGTGAGACTTTCCTGTAGAGGATACCTAAAAAAAAAACCTTGCTCTAATACCACTTGTTAAGATTAAACCATGGACAGAAACAACAATTACATGCAAATATAACCAATAACCATAAATAATAGATCACACAGAAGAAAAAAAAAAAAACAAAAGGCACCAAGATTTAACATGGTTCACCCAATCCCTAGGCTATGTCCACCAAATAGCAAGTCTGATATTATTAAGATCCAGTGATTACAATCTGTAATCCCTTACAGCTCAATACCGCTGCAAGAACCAATTTCACATCACAACTTAATAAAAAATACCTAACCCTAAGCCCTTTTATACAAGTAATTTTATGCCACTTTAGGATTGCAACATGTCGGCCATATGTCAGCCACAGCATCGGCCATAGCCCAAATTTTTTTAAAAGAATTTATGAAGTATGTATAGTACTTTCTTGATCAGTCACCATAATCTAACACCATCAAGAATGACTATTTCACCCTGTTCTTCACATTCAAATTTTGATAAAGGAAAGGATCACATGGGAAAAGGTCAAGCCTTAGTAGCTACTTCAAGTCAAGATTCAAGGAGATGGCTTCTATATTCAGGGGCTTCTCATCATATGGCATCTTCATAGTCTATGTTTTCATCATTTGATCATTGTCATACTCCACCTATCTTGATGGGAAATAATACTTACATAAATGTTGTTGGGAAATGAAATATTGATAAAGGGGAGGGATACTTCAAAGATGTGTTGTGTGTACCTCACCTAAGTCTTAATCTTCTTTCCATCTATCAACTCACTCATGGAGATAGAAGGACTATGGAATTCACACCTAATTCAATTTTTATCAAAGACTTGGAGACTAGACAAATCATTTCTATAGGGGTGGTTGATCACACATCTAGGCTATACTACTTCTCAAATTTTACTCATGATGATGATAGTGATTTCTTAGTAGATTATTCAGTAGATTTTGATCACACTTCTACTATTGATTTAGACTTTGAGGAGGACTTTGGCTACTTGAACTTGGGTATTCTCACAAATGATCAAGTTCTTGAGTCAAGTATTTCTTCTCCTCCTATTGATATTGTAACTACTATTGTTCCTAATGATATTTGTATTCACATAGGCATGGATTCTGTTGGAAATTTACAAATGGGAAATGTATACTTCTGAGAGGGGGGTGAATCAAAAGTACTAATCTCTAACCAATAAAAAATTTAACTTTAAAACATTGCATGCATAAACATATAGAAATAACATGTAAAGTAAATGCATCCACATATACAGTTGACACTAGATATGATTACCCATAAACCCTCCAATGAGAAGGTAAAACTAGGGTGGCGATGACACCCACAATTCTTCACTACTACAACAATAAAGTTCACCTGTTAAGGTTATATGTTTTGACCATTCTCATGATATGCCCTATGAAAGGC
The DNA here is from genome assembly GCA_028749045.1 of Cupressus sempervirens. Taxonomy (NCBI): domain Eukaryota; kingdom Viridiplantae; phylum Streptophyta; class Pinopsida; order Cupressales; family Cupressaceae; genus Cupressus; species Cupressus sempervirens. The sequence continues at coordinate 168,139,627 of CM053793.1, read as the reverse complement.
CTGCCTTGTTAAAGGCTTACAAAGGATTGTTAGATCCTACCCTATTAAATGATTCTAACACCCTATTAAAAGTGTGTCTGGTTAAAGGACTATAGAACACTCATTTGGAATGTCACCCTATTAAAGGATTTCTCAATGACTGTTAAATCAACCTCAATACAAAGGATTTCATCCTGCTGATACAGTTGTTAGAAAGTATAGTAGAATGTTTTATCCGATACACTTACAATCTAATATTTTTGATTTTATATCTCAATTTAGTTGATCTTGATCCTCTCTGATATGATATAAAATTGTTGTAACCTTGATCATCTGTTCTGCTAACTGATTCTGCAATTCAGTCCTTCTTCTAAGTCACCTCGAATGTATGTTGATCAATTCACCCCTTTCACTACTAACATCACCTTCTCACATGCATTCTCTAATGCTATCTCTCATTCATACTCATTACTAAATTATGGGGCTTGTCTCCCTTAAAAAGGACTTTAGTGGCTTAGGGTTAGGTATGAATCTACGATTGAGATTCATCCAACTTTCCTGCTGAATTCCCTCTATTTTTCTGATTGGTTGCATGTTGATTGCATAGGAAATCTAAATAGATTTAATCTTATCTTTAAATCTTCAAGATCTATCCATATGTCAGCTCAAAAATAGCTTACATAGTTGTTTTTGCTATCACAAACAACTAGGTCAATTATGTGTTACTCAGCACTTATTGATACTAATGCTTGGTACATACTATAATAATGTCTGGCTCAACACTTGAACTTGCTTGGCATCTATTATTCACTCAGCACTTGAAACTTGCTCGGCTCTATCTATTTTCTCAGCACATGAGTGACTCGGCACTCATTGCAACTCGACATCTATACATATTATGTAATGCTCTGCTCAGGAACTAAAAATAAATAAACCTAATATGTTACAAAGTTTACTGAACTATTTTTTTTAAAAAAAATCAAAAAACATCAAACTAACAATAATGTAGAAGCAATATATACATACACATCAAGAACACATAATCACTTACAAATACATTTTCAATTCTTCAAGGGTTCCTTCACATTGAGTCACATTTAAGAAAATTTTATTAATTAATTTTTCTAAATTACAATATTGATAATCATAAAATAAATAAACACATACATAGTCATATAAGCAAATGCATAAGTACAACTAATAACATGAAAACACATCTAATGAATAACATCCACTGCACATGTCATAGGGTATGTGAAAATAGATACAAGTACATCAATATATAATACAATATATTGTAGGATCTCAAAACACATGATACCTAGATATATCAAATGAATAGAAGTCTTCAAGATAAGAGGAAGAGTGATAATGGTACCACTATATCAAGGAGCATCCAACATCTATCAATCTGAGGGGGACCCAAATGGTAAGAATACACTACCTCCTGGTTGCGTGGTCACCTAATCAGGCTCCCACTCCCACCGTGCAGGAGAGATAATGTACAATCCACACACAGATAATCAAATCATAAAATAATCCTAAGAAAGGAATTCTGATAGCCAACGATTACCTCAAGAGTAACACAAACTACTCAAGAAAAAGAGATAATCAAAATCGAAAGGACAATCATTCCAATACCAACATCACATACCAAGTCAACATTCAAATACCAAATATAAATCAAGTATCAAAACTCAAAAAGACACAACCACCTCCAAAACAATGTCAAGTGTCACAAGCACAATAACCAATAGATAACAACTGTCATCAATAAAAGTAAACCATCAATCACTAACTCCAATAATAAAAAAACCACTAATGAATAACTAATTATTCATTAATAAAAATCAATTGTCAATAATAAATTATATTCAATCAATGAGTAAAAACTCACAATAAATACACCATCAAAAGTAATATCTAACAAATACACCACTAGAGACAAATATTAAAAAAACTATGAAGGAGACTCAGGCTACATACTATGGAGTGTCATCACATGAACCAACTCTAGAGTTACTCTGACAGTCTCTCAGGACCTCGGCCCCCTAGTGACTCTATGCGAAACCAGAATACCCTCTCATGATGACTAGAAAACTAGTCATACCTCTCAAGGTATCATCTCCATCTCATTCTTAGTCTATACAAGCACTCAAGGCATGGACAAGGAAAAATCTCTAACTTATCTTTTTAATGTATCTCAAGGAAAAGGGCTAGGCAAGATATTTTAATTACTATGTTATCACTTGTTACACAACTTACAATGAGTTACTCTAGCAGCCACTTTGGGCCTCAGCCCCCATTACAAGCCACTCCCATAGACATGCACCTAGACTACCTTCCCAAAAATCACAAACCACAATAGTGTCCCATACCACAAAAAGTAATATTGATCGAATTTGGTTCCTTAACATGCAACCCAAGAAATAACATTGGTTCTCAAAACCCAAGTTCTTATAATTGATCGATAACATAAAATTCATAAAACATAAATCTCAATTCAAATAATAAAGTTCATCACGACATTCAGTCAAATAATCATAAAAGAAATCTCAAAAATTGCCTCTAATTCACATCCTAACTTGGCCAACTAAACAACCCACAAAGGAAAACCATCATGAAAATAAACATCACAAGACTATAAATAGAACATTAGAAAAGACATAATTTTTAGCCAATGATTAAGGATATGTTTAGAAATAAAAATAAGAATATATATGTTAATATAAATTGTTATGCTAATATACTTATTTAAAATAATAAGTATTTAAATATCTAATCTTTTTGTGCATATAAAATATCATGCAATATTATCATGTTATTAATTTAAATAATCTTAAATCATAAATGATTTAATTAATAGCATAAATGTATATTATTATATTTAAATATTGATATTAATTTCAATTTCTAAAATATTAATATGACTTATATTAAATCTAATATTAATATTTACTTTTCCTTTAATTCATAATGCAATTAGAGATAAAATTATGAATTTAATTTAGTTATTTATAATTTCTCTCATAAAGTCAAATATCTATTAACTAAATGATTACAAAGTAAACTCTACCACAACTTCTCTTAAAATATAATAAAATTATAAATATTTATTTATTAACTTCCCTCTTGCATTAATAAATATTAAATTATTTATATGCAGCTAAGAGTTTAATTAGACTTAAAGAATCAATAAGATTACTAACATTCACATTAACTAAATGAATAATATTTATTTGAATTTTTAGAAATTAATAAATAATTTTAAATTTTTATTTTTAATTAATTTTTTTTTAATTAGTTAATTTTTTTAAAAATAAATAAATTTGAAAATTAAATTATATAAAATAAAAATACACATGCAATTAGTATTTTCGCATGTCTTTGATCTCTCAAATCATGCAACCATACTACACTTAGTTTTGTATGTTTAGAATATTTGTTGTCACATGCATGCAACCATACTATACTTAGCTTTCTATTTTTAGCATATTTATTTTCACATGCATGCATAAGTTTCGTTACAACATGTTTTCCTCTCAATTAATCTTATGCTTTTCAAATAAATATTGCAATTAAATTATTTTAGATATAAGAATAATATTCATCTATATTTAGAAAATTCATGATAATCGCATAGTTTTAGTAACAAATTTAAAATTGAAATGCTAACTGATCAATTTATTATTTTCTTCCAATTTTTAATAATCAAAATTTTTGTTATATTAGAAAGGGGGTTTATAAGAATACAGTCACAATAATTTTCTACAATTTTTTCTATAATTTTTCACAATTAAGTTTTCTTGATTAATGAGTTTTCCTTTTTCAAAATCTACAACATAATTTCTTATTCAACAATCGCTACAATAAATCAATAAGCAGTAAGCAAACACCTAAGAAGACATAAAGTAGATAGATCTTTTAATAAAATTCTACATTGGGTTTTCAAACCCTACCTCAAAATCACAACTAAAATCTGAGACAATCTGTGAATCCATGCAAATCCAAACCCTCTAAAAACTTTCAACAATTCTTTTGATCTAATTCTGAATTTTGCTCCCCAAAACCTATGTATCTAGAAATGAGCTCTAATTTTATTAATAAATAGTTTTTCCCCCAAATCAAAACTTTGATCATACAATCATGCGAAAACCCTTTGTCTTTAATTACCATATTTTTATTTTCATGCACACACTTTATGCAATTTAATTAAAATAAAGCTTTCTCTCCCTTTTTAAATCATGTGACATTTTTAATATAATATTTATTAATTTAACTAATAATATTATTTAGAGTTTATTAAAAATAAAACTCCTAAATAAATTATTATTAAGTTAAATAAATATAAATACGCCTAAATTATAACTTTAATCAAATCTTTTAAATGTAATTCTTTCATGCACATTTAAAGAACTTTTTAATTAAAATATTCTTTTATATTTATTTTTCTTGCACTTATTAATTAGTGCAAGCACTAATTAAAGCATATTTTATTATTTAAATTAATAATAATAATCAAAGCTCATTGTTTAAATGCAACTCTAATTTAATTATTATTAAATCAATAATTATAATAAAACAATATTAAATCTTTAATATTTTAATTATCTATTTTTGTCCAACTTCTTAAATTAAATCTTTTAAACTGAAGTACATATTTAATTAATTTTTTAATTGATTAAATATTCTCATGCTTTAATATTTTATTTTTTAATCAAATAATATTTAATAATTCAATTAAATCATTTACCAAATAAATCACATAGCGAAATCTACATAAAAGTAACATTACCAAAACAAATTGAAACTCAAAATCAAGCAACATAGACAAAGATAAACTCACTAGTTTTTAAAAAGGGTGGAAAGTCAGTTACAAGTCCTCCTTGTAAGACAAGTATTTAGGCTATGGCTGAGATTGGACTTGAATATTATCTCCCCATTATTACCATTGAGTTATTGTGATAGGGCACACTCATCTTAGCAATTTAGGGAAGTCAATGCACGATACCTACATTTTGCATAAAAGACGAGCATGTAAGTGTATATAAATATATCTAAACTAAACAAGCAATGGTAAGATGTGGTACATCGTGTAGATCTCGACTAGCAGATGACTATGACTCCCTCCCTTAACCACATCAAACACGACAAATAGAAAGATAAAACAAACACACACACCATACACATGCAAGTATGGGGTAAGTACCATAATAATTATAAGTCAAACATTAAATGCTTAGATAAAATAATGCATCATTACGAATATGAAGTAATCATCATTAAAGAATCATCTGACATTGCTATGAAAGGAGTCACATTTATTAACTACAAATTATTAAAGCATCATTAATGCACCAATAACCATAATTATTAAACAACACATAAAATATAGTAAACTAAGTAATCATTGTTGGTAGTCCAAGTTATGAAATAATATTTTCAAAACTAACACATCCATGAAATAGGCATAAAAGAGTTTAATAAATATAATAGAAAAACAAACTATGGTTGGGCACTACATATTATACTCAGCATATGTTACTAGCTCGGCATGAACTTAGTAAATTTCTTAAGTGTGTTGACACTCAATTGTCAAAACCAATATGAGATCAACAATCTCCCCCTTTGACATGAGTGGCAAAAATACTTAACTATACATAATGAATCTATCCTCCTTGAATATAATATACATCCAATTCAACATATATACAAAACTTCAAAAAGATGTTCAAAATTTTGTAAAGAACTATATATCTCAAAAAAAATTATAACTCCCCCTGAGTTAATGCGTCTTTTCTATATCCAAAATCTCTCTAAATAGATTTGCCTTTGTTGTAACTCTTTGTCTTCATTCTGATACTCTTTATCTAATGTTTCATGTTGTTCCTGCTAATTACTCCCCCTTTCACATGTCTCCCCTTGCATAGCTATTTCTCCCTCTTTAAATGTTTCTCCCCCCTTTTTTGACGCTAATGTCAAAGGGTTTATACACTAAGTGTGTATTTTTCCAAGAAGTTCTTGGTAACTTCCATTACAATTTTAAGAGCAGCATCCTAGTTGTCTATTGCAACATCTAGTGACTTGATTTGGATGGTTGTCTGTATTGTAAGGTGAACTAAGCTGTCAAGTGTTGAAAGATTTGGATCTTTCTTGAGTATTGTCTCAGTATAGGCTAGTTACTTTGTAAAATTTTCATGTGAGGGGTCAAGGAGGCTTGAATTTGAACTAACTTGGCTCTTATATTAGCCTCTTTTGCTATCAATACAGCTAGTTCCTTCTATGTGTGAAGCGTGGAGTGAAAGTGCTTCTCACTTTGAGCTAGGTTTTGTGGTAACTGCATACCAGATATTTTCAAGTTTCTCTCCAAACTCAAAATCCTTTGGCTCATTTCTTGTGTGAAGAGTGTGGGGTCACACAATTTAGTTTATAGTGAGAATATATTCTCAAGCACCTTCTTCACTTTTTCTATTTTTGTAGCCAATTCCACTTGTGATAGTGCTATTCCACTTGATATTTTCTCATTTACCTTTCCTTGAAATTTCTTTTCAGACCATTCCATAAGTTTTGCATTGGTTTCCTGGTCTTCATTTGTCACATGTTCAACAATTTTAGACAATTGTTCCAATATTGGCTTGGTTTCATCAAGTGTTTGCAAGTTGAATGCATCGAGAAAGATGTCTTTGATTTCATGTAATGCTTGCCTTTTCTTATACTCCTTTCTAAGGATTTATTGGTTTTTCTTTCTTTCCAATGCCTCTTGCATTCCAGTGATCTATCCAAGGTTCATGGTTGCATAATCATACTTTGGTATGACAATTTCCTCATCTAATGTTGGGTCTCCATAGTGAAGTACCCTTGCAACCTTTGTGGAGCTCAAGCCTAGTACTAAAATTTGCAGTCACATTGCATCAATACTTGGCTTTTGAAGAACTTTTGTAGGAGTCCTAGTAGTTGGTAGATTAACCAATATCTAAATTGCTTCTTACTCTTTTTCCTTTGGAATTTCCTTCTCTTATTCTGTTCTTCCTTGATCAATTATAATTATTTGTGGTGCACCTTGAGTTTGTGTAGTAGGAACAAAAAGCTCTATATGTCCTATTTGTTCCTTTGTTGGCTCCTATGTAGTTTTAATCTATTGTTCAGTCATGACAACCTTGAATGTGGTATCAACCTTAGTTGATGTATCTGTTGATGTTTGCTCTTGAGGTTGTCCAATGGTAGCTATAGGGATGGCAAAAGGTGGTTCTTGTGTAGTCACCTTGTCCCTAGTTAGATCAACTACTGTCTTTTGTAACTCATCCACACTGGCCAATACTGGATTATCACACAACTTAGCCTATAGTGTAGATTGGTCAAGGATCTTCTTTAGATCCTCTACAATCAGTGGATTGATGTTTTAAACTGAGCTATCAAGAACATCTTTTACTTTGATTATCTTTTTAGGTGTGTTGGTGTCATGTGGAGGGCTTAATGGTGGCAATTGTGTGTCTTGCATACTTTGATCTGTTTGTTGCTCCTCAGTAGTTGCCATATCATCTCCTTTTTGTGGTGCCTCCTCCATTGTTTTGCCTTCCTTTTCTTTCTCAACTTCTCCTTATCATTCTCTTCCTCTTCTCCATTATTTCTTCCCTCAAAGGGATCTTCCTCTCCTTCTTTAATATTAGTTGGCCCATTTATCAACTTCCACATTTGAGTGGACTTCTTAACAACATCTTCAATCTTGTTTTGAAGTATGCTGAAGGCCCTATACTTAGGTACAAACTTTCTACCATGTTTCTTATTTGCTTTTTTTATTTGGCCTTTTGATAATTTTGGTATCACTTGTGCCAATATAGACTCCTTTATTTCCTTCTCCATGTTTATGCAATAATGCCATTTATTCTCAACAATGGAATATAAATCCTTCGACATTGTGGTGTCAAATTAAAGTGGGGTATTCTTGAATTTTTCCATCATGGCATATACTGATTCCTCAACCTTATTCTGATCTTTTGTACTTAATTTATTGAACTCAATAGTTTTCAAACCAATTAAGTCTACATCACCCCTAATATTATCACAAATATTATCAATATTGGACTTGGGTGCATGACTTACCACTCTGAACTGGTTGTTGTCATTTGACTCAGTCCTTTCTTCATCAAATTTTGGTTGTGCAACATATTTCCTCCTTATTTTCTTTTGCACTAGACCTAGTTGCTCAGTAGCCTTCTTTTACTTTTTTGTTTCCTCCTTAGCCTTCTAATTTGTGGCCCTTATAGTTGCTATTGTGGCTGGAGCAGTAGTCTTGGCAGGGCTTGGTTTTGCAATCTTTTTACCCTTGGATTGAGTTGTTGGTTGTTTCTTAGCCTTTCTCTTCTTTGTCTCTTGTTCTACTGGTGCTTCCTTGGCTTGTTCCTCCTCAGCACCTTCTTCTTCATCTTCACCCATACCTTGTGTTAGGGCAAGAGGTGCTTGACCCTATTCCTATTCTTCTTCTTCTTCTTCATCTCCTTCAGCACTTTCACCAAATTTGGCTTTCAGCTTCTTAACCATTTTATCCTTCTTTTTAAGAGTTGAGGTAGTTTTCAACTCCATTTCAATGTTGGACTTGACAACATCATAATTTCCAAAGATTTTTGTTGATTTGTCAACTTCCTCAGCAAGTGATGCAGTGATGGTTGTTGATGCTTCATCTATGTTAATCTCATACCCTAAAGGCCTTAGCCATCTTACTCTAGGTACTATAACCTGGATAAATGTGTAGTCAATATCTACCAAAAAGAAAATGTCATTGAAGTACTTTTCCACTAGGGAAATTGGGATTCTCAGTCTTTTTTTCATGGATTGTTTGAAATCCTCAAAGTAGCTAGTCATGATAGACTCAAAATTATCTCCCATTTGCTCAATGTATTTATTTATTTGTACTGCCATAGACCTATTGGTCTTCCTACCTTACCAAAAGAAGGAAACTCATTCTAAACATAGAAAAATATGTATATCAAAATTGAACCAAATTTGCATTGAGCACTTTTGGATCTCCTTATTGCTCCTAAATTCTCCATGATTTTCTAGAACTGTAGCTCGGTCAGATCATAAGTATGATCTTTCTTCAAAATTTTGTATCCTACATCAACTACTATGCATGGCACACTATTCAGTTGGCTTGACTGATAGAATTTGTGAGATATAACCCTCACTAGAAATTCTAGAAGTGGATCCTTGATGGTATCAATAGTCATTCCCCTCTTATTCCATTTTGCCCTTGTATTTTTCTCAATTGCTTCTTTAGAATTGCTCCTTAGGGTTTTGGGTTGTTCTAGGGTTGGATATCCTGTAACCCTATACACAATCCTTTTTGACAATTTGATAGGCCCTCCTTCCAACCATAGGCATCCATCATGGATTATACTCAAAGCAATTTGTATCCATTCAGTCTTAAACATAGTGGGAAAATCTAGGGCATAGGTTAAGCCCTTCTTTTCAACGATTTGAAATTCTTCTTTCAACATTCCATTCTCACATAGTTTTTCATATGCTTGTCAAATTTCCATATCTCTTATCCCTCCAACCTTGCAATTATAACACTTTCTTACATCCTAAACCATTACGACCTTAAGTGGAATAATTGATAATGCTTCCGTCGAGTTGTTCTTATATGCATCAGGAATGGCTCTAAAATCTGTTTGCTTAACCTCATTACTAACCAACTGAACTTCAAAAGGCTCCTTATCCTTAGGATTTATAGAGCTAGAGGCCATTTTGCAAAAGGGTTTCAATAGATATTAAACTGCGTAACTCAACACGTGAAGAATACCTTTTAAATCAATGAAATGATGCTTGATCTTTGTTGGATTCCATGCAAAAGCTTCAATCTCTAATCATTAGTCACTTCTTTGCTTTGATTGCTCTTGTTCTATGTTTGTAATGATAAAAAATGATTGAAAATTTTCCTTATACCCTTTCAAAACATCTCATTTAATGAATGGTGTATGTACAGCTATAAACTCAACTTCTATGCAATTTCTACTTCACTCAGCTTCCAATAGGAATTACCTTCACTCATCAGATACTAGTGAATCAGCTTCAACTAGCTTTGGCTGAAAACTTGGCACATGCTAGAATATTACTCAACAATGAAAAGAACTTTTCACACTCGATAGTGAGATGAAAAATTAAAGGTTTGACTTTGGTTTTCTCTTGTTGACTTGCATCTTTATTTATGCTAGTTTACCTCTTTTAGCACTAACTTACCTTGGAACTGATGTATGATGAGGCACTTAAAAAATCAATCCCACATACCTCCTTTTACTTAGTTTGATGAAGTGTGACCACTTGACCCTTCAAGTGAAGTGATCCCTTCATTTGATGTGTTTCATCCATCTTTCTTCTTCCATGTCTTGTTCATCTCTCCTCTAATGTGCTCAACATCTACCTTACCTTTTCTCTTATTTAATTTTGAGTTAGGTGCCTTTGTCTTTGTTGGGTAGTGCTTGTTGATATGACCAGTCTTCAAATAGCTAAAGCATGTAGTTTGAATCAACCATCTATTGTAGCTACCTCTAAAATGTGCTCTTATGCAATTCTCAGGGATGTGTCCATACTATTGACAATGGTGATAGCTATGTCTTGTATTGGGTTCCCAATTATAAGAATTTTCATGGCTTCTTCCCTTGTTTGATGACCATGTGGACTTGGATCTACATTCAAAGGCTTTGTGTCCAAACTTCTAACGTCCTTCAAATTTTAGTGCATGCATGGTCCTTGTTCTACATTCATGTGCCTAATGACCTTGTTTGTTGCACTTGTGACAATGAATCATGTTCTTTGACTTGGCATTTTGACTAGCATTCTTGCTCTTGCAAAATTAGCTGTGTCCTTTCTTTCTACAATGATGAAAAGTAGATTTAGAGTTCTTACCTTTATTGTTTCTTACTTTAGAACCTTTGGATGATTCTCCTTCTTCAGTGCTAGTGTGGCCCAATCCTAATGTGTCTTTATTGGATCTAGGAGATTTTAGTAATTTCTCAAAGCATTTGATGGCTTCATTTGTCTTGTTGAAGCTTTGAGAAAACTCCTTCTCTCTTTTAAGGTCATTCTGCAATTACTCATTCTGCAACTTCAATATAGTTATCTCAATGTCCTTGACATTCAACTCATGATGGAAATTTATCATTTGGCTTAGAGTGTCCAACTACATATTTGAGATCCTAGAGAACTCTGTTAATTTTTCTTCCAATCTGTTTGCCAAAATTCTTTTGTCTTTTTCAATCATGGCCTTATCTTCTATAGCTTTCTTCTTTTCTTTAGTCACCTCACATAACAATATTGCTTGTGATTCTTGCTCCAACTTGAGATTCTAATTTCCTCAGCTTGTGCTTTGTTCTTGTCCATGAGATCTACAATTGTTGCATCAAATTCATAGGAGTCACCATCTACAAATAGCTTTGTGGTGTCAACCTCTTTGTATTGAGTATCATTTTCTACTATAGCAATCTCTTTCCTTCTCTTTAGTGAACTTCTCAAGGCATTTCTGGCTTCATCCAATCGTTGTAGTAAGAGATGTATCTCAATCTCTTGATTCTCAATAGTCTTTTCCAACTTGTAAACTTCCATCTCAAGATCTTTTCTCCAAGCTATAAGGCTTCTCCTAATGAGAACTTAGCTCTGATACCAATTTTTGGAAATACAAATGGGAAATGTATACTTCTAAGAGGGGGGGTGAATTAGAAGTACTAATCTCTAACCAATAAAACTTTTAACTTTAAAACATTGCATGCATAAACATATAGAAATAACATGTAAATTAAATGCATGCACATATACACTTGACACCATATATGATTACCTAGAAACCCTCCAATGAGAAGGTAAAACTGGGGTGGGGATGACACCCACAATTCTTCACTACTATAGCAATAAATTTCACCTGTTAAGGTTACATGTTTTGACCATTCTCATGATCTACCCTATGAAAAGCCTGCCCTGTTAAAGGCTTACAAAGGATTGTTAGATCCTACCTATTAAATGATTTCAACACACTGTTAAAAGTGTGCTTGGTTAAAGGACTTTAGAACACTCACTTGGAATGTCACCCTGTTAAAGGATTTCTCAATGACTGTTAAATCAACCTGAATATAAAAGATTGCATATTGTTGATATAGTTGTTAGAAAGTATAGTAGAATTTTTGATCCAATACACTTACAATATAATATTTTTGATTTCATATCCCTATTCAATTCATCTTGATCCTCTATAATCTAATATGAAATTGTTGTAACCTTGATCCTCTATTCTGCTAAATGATTATGCAATTCGGTCCTTCTTTTAAGTCACCTTGAATGTATGTTGATCAATTCACCTTGATCAATTCACCCCTTTCACTGCTAACATCACCTTCTTGCATGCATTCTCTAATGCTCTCTCTCATTCATACTCATTATTGAATTATGGGGCTTTGTCTCCATTAAAAAGAACTTTATTGGCTTAGGGTTAGGTATGAATCTACGATTGAGATTCATCCAACTTTCCCACTCAATTCCCTCAATTTTTCTAATCGGTTGCATGTTGATCACATAGGGAATCCAAATAGGTTCAATCTTATCTTTAAAGCTTTGAGATCTATCCATATGTTATCTCAAATATGGTTTACATAGTTGTTTGTGCTATCACAAATAACTAGGTCAATTCTATGTTACTCGGCACTTGTTGATACTGATGCTCAACACATACTATAATTTTATCTAGCTCGGCACTTGAACTTGCTCAGCATCTATTGTTCACTTGGCACTTGAAACTTTCTTAGCTATATTTATTTTTTCGACACTTGATTTACTTAACACTCATTGCAACTCAACATCTATACATACTATACTCAACATATGTCACTAGCTCAGCATGAACTTAGTAAATTTCTTAAGTGTGTTGACACTCAATTGTTAAAACTAATTTGAGATCAACAAATTCAAGTGATTCAATGCATCAAGATATTCATTGTCTTCTAGACTCAGTTCCATGGGATGACTACTTGACAAACATTTCTAGTTTATTTGTGGAGTCCTACATTGTAGATTTGGGAGACACTATTGATGACATTCATATTCTCTTTGGTGAATTGAGCCTTCTTTAGTTGTTGCAATGGATCATACCGACCCTCATCTTCATTCTCTACTTGATCAGTCTTTCGAGGTTGACATGATGGTAGATCCTTTGATACAATAGTTGGAGGAGGTCACTTTATTTTTAAAGGGGATATTTGAGTCTTTGGTACATGTTCTACATTCATCCTCAACTAATCCTGATTTGTCTTTTTCAATAGAGTGGCATAGTACACATGATTTGGAGGAGGCACCTTTTAGTATTGACATGGGGACACCTGAGCAGCTTTCAGAGATTTCATACATTTTGAGGTTTCTTCCTACATATGGGAGAGGCTTCAATTGATACACCTTTGGTTTTGTTTGTTGTTCTACACTCATGGAGGAGTTTCTACATTGAGCCATGCATATCTACCATACGTGTACATTCTACATTGAGGGAGGGTTACTTGGTCTATCTTCCTCTTCTTCTCTCTTATGGGAGGGGATCTTTTACTCACATGAGGTCTTCTCTCTCATTTTCTCTTATTGTACTTATCTTTCTTTTTGGAGGGGGTTATTCCCATGTGGTTTTCCCTCTTTCTCCACTTTGTGAGAGATTGCATTGCATATCTTTTACACTTGAATGTTGTACATGGGTACCTAACATGGCCTAGTAGCCATGACCCATCTTGCATTATTATCTAAATTTTGTGAGCTTAAGTACATTCTCCTAAGTTACACTTAAGGGGAGGTGTTGGTGTAAATAATTATTTATTATTTACACTTTACTTAAGTTTACTTAGGATAATGCACATCCATATTAGTTGTCATGTAGAGACTTAGGAGTTTGCATATTCATATGAGTTGTCATGTGGACAACACAGTAGTTTTCACTCCAATTGAGCACATGTTGTCTATTACATCTCTTTATGAGATACATCTTTACATTCTTATCCTCTCATTTTTGCACGTACATTCATGCACAATGGAGGATAATCCACTCTTGGTGTACATGTGCTTAGTTGGTATGCTTATCTCTTTGCTAACTCCTAGTCATATCAGTTGTCTTTATACACAAGGCACTTCTATGATGTATTCATCCAATCATCTAATATCTATTCTCATTTGATCATATCTTGTCTCTCTTATGCTATCTCTTGAGCTTCTAGATCTTGGCATTTTATTCTTGCGTCAGGCAAATTCTTACATGGTATCAGAGCTATAGCAAATTCCTACAATTCCAACTATACCTCTTTCTCTTGCACTTTTTGTCTTAGAAAGTTTTACTCTATGGATATGTGCTTGGTCTTGAGTGGATGAAGTTCTTTGATATATTTATAGCAGTTGTATTATTATAGTTGTTAATGATCAATTCTATTGCGATGTAGAGCCTAATTATACTCAGAGGTTAACTTTTTCCCACTTGATTTAGTGTGGTTTGTCCCCATAATTTTCTATATGGGTTTAGAGGTAGCACCCCCAAGCTTTAGGGGTCAAGGGGTAACACTTAGGGCAGTGCTGCTTGCGGGGTCCTAGAATCAGCGACCTTAGGTGCACCCCCTAATGCAATATAGGGTGAGGTCAAGGGGTAGTGCCCCTAAATCCAAAACTAAATTTAATATTGTGAAAGGTGTTTAGAGTTTTTTTTCTTTTTCTATTCATTGGCTTAATCTAGCCCTAATTCTGTAAGAGGCAAAATCTTGTATAAAAAGGCTTAGGGTTAGGGATTTTATTAATAATGATGAGATTATAGCTTCTTGTGGTGGTATTAAGTTGCAAGGGATTACAAATTGTAATCAAGTTGTAATCATATAATAATAAGAATATTGGACTCGTTGTTTGGTGGACGTAGCCCAGGGATTGCATGAACTATGTTAAATCTGTGTCTTGCGTTCTCTTTTGTGGAATTTATTATTTTTTAATATTGGTTATATTTGCATGTAATTATTTTTTCTATCTTATTAATCCTAACAAGTGGTATCAAAGCAAGGTTGTTTTTAGTTATCCTCAATAGGAAGGTCTCACAATTGAGTGGGAGCAATGACAGAGAAGGGTAAGTTGAAGGTTGAGAAGTTTAATGGGTAGAATTTTTAGTTATGAAAAATTCAAATGGAGGACTATCTTTACCAGAAGGATTTATGGGGGCTATTGGAAGGAAAATCCAAGAAATTGACAACTATGATAGATGAGGACTGGGATATTTTGGATAGAAATGAACTTTGAAGTATTAGTTTATGCTTGGCATAATTGGTGGAATTTAATATTACAAAAGCAAAGACAAATAGAGAGTTGATACAAACCCTAGCAAGGTTGTGTGAAAATCCCTCCACTTCAAACAAGGTATTTCTCATGAAGCATTTATTTAATATGAATATGACCAAAGGTGGATCTATTACAGGTCATTTAAATGAGTTTAATGCGGTGACCAATAAATTAAATTTTGTAAATATTAATTTTGATGAAGAAATTAGCTCTCTCTTGATTTTGTGTTGTTTGCCTAGAAGTTGGAATAGATTGGTAATGAATGGGAGTAATTTTGTTTCTAGATCTAATACCCTAAAATTTGATGTTTTGATTGGTGTTACTTTGAGTGAGGAAACTCATAGAAAATCCTCAAGTTGGTCTACATCAGGAAGAGTTTTGAATGTACAAAGTAGAGGCAAAACAAATGATAAAATAAAAAATTCTGGAAATTGTGAGAAATCAAGAGGAAAATCAAAGTTAAAAAGGTCTCAATCTAGGGGACCAAGAGAATTGTTAGTACTATGGGAAACCATGGCACAAGAAGAAAGAGTGTTGGAATAAAAAGAACACTAAAGGAGACAAACAAGAAGGGAATAAGGAGGCAAGTGTGGTAAGTATCAAATCTGAAGATGGTGCATTGTTTCTTTCTTTAGAAAGTGTTGATGATTCATAGATTTTAGATTTAGGGGTCTCATTTCATGCTACACTCCATACATGTCATTTTCTTGATTATGTCGAAGGGGATTTTGGGGTTGTTAATTTGGGAGATAATTAACCCTTTAGATTATTGGAAAGAGAAAAATTAAGGTTAATTTATAGAATGGGAATCATTGGCTCCTACAAGAGGTAAGACATGTTCCAAGGCTAAGTAGGAATTTAATTTTAGTAGGGCAACTAGGTGATGAGGGTTCAATAGTTAATTTTAATGATAAAAATCAGAAGGTTTCAAAAGACTCCCTTATAGTAGCAAAAGGTGTGAAAGTAGGCACCTTGTATCTTTATACAAATCATATTATTCCTTCTACTTTAATTATTTTAGAGAAAATTGAATGTTTGGGAAAATTTGTTGTAGATGAGTAGGGAGAACGAACAAATGTTGTAGGTTTTGATACAACACTATGACACAATAGACTTGGGTACATGAGTGAGAAAGGTATGAAATTACTTCATTGAAAGAAAGTTTAATGAGGTTTGAAATGTGTCAATATGGATTTTAGTAAAAGTTGTGAGTATGGAGAAAAAAAAGTTAGTTTTGTGAAGAGTGGGAAGGAAAAGAAAAACGAGAAATTAAAGCTTATTCATATAGATGTATGGGGACCAACTCAAGTATCTTCTCTTGGTGTCTCTCATTATGATGTTATATTTATTGATGATGCAACTAGAAAATTGTGGGTTTGTTTCCTTAGATAAAAATCTGATGTATTTGTAACTTTTAAGAAACGAGAATGATTGGTTGAAAATGATACTAGTAAAAGGCTAAAATTTCTCATATCTGATCATGGTGGTGAGTATAGCAGTAATTATTTTGAAGATAATTGTACCACTAATGGTATTCATAGGCAAAAAACTATTCCAAGGACTCTAAAAGAAAATAGAGTGATTGAACACATGAATAAGACACTAATAGAGTTTGCAAGGAGCATGAGGTTGCATGTTGGGCTTCCCTTAAACATGTGGGTAGAGACTATCAATACTAATGTATATTTTGTCAATTAAGGTCCCTCTACTCCTTTGGGTTGTGGTATTCTAGAAGAAGAATGGACTATTAAGAAGGTGAGTTATTATTTTCTTAGAACCTTCGGTTGTGAAACATTTACACATATAGATTCTAAAAATAGAACTTAGTTGGAAACTAAGTCAAAGAAATGTGTATATGTTGGATATGGCATTGATGGATTTGGTTATAAGATTTGGGATTTTGAAAATCATAAAATTGTAAGAAGCAGGGATGTCATATTCAATGAGAGAATGTTGCACAAAGATCTATTGCAGCAACATGAGAAGAAAGAAAATCATAATGTAGTGTTGGATGATACTCAAAAAGATGATGTTTTAGCAATCCCATGAACTACAACAATAAATTTCATACACCCCAATGAATGTTAGATAGTAAACAAGGCTAAGTAGACCTCCAAAAATATTTTCTCGCTTTTTATATTCTATTTTATTAACAGGTGCTAGTAAACCTAAATGTTATGATGAAGTTGTGTAGGTGGATACAAACATTCAGTGGGAGTCTACAATGACAAAAGAAATGAACTCATTGCCAAAAAATCAAACTTGGGATTAATATAAGTTATTTGTAGGTAACAAGGCTTTACAAAATAAATGGGTTTACAAGTTGAAAGAAGAGCATGGAGTCAAGAAAATATTTAAAGCCAGGTTAGTTTTAAAAGGATTTGCACAGAAAAAGACCATTGATTTTGATGAGATATTTTCTCCTAGGAAAAATGGCTTCTATTCACACAATTTTAAGTATTGTGGCTACTGAAGATTTTCATTTGGAGTAGCTTGATGTTAAAACAAATTTTCTTCATGGTAATTTGGATGAAGAAATATATATGGCACAACCATGAGGATTTGAGGTCAAAGATAAGGAAAATTTAGTGTGTAGGTACTCAAATTTGGCAGGAGATCTAGATACCAAGCAAAATACTACATGATATGTTTTTACTCTTGGTGGGATAGCAATGAGTTCAATTTCTCAATTGTAGAAGGTAAATACATTATCCACTACAGAGGTAGAGTATGTGATGTTATAGAGGCATCCAAGGAGATCATATGGTTTCAAATATTTATGGAAGAGTTGAGGTACCCTTAGATGACCAATTATTTGTTTACAAATAGTCACAGTGCCATTCATTTTGCAAAGAACTCAGCTCTCCATTCAAAGACAAAACACATATAATTATGGTATCATTTCATTCAGTCTATTTTGGATGATAGCTAGTTAAAACTAGAGAAGATATTGAGAAGATGTATTTACAAAGGCAATGACAAGGGAGAAGTTAAACTCCTCTTTAACTTTATCATTTTTCTAGACCAGACAAAAGAAAATAATAGTAGAGTCTAGGTGGTTTTACATTCCAATGGGAGTTACAAGTTTAGCAGTGCTATAATCAATCCTTAAGTGAGAGGTTATTGTTGTGGAGTATAATCAGTCTCCAAGTGGGAGATTATTGTTATGTGGCACCTAATCATACTTGGAGATTAAATCTTCCCCACTTTATTCCATATGATTTCCCCATATACTATACTATAGAAGCTCTATGAGTCAAGGGGTAATGCCCCTTGCATTTTCCTAGGACAACACCCCTTGCGAGGTCCTGGGGTTAGCAGCCCCAGGTGCACTCCCTATCGCAATACAAGGTAAGGTTGAGGGGTAGTGCACCTAAAGCCAAAAATGAATTTAATATTATAAAAGGCACCATGAGTTTTTTTTTTCTATTGGTCAACTTGTTCTTGCCCTAATTTTGTAAGTGACAAAATCTTTTATAAAAGGCTCAGGATTAGGGATTTCATTATGTATGATGAGATTGTATCTTCTTTTAGTGGTATTGAGTTGTAAGGGATTACATATTGTAATCCAATTTTAGTCACTGGATAATAAGAATATTGGACTAATTGTTTAGAAGATGTAGCCTAGGGATTGGGTGAACCACATTAAATCTTTATGTCTTCTATTCTCTTCTGTGTGATTTATTATTTTATGATATTGGTTATATTTACATGTAAATTTTTTTTCTATCTCATTAATCCTAGCAAGTTCCTCCATCTTTTCTTGAATATCTTAAACTAATTGTTTGATCCAAACAACTTGAGTGCAGTTCACTACTGTAACAACATACTTTGCTTCTGTTGTTGATTGTTATATGTGTAGACACCTAAATCTTATTATACCATTAGGTGATCTTATTTAGTCATCTCCTAGGACATTATTGATTAAATAATTATTATTTAATTAATTAATTGGCATCCCCTAGTTAAGTAATTTATTTAATTAACTATAGTCTAATTAATAAAAT
Source organism: Cupressus sempervirens (assembly GCA_028749045.1). Taxonomy (NCBI): domain Eukaryota; kingdom Viridiplantae; phylum Streptophyta; class Pinopsida; order Cupressales; family Cupressaceae; genus Cupressus; species Cupressus sempervirens. Next base: position 168,120,317 of record CM053793.1, on the reverse strand, counting down.
CAAATGATAACCCAAGATCAATTTATCAATTAAATCCCTATTCCTCTATTAAATTAAATAAACCCTAAAATATATTTAATTTAATCTCACATCCCCCTTTTATAAAATATATCATTTAATAAATCATCCTAAACCCCTAAACCCCATCTTTATTGCTGATCCCACCCATACTAACCTCACTTAGCCACCTAACTAACCCATCCCATCAAAGCTAAGCCACTTACCTCCTAATCTCTTTCTAAACTAAGCCTAATCCCCCTCCTAAACATGTGCACAACTTTAAGCAACGGTTAAGACTTACTAACCCAAGCCAAAGTCAATAGTCTCCCTTGTCCTCTTCCATCCCTATCTAAGAGCATTAGTGGCTCTTACATATCATTACTGCCTCTTACATCCCCCTTACAAACTCTTCCTCCCTCATTACTCCTTTTGAAGATTCATTTTTCCTATCCCCTCACACTCATCCTCCTTGTGACAAGTGTCACTTCTTGATTGGCTCCTAACAAGCATAATCCATGTGCTCCCCTTTCAAAGCATCCTAGCTCTCCCTCACCATTCTTCCATCCTCACATCCTGACCCTCCATCTCACTACCCCTTAGTCTATAAATCGAGCCCTTCCCCTCTCACAATCCATCACCTACCCACACAAACTTATAATGCCCCACTAACCACTATAACATATTTATTTACACCATTGCCATGTCAAAATCCATCTTCACCTCCATTGTTGAATCTTCCACTCACCTCCATGCTTGATAATAACCCATCACTTGAAGCTTGAGCATAACTGAGCACACATCCCCTATCTATCTGGACACATCTACATCATCACAAGTCATACCGAAGGAGATTACCATTCTTGGTTTGCCTTCCTTCTTGGTGTTCACCTTGTCTTATCACAAGTGTTGTTATTAGTTAGAATCGTACATGTTAAATTCTTGTTAATATTTGTAGCATGCTAGGTTTTAGCATTATATTTTGGCACACCTGGTGGAAGCCCACATTCGGTTCATTCTAATCATGTCTTTTTTTTTATTTGGTTAATTAACTGAATTGATGCATTGTGCTTGTTTGTGCAGGTGCTTATTTTCCTAACTTTGTTTGTAAGTACCAAAATCCCCAACCAAGAAGTGTGCTCTTGATCATATAATCAAATCCCATTTCAAACACCTTGCAAGAACCTTTTATTTGTTAACCTATAGTCATGAATTCACGATCTTATACTGGTCAGACTATGAACCTGCACGAGCGGTATCGTGTTTATCATAAATCCCCTCTACCATGTGGCATCAAAACCACCCCTTAACATTCCTGTAGGTCACTCTTCCCGTAGGAACACAAGATTTTATCAGTAGGATCACTATAAAAACTTGCAAGAATTCTCAATCATAATAACTAAACCCTAAATCCCACTCTTTTCTCCCTTCACCAAACCTACAGATACACTTGTCAGCGAGAACGCTACCCCATTAACCTACAGGATCACATTGTCATGAGACTGCTCTATCATTTTTCTTCCTGCAACCTGCTTTCCATAAAGTTTCATCAGGTTTATGTACCATGATCCCATGTATTTTAAACTACTTCCCACGAGTTTGCTGGTTTGACTGACTAGCCCTAACTATTGACTATTTTCTGTTGTAGGGACATCCCACTAGAATCCTAATATTTACTTTTGTAGGTTTTCTTAATATACTTGTCAGAAAATCACTCTTGAATGCTTTAAAAAATGAACACTTATAATTTTTTGATGGAATGAATATTTAGGCGCTAAAATGTTTTTGATTGGAATGCTTGGTTAGATAATTACAAAAGCAAATCTCGAGTGTTGAGTTTTAAAAATGAACATTTCATTTAAGTTGTAAATGAACATTATGTGGAAACACTTCAACTTTAGGGTTTAAAATGAATGCATCCAATCCAGAATGCTCTAAAAACAAACTCGTCCTTATTCCTTCCTTTTTAAAGCTTTTGCACATGATTTCCTTTTGTTGATGTGATTTATTTTGTTGGTCATCACTGTAAGTTGGAAATGAATGTTGTATGTTAAAATCATGTGTGTTTTCAAGATTAGCTGTTAAGATGAACTAAGTGTCCCAAATAGAAATAAACCAAGTGCCTTGTGTGTCTTGAGATTGTGCCCTTTAGCACATCTTTGTCTTCTTTATTTTTTGCAAATTAAGACCTTAAATTATGTGACACATGTACCAAAAATTGTTAGCAAGATCATTCACAACAACCTAGGAGTGTTTCTAGCAAGTTCATCCACCTTTGGGAAGCGTGTCCCCTTTGGTGAGAAGCTAAAACTGCTAAAAATATGGCCAATATATAAATTAGGGGAAAGGTAAACTTTCTTGTTCTATCAGTCAAGTTCGGGCAACATGTTTTTGGGGGTAGCCTAAGGTGGGAAAACTTTCCCACGATTTCAACATGTCTGAAATATATCCTTAAGTGGATCACAAATGTAACAACTGATTGGCTGACTCCACAGACCTATTTATAACCCAATTTAGTTATTATAATTTTATCCTTGGTATGTTAATTCATGGTGCAAGGGAAACAACATCCCTCAAGATTACTCACCACCATGCTCCTTTGGTAGAGGCATAAGGCTAATTTTCATCTCCAAGAGTCATCCCCACAGAAGGGGTACTTCTATTTGCCATGCCTTAAAGATTCTTTGATGTGTATCATTTGTTGATCAACTCTTGTATCGACTCATCCCTTTTACTAGAGGGACATATTGCACTAGAATTAGGAGACATCAAGTTGTGAGCCCTTGAATGACATATTGCAACCAAAATTTGACCTTAGGGATAAAGAGTGTGTTTGAATTGTCTTATTTGTGCAAAAGACCTGTAAAAAACATTTGTAAAACATACACATTTTCTATGGTTACTATCAAATCCTTATACTAGAGCATTCACTTTTTGTCTCTCTCAAAGTTGCTTTGTCCTTTGAGAGACTATTTTCTCATAATCTGTCACATCCAAAAGAGTCTTATCCTTGTTATCTCAAAAAAAGTTGTTAGCAAGTCTATTCACAATAACTTTATTCTTTTTGGTTCAACTTTTACCTTTTTCAAACTATCCTTGTTATCTCAAAAACAATTGTTAGCAAGCCCAACAAGTCTATTCACTACAGTCCTAGGCCTAGTTTAACCCACTTTGCTACTTATATCCTAACCCAAACTACTTTTCCCTTTTTATATAAAACACCATTTCTTGAGAACTAGTTACTCCCCAACTAATTTATGTTTTTCAACCTAAGGTAAAAAGGTATACTTATCATAGTCACTACCTAAAAAACCCACAGTTCTGATAAACCCCATAAAATTATCTCATGTCAGGCCTACACAAGACCAAATTCAAAAAGGCTAAACTTCCACAAATTCCATCTTAAAATGAAATAGAAACAAAATGCAAGAGGCATACCCCTGACCCAAGGATAGCTAAACTAGATCAAATTGAGAAATACGGTGTTGATGTTGCACTACAAACTAAGTGGGATTACAAAATTTGGAACTTAACTCTTAGATGCAATGTCAACCACCTTATCGATAACTCTACCATTACTTTGATTAGGTCCTTTTGCCACACAAACTTATGCACTTATCCTCTCATAGGCTTAGTCCTTCATATAGCTCTTCAGCCTATTTAAGTATTTTGTAGACTCCCCACCTTCCTTTTTTTCATCAATCTTAGGTTTTCAAAAATCATCCAAGATAAGCATCATAGGTCCAAAAATCCTCCATTATTTGCTCATCACTTAAGCATTTGGTGTCACCTCATTAAGAATTTTTTACCCTAGAAACCTCCATCCATCACACTATCGTAGTTATCTTTGAACTAAGCATTGTTTAGGATAGGCTATCATTCTCATTTGTGTCCCTTGTCACCTTGAGCAAAAGGTTGGGCTACACACTTGATCACCATATGTCTTATGAAAGGTCACAAGGCTACCTTAGGGTTGATATCACCATCACATTTTTAGTTCACACATAAGGGGAACATACTCTCTTTTACTTAGCACCATATCATTTAGGTTCCCTAGATATCATTAGGATCATTCCCACACATTCTCCTTTGCTGCAAAGGTTCCTCCACCCTAGTCATATCTAGATAAATCACCTCCTTGCATATGCTTGCCTCCATCATTTTCATACTCCATCCTTAGGGAAGTCATCATTTCATGGCACCTACCACATGTCTCAATAAAAATAAATAGAAAAAGAAGGACATGGATCCTATTCTTAGTAGCAGCATAGCTTGGGCACAACCATACCCCGTAGTCTCCATGGCACCACCAGATCCACCACCAAAAATTCTAGAACTATCAAGTTCTACACTAGACATTGATGCTTTCATGAACCAACCTGAACACACAACCATCATTAATGCCATCATAGATAGAAATAGGGAGACCATCACAAAAAACTTCTTAAGGGATAATGTCAGTACCTTTGATTTTGGAAGACCACCACCAACCGACATTATAGATCCTGTGCATCCTCTGTTTGTATGGAAACCACCATCCATAGGGCCATTTTCCCCTCATGGTCCCTTCTTTTTATCAAGCAGTAGTTACAAACCAATACAAATAGAACCAACAAACTCAAATATCCCTTCAACCCAAGTCAATGCTCCTATTCCACAAAAGAATCAACCCATCATCACTCAACCCTTAATCCATACCACATTCCAACCAACCACAAGTATACCGTTTGCATATGCTTCCACCATCCCTATCCTTGTTTCACAATATACTCTTTTTCCACCTAGCAACACTGCACTTTCCCTTCCATCACAAAACACATCCAATCCATTCACTAGTGCCACAAACGTCCAATCTACATGACAATACACTACAAGAATGCCTCCATCAGGGTTGAGTACTTCATCTTCCATCCCACCCAACATCACTATCAACCCATGTGTTACTAGCCAAAGTACCTCTGCCTCATTTCCACTAGGACCTTAGAGTTTTGGCCAAGCATAAGGGCTTGCCACTTGTATTCCCTTTACCACTACATCCATGCCTATACCTCAGTTACATCCATCCCTTTCTCCTCAAGTATATTCATTACCACCCATTACCAACTACTTTTCTATACTACCCTTAGGCAATAGCCAAGTCATCCCTCCATCACGACACCCAGTTATAAACACCCTTCCTTACATTAATTACATAGCACCTGTTAACACTCGATTGCTTTCTCAAGCAGGAACACAACCAACATTTATTGGGAAAGCTATACATTCTTGAAGCATGGCCCATGTACTATCACGCTACCACCTTTTCAGTTGCAATCATTGTTGGGTAAAATTGAGGTTCAATTGGATGGCCTTTATACGAATATAGTTGAATTGAAATTACCCTAAGAATGTCAATCCAGGAATCATAGACTTGCGAGAGATATCTTGGTTGTTTGCTCAAGGGGCGAAGATAATAAATCAAGAGATTTATGAATGCAAATTACTACTTGCTAATAAATTGGACTTGTCTAAATTACCACACATCTAGGATTACTTCTCCAAATGAATTGTAATCTAAAGTTCACACCCTTAAACAATTAAACATAATACATTTATGAATGATATGAATGCTATTAACACACCTCTAAACAATTGACCATGCTCTTCTAGACAATTAATCTCAATGAATGCTTATTGCAAAGTTTTTGTCTAATGTAATTTGCTTAGACTGTGAGAGGAAGTTGTTTTCAATAGACTAGTTCAAATTACAGGATGTGGCAGGAAGTATGATAAGGGGTGACAGGGAGTATTATAGATGGCAATAAAAAGTTGTGAGTATGGTGAGTATTATGGCTCAATGATTGAAAGGATATGGTAGGAGGAATACAAAAAATGATATTATGAGTACCAAGACTGAATGGAGGCAGTAATGGATAGTATTATGTAACAGATTTATGTATTAACATAATAATGATGTATATCAAGCAATTCCTTTATAAGACTATCAAAACCAATGATTCCATTAAAAATTTGAATTCATAATCAATTAACAAGCTCCATATGGATTGAATTAACTAACATATACGTATAGAAAACTTCTTATAAATGTACACAATCAAATCTGAAAGGAACACACGAAATCAATAATGTTGAAATACTTACAAAGAAAATTATGGTAATCTCACCAAGTTTCCTAAGAGGGGCCCCTCCTCTGGTCCGCTAGGTGAGAGATATTCTAAAAACCAGCTGCTACTGAAAAACTATGATTAAAAACTTCAAAGATAATATAGAACGAAGTATTTTCATATATTATAGAGGATATGTCTTTTGATTCACATTTACTTATATAGCCTAAAATGTTCAACCATATTGATAACTAACTAGAATGGTCACTAGTCTGTTTCCTAAACATGGATAATAGTTTGTTTTGGTCGTTGGCCATACATAACAATTTACAAAATAGTCTAGCTAAAATAGTATATGGCCAAAACTGAGCCATTCAAAACTATTTGCTTAATGTAACAAAATGACAACTTCAAAATTGTTCTTCCAGCTAAATGGCCAACTCCATATTCTCACATCTTTAGTTCCTGTAGCAGAATAGATTACAATATATCAATATTTATGCATTAAACATTCACTCTTTCAAGAAATATTTCAAACCTTAAGAGTTTATTAAATTCCTTATATTCCTTAATAATTAATGGCATAACAGGGGTTTAGACAGGCTTAAGACAAGGCAAAATTTATAAAGAATATACAAAAACAAAAGCAATTTGCACACCCATCATTCCCCCGAGCTTAAAGGTTTTGCATGTCCTCATGAAAATAAGGTGTTTAACTGGATCCAATAGGCTTCACATATAATATCTCTATATCTGCCTCAACTCTGGTTACACCAATGATTCCCTTTTCCTGAGAAGCAAGTGTTCGCAGTTGCAACTATAACTGTTGATTGGATTGTTGGAGTTGAGTGACCATCTTCCATAATTGTGCACTAGAAAAGAGTGGAAAACCTTGTTCAGCGTCAGGAACTTCATGAATACCACTTGTTCCTGTAGCAATTTGGATTGGGGTCATTTTGAACTATAAGAGTGACAGGGAGTTTATCTTTACTAATATTAACCATTGCAAGAGCAATTTCATGAAGAGGATGCTCAACATTTATACCCTAATAAAGGACCATATCAGTATTGGTATTTGAGTGTTCCTGCATTATGGTCTCTTCTTGTTGAGCATGTTCTTCATGGACATCTTCTTGTAATTTTGCAGTTTCAAGATTCTCTTGCTGATCTTTCATAGTGCCCTCTTCTTCATTAATCTCAACATTTGCGCCCTCCCCAATTTCTTCACCAAATTCTTCACTGAATTTGGTATCATAATGTTTAATTTCTTCTTCATTTCATTGTTCAGGTGGCTCTTCTTCTTTGGAAATTGATTTCTTAGGGGTAGAGTTTTCTTTTTGCTGTTTTTGTTTTTTATTCCTACGTTGTTGGCTTCTCATTCTTCTTAAAAGTTGGGTATTCTTTATCTAGGGTTCTTTTGTACCCAAAATTTCCATATCACATGTGGACTCTATGGTTTCAGCTAACCCTTGCAACTTATTAGGGGTATGCTACTTTTGTCGAGTAATCATGGGATGAGGGCTGAGTTTTGGGGTTTCACTTTCTGCTTTTCCTTTAAGCTTTAAGGCTTTTTCTTTTAGTAAGCTTGAGGGTTTCAAACACCACTTTTTGGAAGAATCGACTTCAGGTTATTATCAGTGGAAAGAGGTTGAGGGTTTTCTATATGGATCTAATTCACAAATGCATCCTATTCGAGAGCTGGTTGAGCCAAGTGAAGGTTATGGTTAATAATGAGCTTAATTAATCCATGGTGGGCCAAGGAATTAGCATGTCCCTGATTATATTGGTCAAAGGACTGTTTCAGGGAGCAAAATAGGTAATATGGTAGACTAACAAGAACACCATATCATAAATGTAACATTAAGCAGAAATGGTGGGCAAAAACAAACTTGAAGCATCCTTCACAGGTGATGTAATGAATTAAAAACTTTGCAACAGCATGCCATGGCTCCAAAAGTATTTTTTGCGCTACCCCTTGCCCTTGGACATTCTCAACCGATTCTCCTCATTGTAGAAACTTATTTTTGTGAGGCTTTAAATCTGTAACCCTGGATGATGGAGTAGGGAAGAAAAGGTCACCAATTTGGGGTAGATCGGTGACTTTTTCAATTGTCCCTAAATTCATAGAAAACTATAATCCTCGAACAGTAGCATGAGTTCCCTAAAATCCTGAAGCAAATTTTGTAGCTATGGTCGCATAGAATCCACACAAGCATTTGAAGAATTTTGTCCATCCAGCATGAGTGAAAATTTTCAAGGCTTCCTCATCAACATATAATTTATCCAAGTATTCTGGTTCAAAGTGAAGATGTTTTCCCCCCATGATGATAGAATTTGAAAGGTTTATCATAGTGGAAAATAAGCAAAAAAGAAACAGCGAGAATGAAAATGATAGGAAGTATGAAATGGATTTAGCAATAGAGGAATAAGGATGATATTATCAAAAAGTAGTAATAATGGCAAGGTAGGTGTAATTATTTGTTAAGGAGAAAAGGCTCATGTAGAAGTGACCTGGTACATAATTCACAAATAATGGAAAGGAGTGTGTAATAAATGACGTGGAAATGATGACTCAATAAGGGTGTATGTGGAGATGATGACATGGTACATAACCCCCCCAGCTTAAGCGTTGATCCATCCCGATCATGCCAAATAATCATCAAGAAAATAAAATACATAAAATAAAGCATAAGGTGAGAAAATACTTTCTGACATGGTGATTGCGAGGAACTTGAGGTGAATTCATCAGCAAATCCACGGAGATCATCACAGCAAGGAAAGTACAGAGCTGCCAACTACAAGGAAAATGACAGCAGGCACATGAGGAGGAAGAAAAATATGTTGTAAAAAGAGTTGCAAGGAAACAACCACCACAACAAAGAAACACATGGCAGTGTATACCATCAAATAATTCTAAGCAATAGGAGGGTCATTTAGGAGGGATGCCAAGATAATGGCCATAGGATCTAAGAAACCTCCTATCGCATCCAACAGAGATGAGTGGTAGATGGCGGTGGGTGTTATGATGGGAAGAGAAGGGCAACATGAACAAGGAAACCTCTTGTTGCAACCATAAGGGATTTCTCTCTCTCTCTCTCTCTCTCTCTCTCTCTCTCTCTCTCTCTCTCTCTCTCTCTCTCTCTCTCTCTCTCTCTCTCTCTCTCTCTCTCTCTCTCTCTCTCTCTCTCTCTCTCTCTCTCTCTCTCTCTCTCTCTCTCTCTCTCTCTCTCTCTCTCTCTCTCTCTCTCTCTCTCTCTCTCTCTCTCTCTCTCTCTCATTTTTTATTTTTTATTTTTTATTATTTATTTATTTATATATTTACAACACAAGACCGCCAAAAAATCAATTTTCAATTAAGTGCCACCTGGAAGAACTGGCGAACCAGTTTTCACTACTAGAGGGTCTAACAACTACAGATCACTAGCAAACTAGTTTTCATTGTTGGATCTTCTTCTTTCTTTTTCTTTTAGTTTGCCAACAATGCCAAAGACATGTTTTCATTGTCTTTTGTGTGTGTGTGTGTGTGTGTGTGTGTGTGTGTGTGTGTGTGTGTGTGTGTGTGTGTGTGTGTGTGTGTGTGTGTGTGTGTGTGTGTGTGTGTGTGTGTGTGTGTGTGTGTGTGTGTGTGTGTGTGTGCACTCAATGTTGAAGAAGACCAAAAGGAACCATAGTGACTTCCTTGGCAAGTTCCACAAAAGAAGGATTCCCTAGAGAGAGGCTTCTTATATAGCTTCAGTCGATGACCATTAACAAGGAGCATGCGACATTCAAAGTCCACAGTGTGAAGCTGAATTGCACCATTGTCATAGACACGCTCAACTCTGTAAGGTCTAAGCTATCTTGTATGAAACTTGCCTTTGAAATCCTAGAACCGAGAGTCATATAGAAGTGCCCAATCACCAGGCTAAAAATAACATCAGCGAATGTGTTTGTCATGCCATAGTACTCATTGATTTTGAACAAGTTCAGTATGCAAAAGTGCTTCTTGACGTAACTCATCAAGGGAATGGATTTTTGTTATGCATTCCTTCTGAGCGTTAGAGAGACTCAATCCGAGTTGAAGGGTAGTTTCAAGAGTCTTAATTTCAAACTCAATAGGAAGTACCACCTTCTTACCATAAACCAATTCATAAGGGGTCGGACCAATGTCGATCTTCCATAGAGTACAATAGGCCCACACGGCTTCAAGAAGTCATGTGGGCCAATCACGCTTATGAAGTGCAATAGTTTTAGTAAGAATATTCTCCAATTCTTGATTAGTTACCTCGACTTGTCCATTAGCCTGGGGGTGATAAGGTGATGACTTTCTGTGGTGAATTTCAAATTCCTTGATAAGTGCAGCAATGAGGTTTGAAGTGAACTGAGGTCCTTGATCATTAGTAATCTCATGTGGAACACCAAAGCAAGTGAAGATCTCAGAATATAGGAATTCAACAACTTTGGTATCTCGAGCATGCTTAAGTGCAACCACCTCAACCCACTTTGTAACATAATATGTACAAACAAGAATATGCTCCTTGTTTTTGGAAGGTGGGTTGATAGGTCCAATGAAATCGAGACCCCATTTTTCAAAGGGTTCAATGGAGAGCTAAGGGTGAAGTGGCATTTCATCAGATCATGTTGGACGACTCATACATTGGCACTAGTCACAATGTTGGACATAACGCTTGCAATCCTTATGAAGTGTAGGCTAGTAATAACCTACGGTAAGAATCTTTTGAGTAGTTCGTTAAGTAGAAAAGCGTCCACCACAAGGTTCAGTATGACAAGCATGGACAATATCAAAGACATCCTCCTTAGGAATGCACCATCGCATGATATTATCAATACTGGTACGGAAGAGAAGACCATTGACCCAAGTATATTGCCCACTGAGACTAACTAGCTTCCAACATTCTCGAGGAGAGAAATGAGATGAGAATTTACATGTAACCAAGTAATTGGAAATATTAGCATACCACAGACTCTTGGTGGCAATGGCAAAGAAGTATTCATCAGGAAATGTATCATCAACAGGGACAGGATCAGTGTCTGAGTTCTGCACTTTGGATAAGAAATCTGCAACCACATTTTCTCAACCAAGCTTATCAAGTATAATAACATTAAATTATAGTAATAAAAGTAACCATCCAATGACCTAACCTATGGCTACTGGTTTATTCATTAGGTACCAAATTATAGAGTGATTAGTATGAATGAACACCTTATAACCAGTAATATAATGTCAAAATTTATTAATAGCATAAACAATAGCTAAAAATTATTTTTCAGTGACAATGTAGTTTACCTTTGCACCAATGAAGTTCTTGCTAATGTAGTAAATGGAATAGAAAAGATTATCTTCATTTTGTCTGAGAACTACTCCTATGGAAGAATCAAAGGCATCTTTATGGATATGGAAAGGAAGTGCCTAGTTAGGACCTCTAAGGATGGGAGTGGTTATCAGCTTTTCTTTAATGGTTTCAAAGGCTTCCTAACACTAAGGGGTCCAGGTGAAGACAACATCCTTGCCTAGTAGAGAAAACAAAGGAGAGGCAATTTTACTAAAGTTGCGAATAAATCTCCTATAATACTTGGCGTGCCCTAGGAAACTTCTAACATCTTTTTGGGTGACTGGTGTAGGAAGATCTTGGATTGTTTGTATCTTTTTGGGATCAACTTGGACACCTTTTGAGGAGATTAAGTATCCTAAAACAATGCCCTCAGTCATCAACATATGACACTTTTCATGACTTAATGATAGATTAGATTCTATACATCATTTAAGCACTTTTTCTAAGTTGTTTCTGGCTACTTCAAAAGTGTCCCCATGGATAGTAAAATCATCCATGTAAACTTCCACAAATCATTGACTAAATCAGAAAATATGCTTAGCACTACACGTTGAAAAGTAGCGGGGGCATTACATAATCCAAAAGGAAGAACATTGTAAGCAAAAGTCCCCCATTGACAAGTAAAGGTAGTTTTGTTTTGATCTTCTGGACCAATGCGAATTTGATTGTATCCACTAAATCCATCCAAGAAAGAAAAGAATTATTTCCCTACAAGAGTATCCAAAACTTGATCAATAAATGGTAATGGAAAATGATCCTTCTTAGTAGCCTTATTTAAAGCTCAATAATCAACACAAATACGCCACTTACCATTTTTCTTTGGAACAAAAACCAAAGGAGATACCCACCTGCTATCTGAAATAGGATAAATGAAACCAACATTTAACAATTTTTGGAGTTCTTCTTTGACCACATTGTGTAAAGCAAGATTAAGTCGACGTTGTGGTTGTTGAACCAGATGACTCCCTTCTTCAATGTATATATGATGGGTACAAGTGTCTAGATGAATACCTCGCATGTCTTGATATTCCCATGCAAATGCAGCTTGATGTTCCTTAACCATATCTATAAGATTTTGAATTTGGGCAAGTCTTAAGTGTGGATTAATGTTGAGAGTTCTTCTTCATAAAATTTTCATACGTTCAGATGATGAGGGAGCATTAGAAATAGGCTGTGGTCGATGTTCTAAAGATAATAATGGAGTATATAAACATTAATGGGGTAGAAGCTGATGTAACATGAGGAAATATTGGATGGATCGAGTTTCACCTACTAAAGGAAAACTTCCAAAAGGACAATTGACAGAGGCTCGAGAAGGAAAAACCATGGTTTCTAGGGTATCATTAGACTCATACCTATTCTGAAGGAAGTTCTCTAAAAGAGTCTCATCAATTGGTTCTTCACAATATAATGCTTGTCCAATGGTGAGGACAAGAGTAGGGTCTTCCAGTTCACTATCTATCCATGCAGGATCCTCAGTGTCTAACAAAGGTTGGACAGGAGGATAAAAGGTCAATTCCTTTGTTTGGTCACCATTAGAGATAACTATATTCCCTGTTCGACAATTAATATGGGCATTACCTACTGCTAGCCAAGGCCATCCAAGAATCAAAGGATACCCCCCAACTTAGGTTTTGGCTTGAGGATTATAAAACTAGTCGAATAATCCCAACTGTCAATGGAAAGAATAACATCCTCTATAACCCTTCAAGTCTAACTAAATATCGGTCACCAATTTGAAGTACTGTAGGAGTAGGTCGAAGTCCCTCCAAAGATAATTTAAGTTTGGTCTCATTAGTCATTGCATTTATGGAAGCACCTAAGTCAACAAGTGTATTTGAAATAACAATTGAACTAATATTTACTTGGATAACAGGGCTACCAGGGTTTGCATATTTTAGATTAGTGATATTCTCCAACATTAACTCTGCCAACTATCCAATAACTTGGACTATCTTTGGGTCCTTCTTCTTCTATTGTTGGGTACATAATTCACATATTATTTTATTGTATACTGGAATATCCTTAAGACCCTACAAAAGAGGAATTTTGATGTTAACATTTCATACTTCATTCATAATATCAAATCCTGCAGGTGTTGGTTCTTCAGGGTCTGGTTTAGTAATAAATCAATCAAGAAAAGGAGGTTTTGGTTCTTTTTCTATAGCTTCTTTAGGTTCATCATTAACCTCCATAATAGTAGGTCCCTTAAGAGCTTTTCCAAACCTAAGTTGTACTCCATCCAACTCAGCTGTGTTTACGGGATATGAAAGAAAATTGGTTATCTCACTATGATAAAGTGGTTGTGGAGGCTTATTATTGGGATTCAAGTTTGGTTGAGTTGGCATGGAAGTAGATTTAGCTGGTTGAGGAGGATTTGAAGGCAGATTTGAGGATGATGGAGGAGGAAGAAATTGTTGAGATTGATGGTAAGGACTTATCATTGGTGGTGGAGAAAATGATTGCTGTGGAAAATAGGATTGCATATAAGGTTGTGGAGGTGGGTAGGAGGTTTTTGGTGCATATGGCCTCCATGCTTGATGTCATAGTTGTACATTTTGTGGAAAATTTGGGGACCGTTGCTGATAAGGTTAGGGTTGTTGCCAACCTCCATACCATGGACCTAAGGTAGGGAATTGTTGAGATGATCCAAGAAAATGGTCATTGGAAAACCCTGATGAGACTAAAATTTACCTTTATTTTGTGGTGTCTAAGATACTTTGTTGATACTTTGTTTGTCTTTGTCAAAACACTTATGGACCTATGTTTACTTAACCTTTGATGAACCTATGGGGTAGAAACTATGTCATATTTTACTCATATTATATCTAGTATGTAGTATTTCATATAGTTATCAAAATGTGTGTTCTTATGTTTGAATTTAATTTGATAAATGTTTATTTGCAAACATGATTTTTGTCATAACTAACCTATTAATGAAGACTAAAAGATGATTGGAGGGATTCAAAAGTTAGGCATCAATAGCATTTAAGGAGAAGTGAGCGCTAAGGAGCAACCACGGTGGAGGAAGTTGTAACGGTTCCAAGAAACACGACAGCGAGTAAGGAGGAGCTATGAAGATTCGTTGCCTTCTCTACATTTACTCTGTGGTGAGCAAATGTTAAGACTTTATTATTCCCACCTTAAGACGTTATTTCTTCTTCCCACCTTCAGTTGTTCTTCCTATTTTCTCTCCTGCAGATTTAAAGCTAGGACATTTACTTTTCTGTTATGGAATAAAGTGTTGATCTCCTATATATGTATGAATCAACCCCAATGTGTTAAGTTTTTTTTGGCGAGTAAGAAGAAAAGTTCTAAGAGCAGACTATTAACTTTTACAGTTGTGTTTTACAGTTTTGTGTTATGTAATGAATATCTAAATGAAATGAAATAGTTTTCTTTGGCTTTTATCTTGTGTCAATAGTTTAGAGAAGCCAACCAAGGGGGACCACTTGGGAGGTGTATTAGATTAGGATAGAATAGATTTATTTTCAAGCATTAGTAGTATCTTAAGTAGAAGTAGTAAGTTCCTTACTGTAGCATCACACTTTGTGAATGTTCCTACAACATATGTGAGAATAATTTTAGTGGATGAGCCAAGTTGGAATATCTATTATCTTTTCCATTGTATTTCCAGTATTCATAGAGTTAAGTGTTTTACCTTCATACAGCAATAGTGTAAGTTCTTTTCCTTGCATTTTTACTTTCCTACAACATAAGCTTAGTGACTCATTAAGAGACCTAGTGCACATACGGTGCCGACCATTTCAAGTATACGTCCCTGGGTTGATAAGATTAAATGCACCTCATGGTGGGAAAAATAGTCCTTCATTTGAATATATTATTCCTAAGCAAGGCCTAATGCATGATGATGATACACCTATTGTGAGGCAATTCAAACCCTCTAGGCAAAAACTATCGTCGTGGAGCCACATAATAAATTGGTTCTTTGGCATATTCCATAGGAATCATCCCTTCAGGAAGGGATCACAGTGTCAAAGTTTTGCTAGCTTCCTTAAGTGATGCTATCTGAGTCCTATTGTAAGGGCAATCTTCTGGTCCATGCTTCTTCCAACAAGTCGGGCAATATACTGCCAAAGCTTTTTCAGCCTCCTCATATTTCCTACGAGAATAAAAAGTGTCAATTTGTTTACCCATATGATTTATTAAATCAATTTTAAGGTCATCAAGTAAATTACCAAGTTCATGTTTTGAAACACCTGATGTATTACCCACGATAGAAAACTTACTTGTATGTCCTCGAATAGATCTATGAGATTGGGAATAATTCCTACATATGTCACAAATATCATCAAAAGATAATTTAGAAATATCACCTTTACCAATCAAATTTAATGCATCCATGGTTTCGTCTCAAATTCCACGCAAGAAAATCATTTTGATAGTATCTGTGGTTAAATCAGGGCATCTTGAACATTGTAAGCTAAAAGTAAAACGTTCTAAGAAATTTTCAACAGATTCATCCTCGCACTGACTCATATGAAAAATTTCATCCCATACCTCTTTGGTCTTATAGTACTCCTGATATTTGGATAGAAAAGCATCTTTCATTTGGTTCCATGTTCTAATGTCCCTAAGACTCATAAACCATTATAATGCAGCATCTTTCAAAGTAGCTGGAAATGGCTTTAATTTTTGTGCATCACTTTGATAATCATGGCTATTACAAAGGACATCAAATTCAATTAGGAACATATTAGGATCTTCAGAGGTTGACCCTCTAAATATGGGAAGTGTGGAGTGAGGGATGTTTTTCATAGGGGCATCATCAGGGGAGATTGAATAGGGAACTCATAAGTAGTATTGTGTTGAACTATTTCATTCCTATTATTTCCAGCATTATTTCCCCCTACATTGTTGTTTTCAACATTGCCAGCCATGACTTCTTCCAAAACTTTGGCTGCCCAAGGTGTAAAATATGTTTTAAAGGGTTGTTCCTAAGGCTCTAGAGGCTTACTACACCTAATTTTGTATGACTTTGCAAACTGTTCAGCAATTTTAGAAGGTGTAGTAGGAGAGGTGAATTGAGAGGATGGCTAGATTTTAACTTCACTGCTTGGTTTGATTTCTATCGTTGATGGATTTTTCTCTTTTTGTGGTTTTTGAATTTTTGAACTACCTCCAGATTCCTTCTTAATAAATCTACCTTGACTATATCTTGGCCTATTCATGCACCTAAATGATTCACTACAATGGAAGCCAAAGGTACTATCCTAAGCAAGGTCAACAATTGCTCAAGATTTCTCAAAGGCTCACTATTCCTATCTTGACTTATTATAGTTTCACGCCTTTGATATCTCTCCCCGATAACGGTGCAAAAAATGTTGGGTAAAACTAAGGTTCAATTGGATGGCCTTTATACATATATAGTTGAATCGAAATTACCTTAAGAATGTCAATTCGAAAATTGTAGACTTGCAAGAGATATCATGAATATTTTCTCAAGGGGTGAAGATAATAAATTAAGAGATTTATGAATGCAAATTACTACTTGCTAATAAATTGAACTTGTCTAAATTACCACACATCTAGAATTACTTCTCCAAATGAATTGTAATCTAAAGTTCACACCCTTAAACAATTAAACACAATACATTTATGAATGCTACTTCAAAATACTACAATAGGAAATTGTTTTCAATAGGCTACTTCAAAATACAGGATGCAGCAGGAAGTATGATAAGGCGTGACAGGGAGTATTATAGATGGCGACAGAAAGTTGTGAGTATGGTGAGTATTATGGCTCAATGACTGAAAGGATACGGTAGGAGGAATACAAAAAATGATATTATGAGTACCAAGATTGAATGGAGGTGGTAATGGATAGTATTATGTAACAAATATATGTATTAACAGAATAATGATGTATATCAAGCAATTCCTTTATAAGACTGTCGCAATCGATGATTCCATTAGACAATTGAATTCATGATCAATTAACAAGCTCCGTATGGATTTGATTAGCCAACATATACATATAGCAAACTTCTTATAAAAGCACACAATCAAATATGAAAGGAACACACGAAATCAATAATGTCGAAATATGTACAAAGAAAACTACAGTAATCTCACCAAGTTTCCCTAAAGGGGGCCCTTCTCTAGTCTGCTAGGTGAGAGATATTCTAAAAACCAACTACTATTGAAAAACCGTGCTTTAAAACTTCAAAGATAATATAGAACGAAGTATTTTCATATATTATAGATGATATGTCTTTTGATTCACATTTACTTATATAGCCTAAAATGTTCAACCATATTGATAACTAACTAGAATGGTCGCTGGTATGTTTCCTAAACATGGATAATAGTTTGTTTTGGCCACTGGCCATACATAACAAATTACAAAATAGTCTAGCTAAAAGAAAACATATGGCCAAAACTGAGCCATTCAAAACTATTTGCTTAATGTAAGAAAATGACAACTTCAAAATTGTTCTTCCAGCTAAATGGTTGACTCCATATTCTTGCATCTTTAGTTCCTGTAGTAGAATAGATCACAATATATCAATATTTATGCATTAAACATCCACTCTTTCAAGAAACATTTCAAACCTTAAGACTTTATTAAATGCATTATATTCCTTAATAATTAATGGCATAATAGGGGTTTAGATAGGCCTAAGACAAGGCAAAAGTTATAAAGAATATACAAAAACAAAAGCAATTTGCACACCCATCAATCATCACACCAACAGTATGTCTAGGCACTTGCATAGAGTTATCTAGTTGGGCATCAACCCCACACCTATGTCTCCCAACCACAGCTCCCCCATGAATAGTCTACCCAACAGATGTAGCAGTATGTCCAAACCCCATTCCAACAACCAATAACATCCATCCCAATAATTGTGCAATCCATATTTCAGCCATCACCATATGGCAGTCAAGGTTTTCCATATCAACCTTCGCCATCTGCTACATACCTCTCACTAGGGGCACCAGGATTAGGGACACTCATTATCCTACCTATGAACTATGAATGGGAAGAGATGAAAATGCTCTCAAAGCCCTTAAAGATGGAACAAAATCCAAAAAGTTCAAATTTGAAAATGATTTTCCATACCTATTTGACAAAACCATTATGATGACACCTTTTTCTAAACACTTTGAAACCCCAAATTTTGATAAATTTAGAGTGAAAGGTGACCTAATCACACATGTCAAAGAGTTCTATATGCAATACTAGGAAGTGGCCTATAATGATGTTTTCCTCATGTGGCTTTTTCCAAAAAGCCTAGGAGGCCTTACCCTTGAATGGTTCTATCATATACCCCAACGCACCATTAAAACTTTTGTTGATCTCTCTAAAGCCTTTGTGGCTTAGTATGCTCATTTGGTTGAGATCGAGTCATTTTTAGTAGATCTAGTTCATACCAAATAGAAGGGAGGAGAAATCCTAACATAATACCTACAACAATGCAAACTCTCATAACTTAGATCCCGTGCACCATCCTCAAATGTCACCTTGTCAAGATGTTCATTAACAATGCACATCCTAGTCTTACCCATCACATGGTTATGAACTGTTTACAAATGTACAAACACATTAAGAAAAAGGGGATGGGACTTAAGCAAGGCCTCATCAAAGATGGTGTCATCAAGATTTACAAGGAAAACACCCAAGATCATGGTCCAAGCAATGACAAACCACATATTGGAACAAAAATAAGAACATAGTTGCTGATGGTGTCATCGGCACTTGACATGTTCATGTCATTGGAGCAACGTCCAACATACCCACCACATTTTTTCAACAACAACCTTATCAGCAACAACTACCAATCTATCAACAATCACCTGTACAAAATAATCAACACAATGTCCAAGTAACCAGCCATGAAAACCAAACTAATGATATCACACTTTTGGTTGGACCCAAACCACATGTTCAAAGGCAACCTCATCTACACACCCCGTTGGGTAAACCCCTTGATGTAATATTCGAGAAACTAACCAAGGATAACCTTATTCGACATCCACAGATACAACCTTTAAAACATAATTAGTCTAGGGCATCCTATTACAAGAATAATAAGTTTTGCAAATTCCATCGTTTCAAAGGGCATACCACCCTCAAATGCATGCAACTCAAGGACTATGCCTAGGATCTTATTGATAAAAAAGAGATCACAATGGGGGCACAACCCTCACCAAATTTAGGGCTACTAATATACCAAAATGCTTTCCCTCCCCACAACACAAATGCAAGCAAAGCACCTGCAAACACTCCTGTCAATAACAAACCCAACAATGCTCAAAACAAACAAGGTGGTAACAAAGACAAGTCTCAAAATTATACTTCAACATACTTGGACTATGGAAACCTCATCATATGCATATCACAAGTTGGGGCCTTTTACAAATGTTATAAATATCAAAGGCCCAGACACCCAATGTGCAACCACCACTTGACCAACTCGACTCAACGTAGTTGGCCCATCTATATCTACACCATCGAGATTGCTTTCATTAGGACCACAATATAACATCTTGGAACACCTTAGAAATAAGCCAGCTCATATTTCTATTTTAGATCTCTTAAGCACAAGCCCACTTTATGAAGAGATCCTTGACGGTACTCTCCACGAATCATGTGTCCCCACCAACATCAATGCCACTGAGTTTTGCAACTTGGTCGGCCACCTATCTACATCATGTGCTCTATCCTTCAAACCTTCCAACATCCTAGCAGTTAAGCCTGATCATATGCTTCCACTTCACATAGTTGTCATTATTTCTAACTTTGTAGTCAAACGGGCCATGATAGATAATGGATTGGCTTTAAATCTATGTACTTCAAAACTCATCAAACAGGTAGGATACACTAAGGTGAATATCCTCAATGAAGTCATCACCATCAAAGAATAAGACAACTTAGACCGCACCACTGACATAACCATCTTGCTACCTCTCAGAGTTGGCCCAGCCACTCAAGAAATAGTTTGTCATGTAGTTGATCTTAACTTTCCATACAATATCATCCATGGTCAATCATGGATTCATGCCATGAAGGCCATTCCATCCACATATCATCAGTGCATCAACTTTTTGCATAACGGCATTGAGATAACCATCCACACAAATCCCAAACCCTTTGCTTACTACAATACGGTAGAAGCTTCATACATCAACCATTGTCCTAGAATTGAAATTGGCCACACCATGGCTAGTTCATCTAGTACTTTCCATGATCTAGATACCATCTTAGATTCCTCCCTTTCCATGGTTAAGATCAACTACGAAGGTTGTGAAGAATACAGTCTTTCAGATGCTTTTGTTATCAACACTTTACCACTTGATCCACATACTCAAGGGCATCTGACATATCAGGGGCCAAAGTTAGATATGACCCCTCAACTCAGACAACTAGGACCTACCACATTTGTTACTAAAGGTATCCTTGATAGAGAGGAAACAACTCTTGACATTAGTACATGGCTATATAGAGAGCCACCTCCAAAGAGTGAAGAACTTCTTGATCACTTCAAACAAAAATACCCATGGTCACATCACCTTGCTACCAGGAAATGGGATTATCAAGGAGGTGGTCTAGGTTGTTAGGATTTGAAGGCATTAGGTAGCTTGTGGAAACATACAAAGAAAAGAAAAAGAACAGCTTAGGTTATGGACTCCCCACAACTGGAGCACCACAAAAGAAAGCCATGCCTTCATAAACATCCAAAATAGCCCTATTGAGGTTGAAGACATTCCTGAGGGAGTATAAAAGAAAGCTTATGACAATATCTTCCTTGATGAAATTATCCTAGGAGCCTCTATGCTCAGCCAATTATCCTTAAATCTTATAGACTTATCACTCGCTCACCCAAAACTCATTGATTGGGACCAACCAAGTGTTGTCCATGTTGGAAAATTCTCCACAGAGCATGCACTCCTTAGATTCATGGGAGCAAAAATAGCACATAAACATTCACCACCACAATCAACATATGTCTACAAGTTGGAACCAAAAGGTTACTTCTTCGAGGAGGAAATATCCAGTCACAAAAATTGAATTGAAAAATGAAACTAAAAAACAAAAAAGCAAAGCAAAGGCATCCTCTATTGAAAACTCCTCTAGAGCACTATTGAATGAATCAAAAAATAAAAAGTAAATAAAGGACACATCCAATAGTGAAAACCTTTTCAAGGCAACCAAGGATGGAGATTTCATCCTTCCCCCACAGGATCACAAGGTCGCAATATCATCAATCTTGATAGAAGAAACTAGACCAATCAATATTAGTCTAACTAAGATACCAATGATCACATACATTGTGACATTTCTACCACTTGATCAGGCAAAACATCTCATCGAAGTCCTTCATGAAAATGTTGGTCACTTTGCATTGTTCTATCAAGACATGTTAGGGTGTTAGGGTTGGACCCCAAGTTAGTGGTACACCATTTGGTCATAGATCCAAAGGCTAAGCTTGTCAAGCAAAAACTCCATAAGATGCATCCCAAAGTTTCTTTATTACTTAAAGTGGAGCTAGAAAAACTACTAGAGGCAAAGATCATTCACCTGCTATTCTTAATGGATCTCCAACATGGTACCTATCAAGAAGCCTTCTAGTGATATTAGGATTTGTACTGACTTTAGAGATCTCAACAAAGCTAGCCTAGAGGATGATTTCATGTTGCCAAACAAAGACATGATTATTGATCTTACAATAAGCCATGAGCTCTAGTCACTCATGGATGGTTTCTCTGGATACAATCAGAATCAAATAGTAGAGGCAGATCAACATAAGACAACATTTACCACCCCTTGGGGAACATTTTGTTATAACATGATGTCATTTGGGTTAAAGAACATTAGGGAAACATATTAGTGCACCATGATGGTCATCTTCCATGACCTAATCCACAAAACTCTTAAGGATTACATGGATTCTATTCTAGTCAAATCTCTTAATGGCCTTAATCACTTATCTCATCTCAAGGAAGTGTTTGATTGATTGGTTGAGTACCATCTGATGCTCAACCTTAAGAAATGTGTCTTTAGTGTTACACCGAGAAAACTCTTGGGGTTCATTGTATCATGGTGTGGTATCGAGATTGACCTTAAAATAGTCAAGGACATCATGGATATGGCTCCTCCTAAGACACTTAGGTAGCTTTGCTCTCTCTAAGGGAAACTACAATCAGTCAGAAGATTCATCTTCTAGTTTGTTTATAAGTGTCAACCATTTACACATTTACTCAAAAAGGATCAAAATTTTAGGTGGGACCCTATTTGTCAATACAACTTTGAACTGATCAAGCAATACTTGACTAATCCACATATCTTGGTTCCTCCAATTGTAGGACGCCCACTCATATTATACATCACTAGGTGCTCTTCTGGCACAACTTTATGATGAAGGAAAGGAAAGGGTTATTTACTACATCAGTCCTACTCTAGTTGGGTACAAGCTCAATTACACACCAATGGAAAAGGCTTGCTTAGTTATGGTCTTTGTCACTTGGAAGCTTTGTCATTGTATGTTAAGCCACATTGTACAACTAATATCCAAGATTGATCCATTAAAATATATGTTATCATGCACAGTACTCATAGGACACCTGGCTAAATGGGTCATGCTTCTCAGTAAATTTGGCATCCAATATGTTGATAGGAAGGCTATCAAAGGTCAAGCTATAGCAGATCACTTAGCCGATGCACCTTTGGTTGTAGATCACCCTCTCAATATGGAATTCCTAGATGAACACCTCTAGTTGATAGAGGAACAAACATCCTGGAAGTTATACTTTGATGGCTCATGCACATCCCATGGCTCTAGAGATGGCATACTCTTGGTCACCCCTCAAAGTGATTACATTCCTAAATCTTTTAAACTCTAGTTCTAGTATACCAACAACATCTCAGAGTATTGAGGCCCTTATTGTAGGGCTCAAAATAGTAGTTAAATGGAACATCACCGAGTTACAAGTCTTTGAAAATTCACAACTTATTATCAAGCAGGTTTTGGATGAATATCAAACTAAAGATGAAAAGCTTCAGTGTTACAAAGAATTGATAGATTAGTTGAAGCAACATTTTACTCAGATTCAATTCACACAGATACCTAGATTGTAAAACAAGGCTATAGATGCCATGGCTACTATTGGTTCACTTTTGGAGATCCCTTGGGAGGCTACACAATATGAATTCTTATTTGAGTAGCTACATAAGCCTATATACAAGATTGATGAATCAACACAGGTATGCATTTTGGTTGGTCCCAAATTTCCATGGTACCACGAGATTCACGCTTACCTACTAAATGGTATCATATCTCCCCATCTCACATGAACCCAATGCCAAAACCTTATTCATAGAGCATCCCCTTACACTATCATAGCTCAAACCCTATATTGTCATGGCTACCATTAAACTTTCTCTCAATGTTTAGACCAAAATGAGGCTGCAATTACTCTCAAAGAGGTACACGCTAGACTTTGTGATGCTCACACGAGTGGAATATTTCTTGTAGATACTCCAGGTTGGATATTATTGGCCTACTCTAGAGCATGATGCATGCAACTTTGTCAAAAAGTGTCTACCTTATCAACAACATGCTAAACTAATTTGAGCCCTAACTCAAGATCTTCAACCTATTGCACTGCTATGGTCATTCGCATGTTGGGGATTTGACCTTGTTGATGTTATAACACCTCTCTCTTTAGAAGGACACAAGTGGATAATCACTGCCATTGATTATTTCACTAAGTGGGTAGAAGTAGTCTCACTTCTCACTACCATGGAAGTTCAAGTGTCCAAGTTTATCCTCTATCATATCATATAATGCTTTTGCATCCTAGCTACCATTTTCACTGACCATGGAGGTAACTTTGAAAACTTCAATATGGAAGAATTGTGCACCTCCCTTCATATCCATCACCATTTTTCTAGCCCATACTTCCCACAAGGTAACAGTCAGGCAGAGGCAACTAATAAAACCCTACTCAAAATCCTAAAGAAAGTTGTCAATGATTCTGGTTGTGATTGGCATTTGCAAATCAACCCCACCCTATGGGCCTACCGCACCTCATTCTGTACATTCACAAGCACAACCCCATACTCCCTAGTCTGTGGTGCTGAAGTGGTATTACCTATTGAGGTCAAACACCCATCCTAGAAATTTCTTTGTGGGACCAGATATCAGATGAGGATTATAGAGTAGCTAGACTCACCCAACTAAATCTACTTGATGAAAGAAGGCAATAGGCATATGACTATCTCATGGTCTATCAAAACCACCTGAAGCACAACTTCAATAGGAAGGTCCATCTGTGCCAATTTCAAAAAGGAGACTTGGTCCTCAAAGAAAACATCAAGGTCCAAGCTGACCAAGAAAAGAAAGGCAAGTTTGAACCCACATAGCTTACTCCTTATGTGGTCACAACGTCTTTTAGCTCAAGGGCCTATTAGCTATCTACACTTAAGGTGAAGTATTGAATGATCCACCAACATCATTCACCTCGAGAAATTCTATGCCTAAGATCGTCAATATATCCTGCTACGTCATCGAAACATAGTAAAGAAAAATAAGTGTCCAATGGTGAAAACTTGGTAATTCAAGCGCCTTAGATAGGTACCCTAGTGAAAACCTAGCAAATAGGCACCATTCGTACTTATCCTATTCATTATCTATCAATGACCTACATCTCTCCCATCACCCCTCCACATCTCATCACCCATCTTTCGATTTCCCAACGGTGTTCTAAGAGTTTCATCCCCTCACTCCCACTACTCATGACATATTCTCATTATCCCTTAGCTTGGAAAATGCATCAAGATTGTGTATTCTACCATGGTTTGCACATCTATCCTACCCCTGTACCTTACTATGTGTATCATATCAATTGTATCTTATCCTTTTTACCATGCCCATGTATTATACCCTTGTAATAATAACAGTGATATATGTATCATACACTTATAACAATAAAAATACTATATGTATTATACTCTTGTAACAATAATAGTAATATATGTATCATGCTACCTCCTCATCCTAAGCTTTCCCCTATCATATGCAAACTTGCCACCATATTTTACCATAGTTTCTAAATCATCCACATGTTGTATAGTCCCATTTGTACATTTTCAAATCCTATAGTGAAACCCCGCATCATCAGTAGGTGGTCTATGGAAAGTTAAAGTTGCCAATTGTGTCATAGTCCCAAATACTATCACTAGGTTCTTACATGATGCATCCTTCCTCGTACCTAACATTGGCCTATCAGTATCCAGTTATACTGATCTCTTTAGTAAAAGGTTACTTTTTCATGGATTTATTCTTTCTTCTAATGTTGGATTTTTTGTAGTTTCTTCAAATCAATCTTTTCCAAGTAATTTAGTTTTTCCCATCTCACAATTGCCATGATCCTTTATATCATGGTGCACTTTGACTTGGGAAATTTGAAAGCAAGGTTTTGATCAAGATCTTTTTTTTCCTGTGAGTCAGTCGGATACGACCCTTGTATATTCCAAACACATCTTCATTCGTGATCACATGATGCAATTGGGACATATCATTTGCTCGTGGATCACCCAGCATCATTTCCATGCTGATTTCTCTGGGACTCATGTGTGATGCTAGGGCAATCCTTGCATGCTTGTTCAAGTCAGTCCTATGTAATATTGGTGAAAAGGCCTTGATGTTCCTAGTAACCTTGGCATATCCCTAATATTCCTATATCAAATAGAGTTCTCACACTACATGGTGGTACTTCTTTACAAAATACCCCACCCTCAAGCTTTAGGTGTATCTCATCGCCCTCGCCATTTTGTCCCATACAAAACATTACTTGTTCATACCACCTTTTCATGCATCTGTTGTCATGTCCCCTTTTCAAATAATTAAAAAATAATAATCTTTGCTAATGCAGGCAGGCCCAAGAAAGTGAAGTTTCAGAAAAAGGGGGTTAATCTTTGGAAACCGTTGGACTAATAAATGAAAATTATTATTAAAATATGTTTCATTAACCTCTCTTGGACGTGATTTACAATTATGCCCTCTTTTAAGGGGTTTGGAGGCATTTTGGGGTGAGGGGAGAACTTGATTTTTGCTCATTCTTTGTTATTCTTCAGAGGCTGCCAAACTTGTGGAGAAGGAAACCCAAGAATGGGAGTTTGCAGGTTTTCAGGGAGACCCAAGAATGGGAGTTTGTAGGTTTCCAGGAAGGCTAAGGATGGAAGTTTGAAGCCATTCCATGTGCATGCTCATACAGAGTTTGCCTTTGTGCTGAACAGTGTAGATTTGTGGGTTTTTGGGTGTGTTTTTTTGCATGAGTTTGGTGTTTTCAATTGAGCATTTCATATCAGTTTTGTTTGTTACTGTATTTCAAACTTTAAGCTGGTAAAATAGAGCTGAATATATTTATTGTGACATGATTAAACTTTTGAGATAGTTTATTAGTGTTTTTGTGGTGTTTCCGGGCATTTTTGTGTTAATTTCGGGAGCCCGATGAGCATAGTTTTTGTCCTACATTTGTGATCTGATGTGTAAAGGCTGTATAGATCTAGAAATTTCATTTTTTAGGCTGTTATGCTGCTGAAATTTCTGTAAAAATGTCCATTTTCAGATTTATTAATAATAGGTGAAGCTGTGAAGCTTTTGGCACCATTTCTGGCATACCCGATTTGGGGTTTCTTGAGAAATTTGGAGGATCTTTGTGATATTAGTTGTTTGATCTTAAAGATCTGATTAAAGGTTGGAAATATCATACAAAAATCAAAAAAGGGACATTTCATCTGTGTTAGGCACATTCTACATATTCTCCTCCTATCCTATACATCTATCCTCTCTACACCCCATTCCTTCACAAGCTCCTATCTACCATGGTGTTAACTCTTCATGCCATCCCAATTCCATCTCCCTGAGTCTCCTACAAACATCGTGTTTTAAGTTGTGTATACTATTTCTGCCTCCAGACCAAGGTTATGATTGATTGGTGATATGTTGCACCACCTTCCTACAAACCACATATGTTTCCCTATCACTCTACTTACCTTTCATATCATGACCACTCATGTCCCCCTACATTCCCCTAATCTCTTCTCCTATTTTTCCTCATCATTTGCCTCATCTTAATCCTTTACGTTGTTCATCTTTTTCACTCATCTTGATCTTTATGCTACATGTTTTGGGTCCTCCTTGCACTATCACAGCTTTGGATCCCTCCATTATCAGAATCTCTCAATTTATTTTCCTTGTCTTAACATTAAGTTCATCTTCATTATCATAAACTTACGCATCATAAACCTAGGCTAAGGTTTCACCATCATAGTTTGAGTTTGTTTATTATGTTTCATCATCATAGTTTGAAGTTCATTTAGCATGTTTTATCATCATAGTCTTGAGTTCATTTATCATGTTTCACCATCATCGTTTGAGTTCATTTTATCATATTTCATCACCATAGATTGAGTTCATTTATCATGTTACCATCACATTTTATGTTCATTTAGCATGTTTCATCATCATAGTTTATGTTCATTTATCAAGTCCATCATCAGTCTATGTCCATTTATCATGCCCATCATCATAGTCTTAAGTTCATTTATCATGTTCCATCATCATAATCTTAAGTTCGTTTATCATGTTTTATCATCATAGTCTTAAGTTCATCTATCACATTTTATCATCATAGTCTTAAGTTCATTTATCATGTTTCATCATTGTAGTTTGAAGTTCATTTATCATGTTTCACCATTATAGTTTGAAGTTCATTTATCATGTTTCACAATCATAATTTGAGTTCATTTTATCATGTTTCACCATCATAGTTTGAGTTCATTTATCACATTTCATCGTCATTTTTTGAGTTCATTTTATCATATTTTATCATCGTAGTTCATGTTTCTTTTATATTAATTATCATAGTTTGAGTCCATTTTTATCATATTTCATCGTAATAATTTACAATCACTTCTTATATTTCATCAGCCTAGTTTGTACATACTTATTATTATTATTTTCATCATTTAAAAGACCATACAATTTTTCTTTCTCATCCTAAAGTTGAAACACATTACATCCATCATCATATCTTAGGTTCATTTCTAGTTGTTTTTAGTTATCATAAACATCATCATAAAATATTTCCCACATCTCATCATAAAGTGCATCACATCCTGCATCACAATACATCAGTAACATCATACATCTCATCAACATCACATCCTACATCACAACACATCAGTAATGTCATACATCTCATAAACATTACATCATGCATCACAAGACGTTAGTAACAACATACATCTCATAAACATCTCTCTTCTACATCTAACCACATGCATCTCATACAAACATACACATAATAAAAAATCACAACATTGTAAATTTGTACATCCATAGCCCACCCAAAAGAATGATCATATCTATATATCACACCCACATAGAATAAAAGAATAAATCACCCATCCCTGCAAAAATACCAAAGTCCATCATAGTCCAAAATGTCTAGTATCAATATAGTATAAAGTCCTATATCAATATGTCGGGTTTGTGCCCACAAAAATACATCCAAAAATACTATGCAAAATACAACATATCATTGATCCTTCTCATCCATCACCTCCTCACTATGAGACTCGTAGGTGCCTCTCTCTACATTTGGCACTGTAGCTGGTGGAAGTGGTGGCCTCATCTATCCTCCTCCAGCCCTCGAGCTCTCTGCCTCATCCCTCCTTCCACTAGCTCCCCTGTCTTTTCTCTAGTTCTACCCTATGTGTTGAGACCCACCAATCCTCTGCGAGGCCCCAGTGCTCCATCCACTCTCTCTCCCTCCTTGGATGCATGTACAGGTCCCAGTTGTACCTAACCCTGTTGATGGACTACAATGCTTTATTTGCTTAGCTAGCACCTCCACATGATATCTTTCATGATAAAATCATGCTCTCTCCCACAGATCCTCCACCTCCCCTTGCAACCTCCTCAACTCGTCCAGTCATCCACCTATAGCCATCTATACCCTCAAGGTCGCCATCTCCACCACCAATTTATCCCTCTTCTCTTGGATGATGTCCATCCTCCTCTGCAACATATGTCTCTCTAAGGCCATCACCTCCAATCTCCCCTCCAAACACCCAATCTCCACCCACAACATCCCCAACTCTACCCTTTCTCTATCTACCTATCCTTGTGCCACATCACACTCATGTCTAAACTATTCTTGCTTTATCTTGAGTGATCTCTCTCCTATTTGGTATCCCATAGTGGCTGGCTAGTCACCTTGTGTGTCTGCTATAGGGATGCATACATGCTAGCCAATCCATCATCCCCTCTCCTTAACGATGAGCCACCTCTACCCGCCCTCCACCTCCCCCTCCACCTATTGGCCCCTATGGCCCCTAACCACCCTTCTCCTATAGTATCCTCTCCTCTTTTGGCCTATCCTCTCCCCTTTTGGCCTATGGCATCACATCCTCCTATCTCCCCTCCCTCACAACCCTCTGCCTCTACCTTAGTGGCACCTCCTCTTGTACCATTGTCGTAACCCCTAGCAACATATCTTTGTTGCCTCACTGCTTAGGTAATATCTTCTACCACCACTACTACTCCAGTGACTTAGGCCTGACCTACTAGCCTAAGGCATTTAAAACCATCTTGGTACTCCTAAGTCAAGCCTGCATCTGTGACACCCCCAAACTGATCCCACTCTTGTGGTGCTAAGTCTCGCCATGCTTGTAGCAACCCCTCTCTCTAAAGTGCAAGCCCAAAAATAGTGATTGGCTCTCATGTCATGCATTAATACCAGTTTGGCTCCCCTGAGGCAACCTATGGTCATCCAAACTGCTGAAGGGCCCTATTTGACTAGTATTATGCTACAACGTACTCCCACTGCCCAAAAATAAAATATGGTGCAATAGTGTATGGAAAATGTTGCCTCTTCTCTTCCCATGACCTAAGACCCATATATGGACTCCATGCAACAACTTGGATCTCATCTATCCGGACTTGCAAGTAGTCCACCTCCTCTGTATGATGATACATAAGTGGATCAACCTAGCTATACACAACTACCTCTTCTACCTACCTATCCCTTTGCCCAATTGGCCTGAATTTCGCAACATGCTCTTAGGCCCACACTTGTAACAATGTAGGAAACCCCACACTCCTCCCTTAGTGCCCTACACCCTAGTATGCTATCTAATGGAGGTCACAATACAACATCACAAGCATCAATGAGCCCCATGTCATAGGGACTCCAATGTCCATAATCGACAAAATTGTCAGTATCAATGCCAACGTAACTCTTGTATTACTAACATCTAGGGCAATATATCCCAAAACTAGCCTGCATACATAGAAATAGACCCTCCTCTCTATGGTTACTTGATCCAAGTGCTCATCTAAAGCAAACTGGCCACTTTGAATATGATACTACACTCTAGGCACCATCAATCATTGTATTGTCACCTTTTCTATCATCTCCCTGATCGTCATCACTGGTGTCCCCTACACAGGTAATTGAAAGATCCTGTAGATATCCTCTAAGGTCACTATCATCTCCCTTGTCGATAGGTGAAAGGTGTCGATCTCAGTGTGCCATCACTCACATAAGGTTGTCACCATTGATATTTATGTTTGTGTATGTGACAACCTTGCCAAGTACCTCAGATTGATAACATCAATCATAGCCTAGTCTGTAGGTGTGAACTGCTCTCTAGCACATACTAAAGTTGTCTGTCGCTCTCGTGACACCAATGCATCTAACGACCACTACATAAAAAGCCAACATCATGTCAATTTTCATTTTTTACACAGTATAACCATGATGCAAAAACTGAACAACCCATCCCCTCCCTCCCCTAAGTCCTTTTTCTTCCCACCAAATTTTGTACTTTACCCTTTCTTGACATTCCTACAAGAGCATCCTGTGAACAATCACCACCCGCGATCCCACCATTACATTTTACCGCGAGATAACTCTTGGACTTTTGTCTCCCCAAAAAAACCTATCTAGTGTTCCTGCCATCCTAGGTGCACCCCCGCATTTCGACAGCCCCAACTTATCGCAAGAATGTGCCCAACCATTACCCCAACTGGTCAAATTTCCCCCATTCCTACGTTGAATTTTTCTTAAACACTACCCTTAACTACAAACCCGTGTTCCTGCAAACAAGAATGCATTTTCGCTAGTGAGCTCGCTACCCCGCAAAAGATTGCTTGCAGATTCATGTTCTCGTAAGACCTCCTGACCAAATTCTGATCTCATGAAAATGGTTTCTGCCACCAATTTTTAGACCCGCCCTTTAACTGATTTTGTAGGATTATGGTCCCGTTGATCCCTACAGTGATCCCACTAGACTCATGCTTACGGGAGTGCATTTTCTTAATTGCGAGAATGCTACAAAAGTAAATGCATAAATGATTAAGAAAAGTTTTTTGACCTTATCGATCGATCTGGTGTTCGCTGCACTCATACTTGCTATACCACATCCACCTGATGCTCTGATCATCCCTACATAACCATTGTATCATCCAAATCAAAGCTCCAAACAATAATATATTGACATCAGTATGAGAGCCAATGACCCTTTCTACCCCTCCTAGCCCCTCTTATAGACCTCGGGTGGTGCCCTTCTTCCCTCTCTGACTCTTCCCACACACATTTTTTCCTCTCATCCTATTATTTTTACCATTTAATTATCTTGTTCATGCTCTTTTTGTCCTTTTATGTCTCCCTGCTCCTGCCACTTTGATTTACCTTTTTCAATAAGTCATCGAGATTTGTTCTCTCTCCCGACCACCTTCTTGAAGGAGCATCATGCAATACAGTCTATCTTTATTCTTTTCAAAACCAAGCCAAACATGTTACTTAAACAAGTCTTCTCTATGTCGTTCATATTCAAACTTCTTTGAAATAGTGTTGTTCGAACACTATGTCAAAGAGAGGCAAAATGTAGACACCTGAATCTGATTACACCATTAGGTACTCTTATTTAGACATCTCCTAGGACATTATTGATTAAATATTTATTGTTTAATTAATTAATCATCATCCCCTAGATAAGTAATTTATTTAATTAACTACAGTCCAACTGATAAAATCAAATGATAACCCAAGATCAATTTATCAATTAAATCCCTATTCCTCTATTAAATTAAATAAACCCTCAAATCTATTTAATTTAATCCCGCATTCCCCTTTTATAAAATAAATCATTTAATAAATCATCCTAAACCCCTAAACCATCCCTGAACCCTATCTTTACCCTTAATCCAACCCATCCACCCATACTAACCTCACTTAGCCACCTAACTAACTCATCCCATCAAAGCTAAGCCACTTACCTCCTAACCCTCTTTCTAAGCTAAGACTAACCCCCCTCTTAAATATTTGCACAACTTTAAACAAGGGTTAAGACTTGCTAACCCAAGCCAAAGTAAATAGTCTCCCTTGTCCTCTTCTATCCCTATCTAAGAGCATTAATGAATCTTACATGCCATTAATGCCTCTTGCATCCCCCTTACATACTCTTCCTCCCTCATTACTCCCTTTGACCATCCATTTTGTCCTTCCCCTCACACTGATCCTCGTTGTAACAAGTGTCACTCCCTACTTGGCTCCTAACAAGCACAATCCATGTGCTCCCTTTTCAAAGCATCCTAACCCCTCCCTCACCATTCTTCTATCCTCACATCCTGACCCTCCATCTCACTACCCCTTAGCCTGTAAATTGAGCCCTTCCCCTCTCACAATCCATCATCTACCCATGCAAACTTATAATGCCCCACTAACCACTACAACATATCCATTTACACCATTGTTGTCAAAATCCATCTTCACCTCCATTGTTGAATCTTCCACTCACCTCCATGCTTGATAACAACCCATCATTTGAAGCTTGAGCACAATTGAGCACACATCCCCTATTTATCTAGACACATCTACGTCATCATAGGTCACACCCAAGGAGCTTACCATTCTTGGTTTGCCTTCCTTTTTGGTGTTCACCTTGTCTTATCACAAGTGTTGCTATTAGTTAGTATTGTAAATGTTAAATTGTTATTAATATTTGTAGCATGCTAGGTTTTTAGCATTACAATATGTAGTTTTTCTTCTTACTAGCCCATGTGACCAATCTTCCTCCAAGAAATAATGCACCACCACTCATGAACTTTCTATCATTTATGTTCCCCATCTAGTCAACATTAGTAAAGATGCTAAACTCAAAGTTTCCTTTCTGAGGATACCATAAGCCATATTCTTCAATACCCTTTAGATATTAGAAGGTTCTCTTTACAATGACCATGTGTAGGTTCTTTAGATTAGTTGAGTATGTAGCTACTATTCCAACAACTTGTGCAATATCTAGTCTACTATGCACAATATACTGCACTAATAGATTGATTAAGAGCTTCATTCAATTCAATGCTCTCATCCTGCTCTAACATTTTATAACCAATCATCATTGGAGTGCCTACCAGCTTAGCCTCTTCCAAACCAAATGTCTTTGTAATTTCCTTTACATACATTTTTTTGCCTTATGATTTTTTTAGTTAGGATACTTCAATTCCACTGAAGAATTTGATTTCACCGATCATGGACTCCTCTCTTCTCCCAAGGTGATATCCATGAATATTTATGCAATCAACTAACCATCTCTTGTTTCCTTCTTTAGGTAGATGTTGTTGTTGTCACTAGTCTTGAAAAGCCAATTTGTATCAAGTATGAGTGCAACCTCGCATGGTATGCTTTGGGTTCCTATTTCAGTCCATACAGGGCTTTCTTTAGTTTGTGCACTTGATTTTTGCCTCCTTCATTATCAAATCCTTTTGGTTGTTCAATATACACTTCTTTCTCCACGAATCCTTTTGGTTGTTCAATGTACACTTCTGTCTCCAAAAATCCATTTAGAAAAGTGGATTTCACATCCATCATGTATACTCTGATGCTCCTGTACACCATGAAGGCTAGGATTATTTTGACTCCTTCAAATCTAGCCACTAGTGGAAAGGTCTCTCTGTAATATATGTCTTCTTCTTATGCATATCCTTTGTAAACAAGTCTTGACCCTATTTTTGACCACTTCTCCATTCCCATTCATTTTGTTTCTGAATATTCATTTTGTGCCAATGACAATTT
The DNA here is from genome assembly GCA_028749045.1 of Cupressus sempervirens. Taxonomy (NCBI): domain Eukaryota; kingdom Viridiplantae; phylum Streptophyta; class Pinopsida; order Cupressales; family Cupressaceae; genus Cupressus; species Cupressus sempervirens. The sequence goes on along the minus strand of CM053793.1, from coordinate 168,085,771 downwards.
CATCCTTTGGCTGATTTTCCAAGGTCCATTGTTTATTCTTTATTATCTAGTCAAATTTTTCATCCATGGCTTTTCTCCAATCTTCATCCCTGAGTGCTTCCATTGTAGCTTCAAGCTCCATGTGTGAGAGCAGAAGGATTATCTTTCTCTACTCACTTCTTTCAATCACTCAAAAATATTTGTCTCCAATTATTTGCTCACCTAAGTGGTTTCTTCTCACATACTTGGCTAGCACTTTTTCTCTTTCAGGTACTTCCACCCTTGGCTCTTTAGGTTGAGCTACTTTCGCTTGAACATGCACTTGTTCTTGTGTCACCTCTATTGCTAGCTCTATCACTATTTCAACCATTAGAGAGAGAGAGAGAGAGAGAGAGAGAGAGAGAGAGAGAGAGAGAGAGAGAGAGAGAGAGAGAGAGAGAGAGAGAGAGAGAGAGAGAGAGAGAGAGAGAGAGAGAGAGAGAGAGAGAGAGAGAGAGAGAGAGAGAGAGAGAGTATTATTCTTCTAGTTCTATTTTGGTTTCCTCTTTGTCTAATGCAAGAACATCTTGGGTTCTTTTGCAATCTTGCATCAACCAAAATTATTTCCAGATTCCTATACCATCTGTTGTTTATGAGGATCACAACCCTTGTTGTCTATATTATCTCTTTCCATGTTGTTGGTCACATTATGTGGGCCTATTAAGGATCATTACTCTATGTTTGGGTGACTTAATTCCATCTCACTAAAGATTTATTCTTCTCCTTGCTTGAGGTGTGTTCATTTGCTAACATATCTTGGTGGTTTTGGCTTCTATGAGGTTTGTGTGATTTCAAGTCTTTCTGTGACCTTGAAGATATCTTCTTGGATCATGTGTGAACCTATCTTGGTACCCATAGATTAGTTTTCATATTTATTTGGTTGTTGATGTCTCCTTTGGGGATGGACCTATATTTGGTGATGCATGTAACTATTAGGCTAACCTGTGGTCTTGATGGCTATATATTTGAGGTCTATGACAATGTTATGAGATGATTAGGATAGTAAGTAAAAATATAACAATATTCTAGTTTTATAAGCCTAATCATCTAAGCTCATTATTTGTAATTGAGTTATAAATGGATGCAACTAGGCAAGCCTTATGCTTGACACATTGTAAGGAACTTGTCTCATCATATCTACATTGAAATCAATATAATTGTTGTTTATTCCATAATTATATTGGATTTTGTGTGTAACTCTAGCAGGGTAATTTGTGGATGTCCTTTGAGTTCATTTTGTTGAATTTGATGAAAGATTAACCCCATAGCTCCCAAGAATCATCTGCATGCAAACACCTATCACAAAAGAGAGAAGCACAAAGTTATGGAGGCTTAAATTGCCAAATCCATAGATGAGAGATTCTTGATGAGAAAAAAGAGAGATTGCTATTATCAAAAGAAAATTAGTTAATAATTACAAAGAGAGATCATCCTTATAAAGGAGATTGAAACCCTAAAAACTTATAACAAAGAAGAAAAAGACAAGAAGAGGCAAGGATTTTCTCTGAAAAATATGCAAATTGTATTATAAGAAATGAAAAAAATAATAATCACAAAGAGAGATTGTCCTTATAAAGGAGATCAAAACCCTAAAAAGGTCTAACCCAGGTTGCATCATAATAATTAATAAAATAATTAATTATTATATGTCTAAAGTTTACCTTAAGCAAACTAGAGTTAATTAGGAAATATCTAATTACCCTAACACATTTCACCATCATACCTTGCTTTAGGTGGTATCAAAGCAAAGGTTGCCCTCATTGTGAAGTCTTGGGATCATGGAAACCCCTAATTGAAGGTGGTGTTAGGGTGACATATTTTGTTTCTGACCTATAGCTTGTAGAGGGTTGTGGTTCTTGTAGGAATTATTATCAAAATGGTTTGAGGTAGAGGAAATATAGATAATGTTGTCATGGACATGTTGAGAAAAATTTCAGCTAGGCTCAAAGCTGTTGAGACAACCCAAAGAAGAGGAGTACATCTTGATGATGTTAGTAATGAAGAAGAAACAATTACACGCAATCCTAAAACTAAAGTGGAACAAGACAAGGAAAGATCCTTGAGATCTTTCAGTAGAGAAAATTTCATACCTTCTTTTGAATATTCAAGTTACTATGGAAAGCTTGATACACATGTTTTCTTAGATTAGATCCCTGAGATAGAAAACTAATTTTACTATAAAAGTACCCTTAAGGATAGGAGAGTGAGGGTATTAGTCACTAAATTGAGCGAACATGCTTCTCTTTAGTGGGAACACTTGCAAACACATAGGCAAAGAAGAGGAAAGGAAAAGATCAAGAATTGGGTGAAAATGGTTGGTGAGCTGAAAAATAAATTTCTTCCCACTGATTATCAAGTTAATTTCTTAAGAAGAATGCAAAACTTGAGATAGATAGATATGACCATAAAATATTACACTATAAAATTCTAAAAGTTGGACATCAAATTTGAACATGTTAATGATGAGGTTGAGAAGGTTACTAGGAATCTAAATGGATCAAGAACTTCAATTCAAGATGAAACACTAATACATTAGGGGTCAATTTGCGACGGCAAGAAAAGATAATGTGGTTTTGGCTTTTTTTTTTTTCAATTTTAGCTCGATGGCATCGTAATTGCGACGACAGTGGGGTATAAGAGAAAAAAAAAGCCAAAAACCCTCATTTGAATGAAATTGCACGACACAGGGTTCTTCTGAAAGGCGCGCGCGGGAGAATATCAGAACTCATTTGCATCAGGCATCCTTAAAACTAGTTCCATGGAGTTCATTTTTTGAATGCAATGACCCATTCTATTCTCTATGTTTGGGTGGCAACTTGAGATCTCCATTCACAGATGAGTCCCAATGACTCAAAAAGATTTTAAGGCACCAACGTTTTGCGCACTTTGAGGCTGCATTTTTTCAAGGCAGGGCACCGTTTGCAACCTACGTGGATGTTTTATCAAATGGGAGCAGCTGGTTGAAGGAAGGGTGATTAGAAGGAAGAAGGATCTCACTACCAATGTCTGGTATGTACATGTAAATGTGATAAATTTGTTTATTATTTCTGTGTTTTTTGGATTACTGATTATACAATCTCCTTTAATCTATCCTAGAGACCTGACTGGTAGCCTAGTATCCCAAAAACCTTTGTATGACTATTTTGGGCCAACACCAACATATTTCTATGGCAGATGCTCTATTTTAATTGCATAAATTCACCAGATTAACAAAGGAACTATATGTAAGACATTTCCTAACACCTTCAACTCTTGGAAAATGCCTACTTATACTATCAAATGGTCAATTCCAAAAGGAATTAGCCCCAAGAATTCTGCAACACCCGAATCCCCAAATCTGGACTCCAAACCCTTATTTTAGGGCCTCCTTGATCTCTTGTCTGCACATACTCTTCTAACCAATTAAAGATGGGTTCACCATCTACTGGACATCACATAATATTCCCAATCACCACCTATCTCCTTTGCTTGGCAGATTAGCCGCTGCTACACTTTGTCACACCTTTACAACACATGGTCGGACTGTTCTCAACAATGATCACCTCTGTCCCAATGAATTCTGCATATGCATGGTCAATATTATATAATACATGTTAAATTGATTCATTCCATGAATATCAGGCCTACATATTCATGGAATGATCGCCATTTCTCTTAAAACCCGACTGTGGTAAAAAAATGGTCAAAGAAAATTACTGTTACTTCAATAGGCGCCGCAACAGTGAATTCAAAACAATATGGAATTCATCAACTAGTAACTGCAATAGTTAAAGAAACTCTTGTCAAATCCTATGAACTCCAATGAATCAATAAAGACTTCCAAAAACCAAAGAATAGTAGAAATCTCAAAGTTTTTTTATTCACCAATGTTACAAACCCGCACACCAGTCTCATTCACTGTCGCATAACAGAGACTCCATAAGATTAAATAAGTTAAGAAACTATCTCAACCAACTTCTCATTGAATTGAGAATAATTCATGAAACAAAGCACAACTAAACTCTAACTTCACTCCAATCCCAAACTAGCCGTTTATGTTTAAATATTTGAATATTTAACTAACAAAAGGTTTTATTTGAATATTCACCCTTAATTTTAATGTCTTGGGATTACCTCCTACCCAACCTAGACTTATCAAACATTATTAAACATTACATCCCAATACTTAGTCCTTTGTGGACATGACCAACATTACACAATGAAGAGTACTCCTTTAAGGACCTTGTAAATATGCCAATGTAGTGTACTACTTGAAGGTCATGATCGATGCTAGGTTCTTCCAACTGATCCTTGGACTCCGCTTATACATTCCACACCTCTGATTTGCTTGGAGAGTTTTGAAGGTCTTCATGATCCTTAAACCTGACTTGAGTGTTTGAGGTGTTCTTGCACCAGTATATTTATTATTTCCACATATATATTAAATATACAAATATATATATATATATATATATATATATTCAAACTCATATCCATTCCAAATAATAACCAATATAGTTCATATAGAATTCAAGATTAATTCTATATTAATCCATTACTGATCTGACTGAAACTATAACACTGACAGCAATATCATAGATTCATGAATTCAAATACAATTGGCCACAAACAATACAGGCTTATAGAACATACAGGTATATACCTATGCTCCACAGTATAATGGCCCGCCTAGGGAAATACATGAAAAATAGCAAAATGCATTTTTTCAACCCAAAAAAGATATAATACACTATACATTGAATGCCCTCAAAAGGCTGTGAAACACTGTGGGAGTTCAAGAAAATGGCATGTTTATTCAAGAAACCCTAGTTCTGGCAGTGAACAGGCTAGTGGGTTTGGAATTTTATTACATTGTGCCAAACTATTCACAAAGATCTACCAAAACATATAGAGCAAGGAATCAAAGCAAACTAACTAAGAATAACAATAAATTGTGAATTTCAATTCATATTAAGGTAGTTTCTCGAGTTGCAATCCAAACTGTGACAAAATTGCAGTGTAAATGTTATTGTTTGCTATTAAGGTTTGAGAAAAACCTCAACCAATACATACACCAGGCCTTGGATGACCTTATATATCTCCATATGCCATGTTCCAACTATTGGAACTGACCCATAACCACCTTTGGAGATTTTGTAAAATCTTTCCCAAATGTTGAAGTTAAAATGACAACTTTACAACTTTTCAGCATCTTGACTCCTATCAACCTACCATCACCTCAAATCGATGTAGAATGCCTTCCTTGGCTAGATGAACCATGTCTCCATCCTTTTCAAAAAATTATGCTAAAAGTGTTAGATGATACTCATCAATGGCAAGTTAAAGCAATGTAAAGTTCTTCTTTGCCTGCAACACATATAACAACAATGTAAACTTATCTTGAAACTTCTTCTTTTCCTGCAACACATATAACAGCAATTATAAGTGCTTGCAAGGTATACTTATGAATAAATATTACATCCTGATTTAAATGTATGAAAACAATTTTCATTCCTTTTAAGCTTCATTCATCTCGAGGTGCAATTCACAAACTCAAGAATAGTGGCTTTTGTTCTTCAGGATACCTTTAGGGGAAGAATATGTGAATGCCCCCTCGTGTCTGGAGTCCAATTTAGAGGAGATGGCTATTTACACTGCTAAGGTTTGTTGAATCTAATTCTGAATAACATTGCTTGCTATTGTATCATGACAGAAATGAAAGCAAATGATTTAAGAGTTAAAAGAACAAAATGGATTTTTTGAAAAGGCTTTAGAAACTTTCAAGTAAATACTATTGCTAATGATTTATTGCTGCTCTATTTTGGTATTTGATGATTGTCCATGCTTAAACATTTAATGTCATTATGGTTATATGAATGGATTCTTTTCCTTAGAACACTATCATCTTCAAAATCCCATATGAAATCTATATGACCATATAATTTCTTCAATATGCCCTATGGATGTCCCTATCTAGCTTTATATCTTTTAATTGCATATAATAACTAATTTATGTGCTTTTTCATGACTATGTTTGACTCATATAATTGTGATCTCTCTAGCACTATGTTGTCATTTAATATTTCTTGCTAAAGCTTGTAAATTTTGTTCCTTTTGCCATGTCATGTAATATGTCTTGCCTTGTAGCTTATATGTTTTGAAATTTTTGTTAGGCCTTGTAGCTTGTATGATTTGATTGCTGGAGAGCTTCTACAACTAAGCAAGAAGGTCGTTGCACGAGTTATAGCCGCACGTTTGGGTATGAAAATTGTATATTTTTTAATCTAATATATATTTTAACTAGACTTGTAGCTTATATGTTTTGAAATTGTTGTTAGGCCTTATAGCTTGTATAATTTGATTGCTGGAGAGCTTCTATAGCTAAGAAAGAAGGCTATTGCACGAGTTATAGCCGCGCGCTTGGGTATGAAAATTGTTTTTTTTTTTATTCTAATGTATATTTTAACTAGACTTTTAGCTTATATGTTTTGAAATTGCTTTTAGTGGCTTAATGTTGTAAGGTCTCTTGAAATAAGACCTTCAGGCCGTTGGTCAAAGTTTTACAAATAATCTTAGGAATAAAGTCAAAGAAAGTATTTTTAAAATATTAAAGTATTTAGCTAGGTCTAAGAAGATTTGTGTACTTTCGACAGTTTTGCTTAGTTTTTGAAAGTTGCAGTAGACCGAAGTTTTCATAGCCCAATTTTTGCTTCCTACAAAGAACGATCATGTCAGATGATATAAGTGAAGAACAAAACAGGGAGACAATCGCTAGATTGTGGTCTAACTTGAAAAGAAAATGTGATGGAAAATGTTATTGTCCTTGCAATATTTGTAAGGGCTTAAACCGTAGAAGACTGCTAATCAAAACAGTTAAGAGACATTGTAGGGAGAATGGTCACATTGAAGGGGGGCATGACTATCATCCACTGGTAAGTCGTTCATTATATCATTTTAACAATTTATATACATATGAAATCACTTGATGATGAGTTGATGATCACGGTTTATTTATGTTAATCAATTTTATATAGGTTGATCTTCCCAGGGAAGTACATGATATGAACCACAACAATCCGAAGAATATGGTTTTCGAAGTGGAGGAACATGGAGGTGCAAATATCGAAGGTGAAGATAATGATCCCATGGAAGATGACGATCATGCGCCAGAAAACACAATTGAAGAGGATGGTATAAATACATTGATCCATGACACATCTAGTCCAAGCGTATCTGATCATGATGATGATGATAGCCTCAATATAACTCTACTTCAGAAGGCATACGAGCCCCTATACAAAGACTCCCAAACAACTCTTCTCTCTGCTATATTGTTGTTGTTGAACTTGAAGGTTATGAATGGTTTATCCAACATAACAATGTCACATATGTTAAGGTATGTCATATATGTCTTTATAGTTAACAAAGGGTGAATAATGTACCACTAATATTGTTTATATTAATAACTTATATTTTTTGTTGTAGATTGATAGGCGAGTTTATGTTACCATCATCAAATATTCTACCTCGCTCATATCGAGAATTAACTGCTGTTATGAAAGATATTGGAATGGAGTATGAAGCAATAAGTGCTTGTCCCAATGATCATATTATATATTATAAAGAACATGAATTTGCAACACAATTCCCTGTATGTCATACGAGTAGATATCGAACAGATCGACTAACAAAAAAGGTGCCTCAAAAGGTTCTTCGTTACATCCCCATTATTCCACGGATGCGACAATTATTCAGGTGTAGTAGCTTGGCTCAATTTATGGATTATCATGCACGCAATAGAAGTCGAGATGACATTATTCGAATCCCTGCAGATGGTTCGACATTTATGCACATAGAGGAAAAGTGGCAACACTTCAAAGAAGAACCTCGTAATCTCAGGCTTTCATTGGCAGCGGACGGTGTCAATCCATTTGGAGAGATGAGATCTGTTTACTCGGTGTGGCCTGTTTTTGTTATCAACAATAACATTCCTCCGTGGATGTCAATAAAGAGGGAGCACATTATGTTGGCAATGATTGTTCTAGGTATCTTATCATTTGATAGTTATTAATTTACACGTACTTACAAATCTTGCAGTAAAATGGTCACAATAACTATGTAATGTTACTGTTCATTGAAGTAGGTAAATATCAAGTAAAAGATATGAATGTATATATTGAGCCTCTTATTGACGAGTTGGTGGAGTTATGGAACGGTGTCACTATGTATGACGTGTCTAGACCAATACGACAAAGACAATTTCAATTCCATGCAATACTTGCATGGACAATAAATGATGCCCCAAGGCTAACACATTTTTGTGGTATGTTATAGTGAATTCAAGTTGCGCACAATAATTCTAATTATAAAAATCAACATATTTAATAATCCAATTACATCATTATCTTGTAGGTCTTCAAACAAAGGGAAAATTTGCACGTCTAGTTTGTGGTCCAAAGATGAAATCTCATCATTCAAAAAGTTTAGGAAAGCAGGTGTTTGATGAGTGTAGACACTTCCTCCACAGGAATCATAAGTATCGAAGTACGGAAAAACATCTTTTCAATGGGAAAGAAGAGACTACATCAAAGCCACAAAGAATGACACCTCGCCTATGGAAGTTGGAATATAATAGAATTAATCGTCGAGGTAATGCCGTTCCACCTAATGGTTTATGTTTGTAATTTATATATTTCTATTGTGATTTTTGTTGACTAATTGTGTAATTGATGATCGTGAAGGTCATCAAGGCAATACTGACAACCTTCCAAAGGGACTAAAAAGCTATCCCAGACAATTTAGTAGGTTGCCCTACTACGAGCACTTACAAATTGTGCATTTGTTTGATACTATGCATATTGGAAAGAATATAACAGAGACATTGTGGAAAATATTGGATGGAAGGCGTGACAAAGAAAAAATTGTCAAAATTTGTAATGACATACATGAATCCAATCATATTGCATTGAAAAATTCCATTCACTCAAATAGCAATAGAGATCAAATTAATATAAGTGCCCTTCCATGGTTATTAACGGAGCAGCAAAGTGATGCCATAAAAGAAGTCATACGAAAAAATCGATTTCCCATAGGATTTGCTGCGAACATAAACAATCTCATATCAAAAAAAAGTGAATTTGGGCCAGGGCTCAAAACACATGATTGGCATACTTTCATCAAGGTAAGTTATGTTCTTCTGTATTTACAATATATTCATAAACTACGTGAATTTTTCGTTATGTTATGTTAGAAAACAATGAAATGATTGGTTTATAATTACTGCAGTACGTGCTTCCTCTATCTCTCCCAGAGCACTTCAACAATAACATCAAACAAGTGATATACGATCTTGGAAAATATATGAGGTAAGCAGTAATATCTGTTCAATTTTTTGTATATATTTATTATATTCGTGATTTGTTTTTCTTGCTATGTAATCTATTGTATATTATTTTGTAAAGTCTCATATCTATATATTTTTTGTGACTTGAATCTCTTAATGTAGGTGGTTGTCATCTAAAGAAATCCATAAAGAAGATATAAACTATTGGAAGAGAAGAATTCCTCATTTACTGTGTGAAATTCAAAAGTGTCTACCTCCAAATTTTTTCAATGCACAGGAACACTACCTCATACACCTAGTTGAGGAGATTGAATTGTGTGGACCTGTACACACTAGGTCAATGTGGATGGTTGAGAGGCATTTGAAATCTTTGAAGGCTTTGGTTCGACAAAGAGCACATCCTGAGGGTTCTACGGTAGAGGGATATATGGTATACTAGACTATGGTGTACATTACTGAATATCTTCCTAAGTTTGCATCAAATATCCATGTAGATCGCATTTGGGATCTCGAGCCTTTTAAAAAATTAGAAGGGGAGTACTTGATGGGGAAAGGTACATTGAGGAAAGTGAGAGGTAATAAATTATAAGATGTTATTGCAATAAATTATTTCTTAATCTTCAAAATAAATCGGTTGTAAGTTGTCTATTTTTTTTTTGTACAGGTTCTCGAGAGTGGGATGCACTACATTTGTATATTGCAAACAATCTTGATTGGATGACAGTATGGATTGAACGATGTCAACATTCTGGTCACACATTAACATGGGAAGGTGTATCTTCATTGGTTAAAGAAGCTCATCGTAATGGAGATTCCAATGTTATGCAAAGGGAAATAGATTTAGCACGTGGTTCAAGAGATTTCCAGGTACGTACAAATTTATTAATCACCCGTATGTTTATCAACTCACGATACAATAATTTTTATATGTTTCACATATTATTGCAGGTTAAACACCACAAGGCTATGTTCTGTAATGGTCAAAAATTTCGCGTCAAAGTGTTGGATGACACGAAGAAAACTTGTGATTCAGGAATAACTGCAGTCTTTCAAGTGACTAATATTTCATCTAGAAACGACTTACATCCTCAAGAGTCTGAAAATCGATACTATGGCATTTTGGATGAGATAATTGAGTGTGACTTTAGTTCCTTCAAATTAGTACTCTTCGTTGTCAAATGGTACAGGCTACGACTTAATCCAAATGATCCTGATAGAACTGTTATTGAACATGATAATGGATTTACAATGGTTAATACAAGGTCGTTTGAGCCAGTTGGGGATGAGCCTTATGTTCTTCCAAGCCAATGTGAGCAGGTATTTTACTCAGAGGTTCCACATAAACCGGGTTGGTCATTTGTTGTTAGACATGAACCGAGAGGAAGGCCAATAAAGTATAATGCGATGGAAGAAGAAGATACCGAAGAAGTAGAAGATGATGTAGATGGTGATCATGATCGACAATTATTGGATGATGTTCCTGACACAAATTTTCATGAAGAAGAAGAAGAAGATGATGACGATGATGCTGCTACTGATGATGATGATGAAGATGATGTTGATGTTGATGATGATGTTGATGATGACGACGATGATGATGATGGTGAGGAGGATGATGATGACGACGACGATGATGATGACGAGGACGATGATGATCATGATGATGATGACGACGACAAGGATGATGATGATGGAATTTAGAGGTATGCCATCAATCCTTAATCTATTTAATATTCATTTCTTGCTAGAAATATATTTGTCTTATATATATGGTTACATAGTTTATTCATTATCTATTTAAAAGCTACAAGTTTCAACTACAAATAGAATACTGCTAATCCATTTTTAAATTATTATAATGGGTTTTGGAAGAAATTACAGTTATCTTAATTAATATAAAATATCTAACTGAATTTCAAAATGTTATTCAAGTGGCTTTAGTCTAGGTGTTTCCTCCACCTCCACACACATCAAACAACTTCAAATAGCATGTCCCCAAGGTGACTAAGCCCTCAACTCATCAGCTGATACAAAAACCCAGTTTTAGCCCTTCACTAGGCCTACTTCCCTAGTAGGCTTATAATGTGAGCCTGATTTAAGTGTTTTATTGTGTACCTTTTATAATTTTTATGTGATGCTAATGATGGATGTGATTATGATTATGATGTGATTATGCTCACAATAATTGAATTACATTTGCAGGAAATTGAACCCCTTTCAGGAGCATCCCGCACAGTCTCATGGATCGACAGGTATAAGTCAATACTCCTTATAGACAGTCTATTTAATACACTTATCAATAGTAAGATTGATGTCTTCTAAGATCTCTCCCATTTGCAGGTACCAGCGAATAGGTATTTGTCAAAAGTGTCTTCCTCGAGTGAGGGAAATATAGGAATAGAAGAGGAAAGTGAGACATGCAGTTTATCTAGAACAGGGAGATTAACTAGAGGTCAAAGGACTAGAAGGAAATTCAATAAACGCATGAAATTTTTCCTTGCTCAAGGGGGGTCATGTTCTTATGATGATGAGACGGAAGGCAACATCGAGGTGCCCTTGAGGTACCAACATCTACAGAAACATTGGATACCCAAGGAACTTCCTCCAATAAACACTGATTTTTGTGTTAACGAGAGGATATATCGCATAGCACCATCATCACTACATGGTTTGGACCTATTTTCTATGGATGGCATAAAGGTGTCTTACAACAAAGTTTCTGAATTGATGGAGTATGTTGGACCATGTTACGATTACAAAAGTTGGATGCATATTGTTAAATATAAAAAAAGTATGCGTATGTATGCCCTCTCAGCAAATTATATACAACAGCAAGACAATAATCAAAGTAAAAGTGTGGCTATATACATTGATGGAAGGCCAAAAGCAACAGGGAATATTGCGGGTTTTATAAATAGTACACGACCTGGGTCAACTATAAAGCAACCCAATTGCATATTTGAGGTGCGTGAGGGAAATCATGTATTCATCTGTGCGATAAAATCAATACGTGCAAGGGAAGAGCTTCTTATTGATTACAATTTGAACCGCATAGATACAAACGAGGCTACTATCATGGGGGTGGTACATACTATTAAAACAACTTCTAATCAATGACTCCAACATACCATTTAGTCAATAAATTTTTGGCTAACATTTTTATACTTCATCTTTGACACAGGGGCACAATATGGAGCAACCGCCCAGAGGGGATGCTGACGATGCTCCCGGCTCATCTACACATGAGCGGGTAAAACTCATTTGTAATTGTGCAAACTAGATAGAAGCAAAATGTTATTTTTTTAATGTTGTTTTCTTTATTGTTTTGGAGTAATTTTGATAATACTAATACTATTGTTGTCGCAGAGGGCTAGTGGTTGGAGGGAGGGAAAGGAACCTACAGTCCCTCAGCAGGCCCCCTTGAGGAGGACCCTTTCTATATCGATTTAGCAGAGACTGATGGCCCGATCGGTTCGATTAAAATTAATTTAAAGAAAATTAGCAAAGAAATTCTACGTTTGGCAACCATAAAGCCTATGACTCAACAAATAAAAGATAGGGCATCTGAATTGTTGCACACCTCTGAGTCCTTAAAAGTAAGTATTAATGAAGTTTTTAATTATAACAAGAGTTCAATAATGGTTTTTATGTTATGCTCTTTTATGGCATTAATTAAAATATGGATGCGTTGTCTTTACAGAGTTTTTTGCTTGATTTCGAGCCCCATTCCCATGATGAGGGTGCTGCAAGTGGTTCAGGTAGATCGCATGTTCCATTCGCCACTTCTGTTTTCCACTAAATATATATAGGAATGATCATAATCATTGACAATACATGCTCGAACAATCATTTTTTTTAATGCTCTAACAATCTTGTCCATGCTAGTCCACGTGTTCTATATTTATGCATGCTCTAACAATTTTATTCTTCAGCTTCACATCAATTGAATCCTACGATGACACCGCCTCCATCCAGGACAAGCACAAATCTCTTTCCGACTGCTGAGTTAGCAACACGCAGCTTACATGCATCGACTGTTGCACCATCTGCTGGTAAACAAATCCCTCTTTTTCTCTCTTATGACAGCAACAAACAGTTTCTTTTTTACAACTTTATAACATCAATTATCATTTGTTCTTTTATACTTCGATCATGACAAAGACTTATGAAACTTTTTGCAATAGGACCTGCAACATCATTTCCTGGATGTTCCTATGTTCCTAGTACGGGAACGGTGAAGGATGTCACATTGATTGTCAGCGATGATGAAGGCATTCCATTAAAAGTAGCCAAAGTTCCAAGTACTTTAAAGTTATTATTATTCTATAGTAATATAATAGTAATTTAGTTTTTGATCACTCTTCATCGACTAATGATCCCATGATTGTTTTGTAGGGAATGATCTTTTTTGGAGAAAACTTGGTGATGAGTGTTTGTGAATATTTGGGCCCACCATGCGTACCTGGTGGAACATCATATCCTAACTAAAACCCCAAACCACTATTTTGATTTCATATCATTGCTATAATAGTTTTCCTTTTTGTCCATTTCTTGAACTATATTAAAGGTAGCTTCACTTCATTTACGAGTCTAACATGTTTTTTTTTTACTTAAAAGGTGGAATCAGCAATGCAAACCGTTGAAGGATGATCTTATAGAGAGCATGACCCAACTCTTTGGACCTCGTGCATTCGAGAGAAACAAGCTCCTTGAAAAAGCTGGTTTATGTTTGAAGTATATTAGGGACCAGTACAGAAAAAATTTACAAGATAACCCCAGGTACGAGCATCCGCCCTATGTTCCTGAGGCTAAGTGGCAGGCTCTGATTTTGGATGGAAAGTATAAAGCTGACAAGAAAAATAATATTACACCAGTGGAGAGTACAGCAAGGTATGTGATACTATTGAGAATCTAATTATTTACTAATTAACCTCCATATTTATACTATCTAACATATTTCAAACTTTTCATAGATTGCCTGACACATCAAAGGCAACAAAGGCAAGACTAGAAAAGCACGGGACACACAAGCTCGGCTCTAGTGGTTTTTCGAAACTTCAAGCAAGAGTTGTAAGTATTAGTAAATGAAAAATTGTATCAAATTTTTTATATAATGTGAAGGGAAATTCTAGGACTCCCTTATTTAGCTCATCAATTATAAATAGGTCAATAGAATATAATAACAGTAGTGGATTTTCATATTCAATATAAACAATTCAACAATTGAAGTCAAGACCCTGCAATCTAGATTAGTGAAGAAAACTTGTGATTCACTAATATGACATTATTTAAAATCTCACCCTTGACTGAATTTTCCTCCAATAGTTGAGAATAAAGGCAGTGATTGAAAGAATGAGGGAATGCAGCAGCACTTGCAGCCATTTTTATTTCCAAAGAGCTGAACTAACTCTTACCCAACTTAAGAATTTGGAGAAAATATGTTGGTACAAGAAAAGCATACAAACACGCAACATTTATATAGTAGATTGCTCCATCAAAACTGCTCGATTTTTGTCCTATTATATTGTGATGGATATAGATGATTTGATGTTGATATTTTAACTACCCTCCATTGGTTGATGAAACAATGCAAGTAAAATTCACCATACCACGCAAAAATCCAGGGCTCAGAGTTCAAGAGATGCCTCACAGAAGACGATAAGAGAATTGGCTTCCAACAAGGCTATAGAGCCGTGGTTGAACGGCTACGAGCTAAAATTAGTGTGGAAGGTTCTAATACTGATGCATCTCAACCACAGGTAAATAAGCTAAATGAAATTTATTTCAAATTGAATACTTTAGCAAATAGTCTATTTGATGTTAAGTTCCAATATAAAGTGAGTATATCTTTTTTAAGCAAGCAATGATAACAATGCGTAGGATGTTGGAATGCAGCCTGACAATCCTTCTACACAATTTGTGGATGTCAAAGGTTCGCATGATGTGCATCCCAGTGGTGGAGGTATACATTTGTTATTAAATTTTTTATATGTAATTGCAATTGGTGTTTGGATTAACGTAATATTTTGTATAGCAGCTGTAAAGGATCGAGGGGTCGATGTTCATGACCGTGTTGACGTTGAGTCCAGACAAAATGATGTGGTCAGATCAGGTAAAGAGACACAGTTATGTTATTTAAAATAATTAAATACTTGTAACAATTATAATAAATTATTTTTAATTTAACTCTTTTATTTGTTATTGTAGAGGACCCCCCTTTGCAACAACATAGGAATTTGAGATCATCAAGAACAGAGAACAGAACAATTGATGAGGGGGGAATTGATGATGACATTGATGCTCCTCTTAGAGCTTACATAGAAAAAAGAAATAGAAAGAAAAAAAAGAAATGATTGTCACTACATACCTTAATTGATAATGACTGTATTTTATGTCTCAATGAATTTAATTATGTGCTAATGAATGTTCATGAATTATGTGTTAATGCAGAATATTGATGAATGTTGCATGTTAACGAATCTAATGTGTTAATGAATGTTATCATGTGATATTGATTGAATGTTACATTTTATTAATGGTTGAAAGAATGAATGAATGTTAGATGTTAACAGGGAATGTAGAGTGATGTTAGGGGGAGGGGGTGGGGCCAAATGAGCTTCCACCTTCACGTGGTTGGCCCTGTTTAGTAGAGAATATTAAACTATTCTCGAAACAAAGTGAAGCTCAATAAGATGTAAGTGAAGCTCAAATTGGCACAAATAGGGAGTCTATATGATGTAAGGGGTCATTTGAAGTCCTAGGGTGTCCTAGGAAGAGTTATGGGTGGATGGTAGTGTTTACATGATGTAATAGGCTATTAAAGCCCCTAAATGATGTAAAATGCACTCAAAGTGCAAGATCCGTTATTTCCCGCTCCTTCCCCAATATCAAATGCTTTAATTTTGATCTCCTTGAAGTCATGTCGAAGGCTCCCAATTACACCGATACATGGATGCAAGAACACTGGCAACAACCTCATGTGTTAATAGGATATGGCATAAAGCTGCACAAGATAGATATTTTTGTTCTCAATAAGATATCACAGATAGACTTGAGACTTGATACATATTCCAAATTGAAATAAGTCACCATCTTTTCCTGAAGTAACCAAATTGCGTAAATATGTTACCTTGGATATTTTAGTCTTGCAATTTATGTACATATTATTTTATAGTATGATTAAGTATTGTTAACTGCGTATATTTACTATTTAGTTGTATAGGATACTTAATGAAATAAATTAATGTAACTTTTTTGTTTTTTTTTTTTGTATGGAGTTACCCAGCCCCAAAAAACATTGTTGTATTGGTATGTTGTATGCAACTACCCATTCCCAATTATGATTCCAATTTGGCAACTTAGGAGTTGTGAGAGTAGTTCAAATCACTCACTGGGGAAGATGGTTCATAATCATTTCCCCACTTGCTTCCTTGTATTGTCATAATTGGAACATAGGCATCTCTCTCTAATTAATGCTTACCTCTGATTTATTAACCGTATTGTTACTATGGATATAACACAATTAAATTTAAATCTCTTGATATCTAGATCATCAATCCAAGCATGGCTGTAGAGAATCGTAGCTGTGTAGACACCAAATTTGAACAGTCCACTTACAATTGAGAAATAGATTATTGGTAGTGTCCTCATCTACTTGACAGATTGAGCATGCAGAAGCTTGGTAGGTGCCTCAAACCTAGCCCTAGTTTCATTGCCAACCATAAATTTGGTGTATACACGAAAGTTGTTTTGATCTTGTGAGCATTGAGTATCAGGATCTCCATTTGACTTCTCGTTATTAATGCCTTGACTCACTACTGCTGGATAAACAACCTAGTTGAAGTCCAGTGCAAAGAGGTTGCTGGCTACCAAAGATTTGATAAGTGTTACGAAAATATTCACTGTAACAATCTCCTTCTAAATTGAACTCCTAATGAATATTAATCTGGAATTCTTTTGGCACCATCTTTTTTATTTGTTTTTTAATATTCTAAATTCCTACTCTAGCCTCATTGCTCTATTTTGTTTTTATTCTATTTAATTATATATGTAATATTACAATGTGAAATTCAATGTTCATGTAGTGCCTACCCCTAGTTCACATTTTGTTTTAATTGCCAAACTCTTTTAGGCCAGTTTTATACTTGATGTTTAGTAGCATTACTTTCAGATTATCAGATGTTGTTTTACACTCAATTTATTATATGATGAGATGACTTGGTACTCTATATTTCATGCATGTATGATGATTATTCAATGTTTTCAATTATCAATGATGATTAGTTATATGGTTTATTATCACATGTGCTTTCTTATGGATACTTACCCCATACTGCATGTGTATGGTGTGCGTGTTTTTTTTCTTTATGTATGGTGTTTATGATGTGGTTAAGGAAGGGAGTCGTAGTCACCTGCTAGTCAAGATCTACACGATGCACCACTTCCTGCCATTGTCTGTTTAGCTTAGAATATTGTGTCTGTACATGCGTGGATTTTATGCAGGTTGCAGGTACCAGGTATCGACTTCCCTGAATTGCCAGGATGAGCGTACCCTATCGCATTATCTCAATGGTAAGAGAGGGGAGATAAAATCTTAAGTCCAATTCCTAAACCCTTTAGCCAATCGTCCTAATTGATAATTAGGGCAAGTATCTGAGTTAAGTACCCTCTGAATGCATCAAATGATGTTATTTCGTGATTATAACCCTTTTGTTTGATTTAGTATGTATTTTTCTATGACGGGTTTTCGTATGTTACCTTATGAGTCCTTGATGTATTTCCTATTAATTAAGTATAATTAAATAAAAAGATTTGAATTTGGAGATAAAAAGTTTTAAGTATAATTTTAGAATGTGATAATATTTATTTAATTTAATAATAATATATATTTAGAGTTCATTTTTAAATAAATGCTAAATATTATTATTAATTGAATTAATAAATATTTTATCAATTAAAGTTTCTTAAATAAATTAAAAGTGGAAAAGATATTAAATTATTAAAGGTTTCTAGATCGCATGATCTAAGCATGAGTTTAAATATAAAAGAAATTAATTAAAAAGATTAATTAATGATTTAATAGAAGATTATTATGATATTTTAATATTTAATTATATTTAATTAATTGAGAAATTAATTAAATGAAAAGAATTAAATTTGGAGATAAAAGTTTAAGGATAATTTAGAACATTATAATATTTATTTAATTTAATAATAATATATTTAGAGTTCATTTTTAAATAAATGCTAAATATTATTGTTATTTAAGTTAATTAAATATTTTATCAATTAAGTTCTAAAATAAATTAAAAAGTGAAAATATATTAATTATTAAAAGTTGTAAGATTGCATGATTCGAGCATGTGTTGAAAATAAAGAAATAAATCAAAAGATAAAATAAGAGAAAATAATAATGTTATTTTAATTTCATAAAGTGTGCATGGGATTAAAAGTAATAAAGATTAAAAATAGAAGTCAAGTGGAAAAATTAAATAAAGTTATTTAATGATTCATTTAATATGCATTAAAAAGATAAAGCAAAGATTAATAAAAGTTAATTTTGGAGTTAACTCAGTTGAGCAAAGAGTCTTCTTGGGTGAATGCACAATTAGTGCCCCGATTTGAGGAGAATACTCCTTATCACAACTTTGGGGGGGTTCATTTTTGGGGGACACGAATTTGGACAAAGGAATTTGGGGAGACAGAAATTTTGGGAGACACTTTTGGAAGCAAATTTCAGAAGGTGAATTCTAAAGAAGATTTTTAGAAGAAAGGTTATCGAAGAGGAGCGAATTCTCTTACAGTTTTTGGAGATTGCATAATAGCATCAGGTTGAGGTAGGGTCTTGTGTTTGATCATAGGTTGAATTATGCAATTTGATAATCCTGTCTTCTTCGTGCTTGTGGATTATAAATCCGAATTGTCTGGATTTCACTGTTTGATCCTTTCGCTCTCTTGTTATGAACCTTATGATACTATATTGTATTTCATCTATATAATAGAATTGGAAGAATAAAACAATTTGAAACCCTCGCTCTAGATGATAGAATTTTACAAATTAAACTAGGGAGAACTTTTGAAAGGAAAGAAAAGAAAATCTTAATTGGAAATTCAAGTTATATTTATAAAAGTTTATAAAATAAAATAAAATTTGAATTAAAAATAAAATAAAATAAAATGTTTAATTATACATGTTTAGTGATTAGATTGTTTATGTATTAAACAAGGATCTTTTTTTTTTTTTAAATAATAATAAAAAAATAAAAAATATAGTATATATTTAATACTTGGAGGAAACGTATTTAAAAGTTTTTAATTAAAAAGAAAAATATATATATTTTGAAATATATATATATATATATATATATATATATATATATATATATATATATATATATATATATATATATATATATATATATATATATATGTTGGGAGGGGTTTTACCCACCTCCCACTTACCTGCGGCTTCATGTTTTCCCTGCCCCACGTGGATCGCAGTTTGCATGCGATGGGGGTTTGTTTTTCTTAAAATATATATATATAATTAAAAAAATTATATATGCTTTGGGAGGGGGCGGGAATACCCACACCCCCCCGTACCCACCTTCTTGGTGGCTGCCGCCGGCAGTCTGCTGGCGCAAGGACTGCGTCAGCAGGCCTGCCGTGCTGGCTTAGTTAAAAGGCCGGCGGCCTATATCAATTATATATTGTTTTATTTTTTATTTTTTTAAAATTTTTTTCTTTTATTATTATTTTTAATAATATTAATATTAATTTATAATAATTATTTTTAAATAATAATGATAATTAACAAATTTAATATTATTAATAGATTTTAATATTAAAACAAATATAATTTAATAATATTATATTAATACATTTCATAATGAAAACTTTGATATTATTTAATAATATTGATAAGTTTTATTATTGTTTAATTAATTTAAATAATAATGTATTTAAAATAAGTTTATTTTATTTAATAAAATTATTAGTAATTATATTAATTATTAATAATTGATAATTCTAGAGTTGATAATATAAGAACTTAGTTGATTATCATTAGTTAATTTAATTAAACATTAGTTTAATTAAAATTAACCATTGATGAATATAGTTAAATGAAAATTGTAAACTGATAAATTACCTATTTATTTTGTTAAGTATCTTGTCTTTAGGTCATTTTAGAAAATTGTTTTAAAACCAAATTAGGGTTTTAGCTTGATTCTAATTAAATATAAGAATAGGTTAAGGGATATATTGTAAATCATAAGTACCTGGATTATACACTAGAAACGAGAATAGAAACCTGTACATTTGAATTAACATTATATTATTAAGATTAAATCAAATTGTGAGACTATTCTATATTTCTATGTGTTATCTGTATTATGGGGTGTTTAGGTTTTGTCCTAGTGTTGACCAATCCTAGGTTGTTACCAGAGGCTCGGGGATTATGTGAATGTGATGTTATGTTGTTTTGATCTCGATCTTTTAAACCCAACCCTGGTGATGTGTTGATATGCTCTATGACATGTTTGTGACTACTGTTTGTTATTGCTTTCTAGTTTCCTGGTGTGAAGCTAAAGTGTATGTATATAAGATACCTGACTTAACCATTTTTGAGTCATCGATCGGTTATATTGGATAACCATTTTTAAGTCATCGATCAGTTATATTTGATAACCATTTTTGAGTCTCGATCAGTTACACTTGGATTGCTTTCGGTCGCTTGAGAGGACTAAAGTGTTTGTTATGTTCTTGATGATGTCATGTGTTGACTTGACCATTTTGGAGTCTTTGATCAGTATTGTGATTTATCATTGATGCCTTCAGTTGCTGATAGAGAACTGTTGTGATCATATGATTATTATTTGATGCTTACCTGTTGCTCATGAAGAACTGATGTAATTTTTGTGGCTTATCTTTTATGATGTTTTTCAGTTGCTTGTATAGGACTGAGGTGATTTTATTATGATTCTTTGATTTGTGATTTCATGAGCCTAGGGTAGGTTATCTATGTGTAGTATCGGGAAGTGGCTTGCAATGGGGATCGGGGCCCTAAGAGGCTGCCCGGAGTAACCCATTGTAAGTTGTTTTAACAAGTGAAAACATCTCACCTAAATACTGACTTAAATGAACCTAATAAGATAATTGTATGTTCTCTCCCATGCCTTGAGTGCTAGTACAGGCTAGGATGGGGTAGAGAGAACGTTTGGTTACGACCTTGCATTCCGCAGTATGCCTCGTCAATACGAGAGGATACTAGTGGCCGCAGGGATCACTAGGGACCCGGGATTCCTAAGGGATTGCTCGGGTAACTTCTACATGACTTTTGCGATGACACTTTCCCGCTCGCATAGCAGGTTTCCTACGTGTCTTTGTGGTGCCTCTGGGTCCAGATGTCTAACTATGTTGGAACCTTTGCGTTAGTGTACTTTTAGGATTTCCTAGACTTAGAGAGTACTTGTGTTTTGTGTTTTGATACCTTGTTTGGGACTTGAGACTATCTCCTCAGCGCAGTGGGAGTGGACCATTTAGGTTCCACGCGGTCGGGTGGTAGTGCTTTTTACTCTTACGATTGAGATCCGTCCGTGGTCATCGTGGCTGGAGCTTTCTTGGTTGGCATTTACCTTCACTATGTTCTTGGATTATTATGATGGATGGTTAGATTTTATGATAGATGTTTTATCATTATGGATGTATGGATGTATCAGGTATGTTATTAGTTTCATTTATTTTACTGTACTTTGTATCATGGATTTGAGGATGATGTATCTTTATCTTTACATATGTATATTCTTTTAAGCCTTTCATACCCTGTGACATGTGCAGTGGATGATTGAGCATTCCGAATTAAATTGCCAAGAGGCATTCAGAACAAATGTATATTATGGACATTGGACTTTCTTATTATTCTTTCATGTGGATGCGGTAGTTGTTAGACTTAGAATTAATTAAATTTAAATGTGACTCACCGTCTTGGGATCCTTAAGGAATGTAACTTGTGATGTATGTTTGTTGATGATTACATGTTATTGCTTCCGCTACTATGTGTTTGATGTGTATGATATACATTCTTACTTTAAAATAAAAAAATGTTTAGCAAACTTAGTGAAACTCTAGGTTAATTCTTTTGGATCCCTTGGCGGGGCGTTACAGTTCAGATGTTTGTGGATGAAGTAATGGAACTTGTGGAGCTCACTTCTTTGAGAGGTGCCTTGGTTGGGCTTCCTGGACTGAATGGCCTATCTACTGAATAGCGTAAGCGGTTAACAATAGCAGTAGAGCTTGTGGCTAATCCTTCAATTATATTCATGGATGAGCCAACTTCAGGCTTGGATGCTCGGGCAGCAACTATAATTATGAGAATAGTAAGAAATATAGTTGACACGGGGAGAACTATTGTTTGCACAATCCATCAGCCTAGTATTGATATCTTCGAGGTATTTGACGAGGTAAAGATTTGGTTTTCTTAAAATAGCTTTGTGAAGCATTTGAAATTGGCATCTTCTTAAAGCTAAATGAAATATGCTGCAGCTATTCTTAATGAAGCGAGGAGGTTAGCTTATCTATGCAGGTCCACTTGGTCACAATTCTAACAAACTTATAGAATATTTTTGGGTAAGATGCCATCCACTACGATTTTATTCTGTTGAGAGATTTAGATCTAAATTTGGTACCTTTTGATGAGCAGTTTGAATTTTGGAGTTGTAAGTAGTCACAGTTTATTGTACTAGAACCAATAGGAAGTTGATTTTATATACAAGGAATTGGTCATGCCGGATAGTGTTGACCACTAAGCTTTTAGCAAACATTCTCAATATGTTGAGCTTAAGAGTCAAGCACTAGCTACAATCATCATATATGTTTTAGCTAATTGAAAATGATTCATGTAGGCCATTGAGGGGGTTCCACGGATCAAGGAAGGTTATAATCCAGCTACATGGATGCTGGAAGTAACTTCTATGTCAGAAGAGCACCATCTAGGTGTCAACTTTAGTGAAATCTATAAATCATCAGACTAGCTTAAAGCACGATTTTTTTATTTTTTTGTTTTGTTTTACTCCTTCTACCATCGCAATTGCGACGGCATTTTCGTCGCACCTACAGTAACTCCGTCGCAATTGGAGGGGTTGGCGTCGCAATTGCGACAGAAAATACGAGAATTGTGACGCGGTTGCCGTCACACCTACCCTCCAATTGTGACGGGGTAGTTGTAGGTGCGACGAAAATCCCGTCGCAATTGTGATGAAAAACACAAGAATTGCGATGACGATGATGAGACAACATGGTGCCTGCATAGCGACGGATAGGCGTCGCAATTGCAACGACGAGGGTAGACGTCATAAATTGCGACTAAATAACTACAACGTCTATGTCTGTCGCAGTGGCGACACATTGCTGTCGTAATTGCGACACATAGCCGTCGCAAATCGATGCCAAATCTATTAGTGAAATATATTATGTGAAAATGGAAAGTGTGGAAGAAGCATACATGTATGCCTTGAGAGATGAAGAAATGTTGACAAAGAAAAAAGGACATAGAAAAATGACGAGAGGAGGAAGATTTCAGAGGAGTAGAGGTAGATCTTATGGAGAGCATAGCATATTTGATAATGAACTTCATGGAAAGGGTAAATCACAAGATAACAGTAGTAACGGAAGAGGTAACTTAACTAGAGGTAATTACTCTGGTAACTTTGGGAATAATAATAATGGAAAAAGAGAAGTTAGATCTTGGTTTAAGGGAACTTATTTAAAATGTGGATAAGAAGGGCATAGAGACTTTGAATATACCTATTCCGACAAAAATATTGGTAGTAGTATAAATATCTTAATCCAAGAGGAAGCTATTGATCCACCTAATGAACTTGAAAATGAAGAGAGCCCGGTGATCATAAGAACCTTATGGAATGAACAATTAAAGAACTTGTTTTGAGAAAAACTCTTTTCAAGACCAGATGTAAGATTGAAGGGATGTGTTGCAAGGTAATCATTAACATTGGGGGTTCAGATAATTTGGTATCAGAAAAATTGGTTTCTAAGTTACAATTGTGGAGGTTGAATCAACCTAACCCTTATTACATAGCTTGGATCAAGGATGAGCACAAGCTACTAGTAAGGGAACAATGCCTTGTGAAATTTAAGATTGAAAATTACTATGATGCAATCTTGTGTGATATTATTTCTTGTTGGAAATATAAGGTAGGCTAGGTTATTGAGAGGGGAGAAGTGAATCAGGAACCAATAAACCTTTAAACTTACTTCACCAATTAATCCTTCACACATTATTCTGATCTAGTTGCATGCATGAAAGAATGAAAGCAATAAAAACATTCATAACACTTTGATACGAGATATGGTGACCCAGAAACCTTCCAAATACAAAGTAAAAATGGGGTGGGGATGATACCTGGAAGATTTAATACTGCAGTATAAAGTTGGCCTGTTAAGTCTTATAATTGGTCACTTCTGATGACCTGTCCTATTAGGAGCAATAAGGACTATTAATCCACCTTGTGAAAGGATTTTACAAACATACAATGAAGTATGCACTCTGTTAGGAGATTTGGCATAAGACTATCAAGTCCACCTTGTTAGAGGATTTGACTAATACGCCTGTTAGGATGAACTAGTGGTTGATCTCTGATCTACAACTTTGATTTGTTGTATGAGATTTCTTGAACTACAATGATCACCTTGTTGTGATAGATAAGTCTCTGCATTTCCTTATACCATTTATAACCTTCACTAATTTTGCACTCATCTGCTTCTTACTTCTTCATATTCATGATTACAAAGGATATGATATAATACATATCATATATATCAATTTATTTAATTACCTTATGGAGTCAACTACATTACCAATTTCATCATAATTCACAAATTTGACCCACTATTGTAACTCAGGTTCTAAAGACACTTGGTGGTGTTGAGACACTTGGTAAAGATTGTCTACACTCGGAAAACTCTAGCACGCGGTTGACATTGAAGCTCGGTCAATACTGATCACTTCAAGTAGTAGGAACTCAATCAACACTCTGTGACTCGGTGAACACTAAGAAACTCAATAGATACTAAAACACTTGGTTGACACTGCATGGATTGATCAAAATTGAATTCACTTGGTTAACATTGTGAGCTTGATATGCTTGGTAAAAACTACAGAGCTCGGTTAACACTACAATCTTCTTCACTTATACTAGAAAGCTTGATAGCCATTGCTACACTTGGGTAACATTGTGCATTGCCTTTGAAGCTTGGTAAACATTGTAGAACTTGGCAAGCATTGTAACATGTCTTAGATGCTCGGTAGATACAATGAAGTTTAGGATGAATTGCAATATGTCTGTCTGGCTCAATAGCAACTAAAACACTTGGTTAGCATTGCTAGATGAATGATTAGATTGGTAGCAACTATAGAGCTCAATAGAAATGTAACCAACTATCTAAGTATTAAGTCACTAGTAAACAAATTAGTTGACCATAAGGTCAACAATTCCTATGGGTTGTTGTCATATTCTTTTGGGAATACATTGGCAATATGATAGATAAGATTTACATGATGGTAGATTGAATTAATGTACTATTTGGGCTAATGGAAATAAGCAAGTCTTTTTACCTTTAATAGAGAAACCTAAGGAAGATCACTATACAATAGTTAGAGTCTGCTTGGTTGAGGGAAACTAGTTTGTTAAGCATGTGAAGAAAAAAAAAAAAGTTTACCTTTGATCCCTACGAAAACTAAAAAATAATATAAGCTTGAGCATGCACCTAATATTATATCCTTATCAATAATATTTCAAGATATTATTTTAGACAATGCACTTGATGGTTTACCCCTTGTAAGAAGTATTAGTTACTACATGGACCTAATACCCGAGTTAGTTTGCCTAATAAATCACCACATAGATTGACACCTATAGAAAATGAAGAATTGAATAAACAAGTGCAAGAATTACTTGAGAAAGGTTTGATTAGGAGTACTTATAGTATTGACACCTAAGAAAAATGGAGAATGGAAAACACACACACTAATTCTAGAGTTATAAACATAATAACAGTGAAGTATAAGTTTCCTTTTCCTTGGATGAATGACATTATAGATCGTTTGAGTGGGGCAAGATGCTTTACTGATATTGTTTTGAAGAGTTGATATCACCAAATTAGAACTAGAGAAGGAGATGAATGGGAGACTTCTTTTAAGACTAACAAGGGTTCGTATGATTGGTTGGTTATGCCTTTTGGTTTAACTAATACACCTAATATTTTCACGGGGTTGGTGAATGAGGTTTTAAAGAAATTCTTGAGTAAATTTGTTATTGTATATCTTGATGGCATATTGATATACAATAGGACCAAAGAAGAACACCCAATGCATATCAGATAAGTGTTACAAAGGTTGAAAGATGAAAAGTTGTTGATACACCTGAATAAATGTTCTTTTATAAAATATGAGATTGTATTTTTGGGTTTTGTAATATTTGTTGGTGGACTAAATATGGATTCTAAAAAGGTAAAATCTATATTTGATTGGCCTACACCTAAGAATGTTGCAGAAGTTAGATCATTTCATGGATTGACAAGCTTTTATAGGAAGTTTATCTAAAATTTCAATTTGGCACGTAATGTTATGACAAAGAAAATGAGAGGTGATAAAAAGGAATTCAGATGGACACATGGAGCAAACAAAAGCTTTGAATCATTGAAACAAAAGGTAGTAGAATTGCTTGTGCTTGCTTTACCTAATTTTTCTAAAGTTTTTCAAGTTGATAGTGATGCTAGTGGGAATGTAATTGGAGTTTTTTTAAGTAAAGAAGGTAAGCCTATAACTTTCTATAGTGAAAGGTTGAATGATGCTAAAGGGAAATATTTTGTCTATGTTTGAGAGTTCTACACAAATATTCAAGATTTGAAGAAGTGGAAACATTACTTAATGCCTAAAGAATTTTTATTGTACATTGATCATAAGGCCTTACAATACTTGGGTAGTCGGAATAAGTTGAATCAAGGATACATGAAATGGGTTGAGTACATGCAAAAAAAAAAAATTGTATTTAACATAGGAGTGGAAAATCAAATAAGGTAGCAATGCTTTGAGTAGAAGAAGAATATTTTTGATAGATATGAGAATTGAAGTACTTGGATTTGATGATTTGAAGAATTTATATGAAACTGATCTTGATTTTCTAGAGCCTTGGAAGGATTGTAAGAATCACATAACATACAAGCAAATTAAGTGAATTGACTATTTCATTCAAGAAGACATGTTGTTGAAGGGAATTCAATTATGTATAGGAAGAGGATATATGATAGATAATATCATTAAGGAGAAACGTAGTGGTGGACTTGCAGGATATTTTGGGATAAATAAGACAGTGAAGTCTATTTATGAAAAATATTGAAGGATTTGATAAGAACAAATCCACGAATCATGTAGAGTACTTGCATGCAAGAACCTGTCACAAAGAAGCAAAAGACAAGAGAAGGCAAGGGTATAATAAATCAATCCTTATAGAAGGAGATTGCAAAACCTAAAAGGGAAACCCTAAGAGGTAAATGACATTTAATAATTAATATTTAATTATTAAGTGGAAATGTATGTGCATAAAGTGAAATCTTAAGTAGGGAGTAAAGGTAATTTGATAAATGTAATTAAAATTATCCTTTACTCTGACACCCCCCCGACCTTAAGATAAGTAACAATGCAACTACAAATAATGCATAAACAACAAGGAAACTACAATGTTCAAAGCATAAATGGGTCTTGACAACATGACCTGATGAGGTATCCAACATAATCAAATCTTTAAAAAATGGAGAAATGGGGAAAATCACACAGGAAAACCCTACTTCAAAAAGATATAAAAGAAGCTAAAAACAAGAGATAGAAGGAAGGAATCATCAATGAGACCCTCCAAGATAAATTCCTTTGCCCCAAGCATAGAATGAGGTTGAAGATATTGTGGAGATGCAAAAGGTTTAGTTTGCAACCTACTTAGTAGTGGGAATATACTTCAAGCTAAGAGAGCCATCTTGAATCAAATGCTTAATGAAGTGCATACGAAGCTCAATGTGCTTGGTCTTGGTTATGGGAAATGTGTACATCACTCTGATTATCACACAAAAGAAAGGTGGAACTATCAAGGGGAAATCCAAACTCTAACATCAATTGTCAAAGCCATAAAACCTCCTGACTAGCTAGCACTGTTGCATTGTATTCTACCTCTGTAGATGATAATGTGTGAGCACACTGCTTCCTAAAAGACCATGTGATAGGACAATAACCAAGACATAAAATAAAGCCAGAACTAGACTTTTGATCATCAATGTCACCAACCCAATGTGAGTCTGTATAACTAATAATGTGAGGATCCCTTGACGTATAATGAATGCCATAACATATAGTACCTTGAATGTACCTCAAAATATGTTTGACAACTTGTTAATGACTCTCATAAGGATCGTGTGTAAATCTAGAGACAAGGCCAACCACAAAGGAAAGATCAGGATGTATGTGAGTCAGGTACAACAAACTACCCACAAGCTATATAAAATGGAATCCACTATAAGAGTAGAGAAAGCGGTAGATAAAACAACACTTGAATGAAAAGGTGTGAGAGCAGGCTTGTAGTCAAGCATGTTGAATCTCTGAAGCATATCAAGGGCATACTTATGTTGGAATATGGCTATCCCATCCAAAGACTGAACAACCTATAGGCCCAAAAAATAGTGCAGAAGTCCAAGGTCTGTCATCTCAAACTGCTCTCTCAAAGCTCATTGAACACTCTGAATCATAGAGGGCGAGCTATATGTAATAATGATATCATCAACATATAGCCCAAGTATCAATAGATCAACCCCAATATGTTGAATGTAAATTGTAGGATTAGTCAAGTGACAATGTGTGAAGTGTGATGCAAGAAAAAAGGAATCCATCTTCTCATACCAAGCTTGAGGGGCTTGTTTGAGACCATACAAAGACCTCCAAAGTTTGCACACCATAGAAGAGTCCCACACAAAACCTTGATGCTACTCCATATATATCTCCTCATGTAGGTATCCATGCAAAAAGGCACTCTTCACAGTAGCAAGAGAGAGTACAAGGTGAATATAATTCATCTTGGCAATAGGAGAAAAAGCCTCAGAGTAGTCAATACGCTCCACATGTGAAAAACCATTTACAACAATACATGCCTTGTACCTATCAATAGATCCATTTGCAACATACTTGGTACAATACACCCACCTGTAGAAAACCAACTTTATTCCTTTTGGAAGAGGACAAAGATCCCAAGTGTGGTTCTTCATCAAAGAAGAGTACCATCCATAACCCTATCCCAATCTAAGTGTCCTATCTCATGTGAAAAACTTTATGGATCATCTAAAATGGCTTGACTCAATAGTCTAATACCCAATGTTTGAGCACAGATGCAATGAAAATTTGAAGGATCTCATGACATAGGTCCAGCTGCATCAACAATATTATGAGCTCACTTGGGTACTCATGAAACACCAAGGGGAGGAGGGGAAGGTGGATCATCATCAAGATCTTCCTCAAATGATAAAGAATCATAAAGAGAAGAAGAGGAAGTATTAGGTAGTGATGGAGAAGCTGGCAATGGAGGCTCCATCAAAGGATAACTCTCATCAAAATGGACATCTCACTGAAACAAGACCTCTCTAGAATCAAGATCAAATAACCTATATGCCTTGAAATCCTCATAATAGCCAACAAATATGAGTGTTCAATTGTTCCTCTCCATGGCTTTCCTCTGAGTATCTAGAACAAATTCCCAAGCCTCACTACCTAAGATATGGAATGTAGAAACATCAGGCTTGACATGATTCCAAACCTCCTTAAATGTCAAAAGTTACAATGCCTTGAGGGACATATGTAACTAAATATAGCTGGCACAATTGAGAACCTTGACCCAAAAAGAAGGACTCATATCTCGAGATTGTATCATACAATTGGCCATCTTTCGTAATGTTCTATTCTTTCTCTTAGCAACCCCATTCTACTAAGAGGTATGAGGATCTCTGAATTGCTTATGTAAACCATGCTCAATGCAAAAATATCTTAAAGATAGATTCACATATTCCCTGCCATTATCAATGTGCATATGCCTGACAGAAAGACCAAATTGCTTCTCAATAAATGTCTTAAAGATTCGAAATGGATCAAAGTCATCAGACTTGTACTTCAAAAAGGACACCACGCGTGTCTAGAGAAGTCATCTATGAAGGTAAGCACATATCTAGCACCTGGAAAAGATGGATTGGGGAATGACATAAGATCATTGTGCATCAAATCTAATGGTGCCTTAGCATGTGTGGATCTACCTATTAGAAAAGGATCTCTGTGATGTTTGCCAAGTGCACTACCTTGACAAAACACCGTTAGTGCAAGAAATCAGAGATAGCTCAGTCACTAGCCCTTGTGTACTCATCTATTGTAGATATTTGTAGTTGACATGGCTAAAATGTTCATGCCAAAGTTTTCTCATTGTGTCAGCATGAGAAACAAATGTAGAATCAAAGCTCCTAAAGCCATCAAATTTGATATAAGTGAGACTGTAAATCAACACTCTCAGTAGCAACAACCAAGTCAGGGTCATGGAGGTCCTAAATAACCACATAATATGGCGAGAACTCAATTGTCTTACTAGAGCCAAAATGAAAAATATGATAGATAGGCAAGAATTTCATAGAAATGGTCAGAACCAATATAACTTCCTATAGGGAACAACCCTCTAAAGAGATAGTGGTAGAACCTAAAAGGGAAAGTTGTGCAGAGTCACTAATTGCAAATTGTGTAGTAGCACTCTACGAAAGTGAGGTAACTAAATTAGATGAGTGTGTCATGTGGTGGTAAGCACCTAAACCAATGATCCAAGTAGCAAAAGAAGACAAAGTTCTTGTAGAAAGAGGATGTCCTTTCCCCGAAGGAGGAGGTGATGGATTCTAAGAAGCAATACTATGTTGTTGCATAACATCCTCTAAAGCCTCAAGACATTTCCAACACTTGAAAAATGAATGTCCTTCCTTGCCACAAAAATTGCAAGGTTCATTTATAAACTTCTTAGTCTTGGAGGAAGAATCGCCGTACTTAGAAGCTTTAACCTTTGGAGTGGAATTTTGAGTATTTGATCGAGGAGATGGCTTGGAGGAACTCTCATTGCCAACTAAATATGTTTTGGGCTTTGGTTTCAACTTTGGCTTCCCTATAAATGTCGAAGAAACCAATGTCTGGCTCTTTTATTCTGATAAAGAGTCAAACTAGGTAAGCTTGGCTTGGTTTCTAGTCAACCAATCACATAATACCTCAAATGTGGGCATGGTAAATCTAGGACCTAAAGCATCCATAGTGGAATGGAAGATGGAAGAGGAATTTTGAAAGTTTCCTTGAAGCTTTGAAAAAATTAGATAGATGCACTCTGTATCAGTCTTGTTTTTCCTACAATCTTGTAATAGTGATCTTATTGTTTAAATTTCATCAGAAATTCCTCAATCAAGGGAAAAGAATTAGGTACAAGTGATGTAAGCTATACCTCAATATGAAGTGCCCTAAACTAGTTGATGGTACCAAACAAGTTCTTGAACTTGGACCACATCTCTCGAGGAGTGTCACAACCATCAAGATGAAACTATAAGTTGTTTGAAACACTTAAAGAAATCAAACCCATGACCTCACTCATCTTATTCTCGTGTTCCAAGGTCTAATAGGTACTTAAAAAATTTGGTTGCACTTCATCTAAATAGGGCCACAAACCTTTTGAATGGAGAAGTTGTGTCATGGTAATTGTCCATGTGTGAGAGTTATGTGAGTTTAGAGGAACTAGACAAGAAGAGGTCTTGGCCATTTTTTATGTCTTTGTTTTGATATAGTTATGGTTTATTGATTAAGTGACATGAACAAGTAAAACATCCCCCCACAATGCAATAAAATTGAATCCTAGATGCCAAAAGGAATGTGTATACAATTAAGAG
The DNA here is from genome assembly GCA_028749045.1 of Cupressus sempervirens. Taxonomy (NCBI): domain Eukaryota; kingdom Viridiplantae; phylum Streptophyta; class Pinopsida; order Cupressales; family Cupressaceae; genus Cupressus; species Cupressus sempervirens. The sequence continues at coordinate 168,053,430 of CM053793.1, read as the reverse complement.
TAAAAAATAACTCTAAATGAGTATCATGTGTACCTTTGAAAAAGTATGATAAAAATAACAAAGAATCTAAAGAGAGCTCAAAGAGATCTTTTCAGATTGAAAAATAAAGAAAATTTGAGCAAGTTATGCCCCTTAGAATGCAAATAAGATCATCTAATTTCACCAATAAAAATAGGTACCATACTAAAAAAAAATTGCACTAATTACATCTGTCTCAAAATCATCTTTTTGATGATATCTTGTCTGCCCAAAAATGCCTTTGTATGCTCAATATATTGCAAAAAAAACATAGGTACCTCTAGAAAGCAAAAAAGAAGAAGATAAAGTCCCTTTAAGCCCTCAAAACTAAGCCCCCTGGGCACTTATGTGACCGCAGGTAGGTTGGGCTAGAGTGAGGTGGGCCTCTGGTGGTGTGTCGGTGATAGACACTGGCTGAGTGCTGTGGGGGCGGAGGCTAAGTGGGGACTGAGCAGAGGTGGCTGAAATCTTTTTGCAATGGTTGGGAATGGTTTTTTGATGGCCAACGAAGGAAGTTGCGATTTGAGAAGGCAAACCCGCGATGCAAAATAGCTTTTTTTTTTTTAAACAAAGAATGTGCTATACACATCTTTTATTTTAATAATTTAAAAAAGTTTGAAATCACATCTCGAGACTCGTTCTAAGGGTCGTATAAGTCCCAACAGAAAAAAAATTCTCTCTCTAGGCAACATTGTCCAAAATCAACGTGTTTTACCAAGAAAATGCAATGAAGCACACAAACACCTACTAAAATCCGTAGACTTCTAGTGTCCTACAAAAAAAAAGCATGTGGATAAATAGTTGCAAGGGACTAATTTAAAAAAATTAAGGATAGTAAAATGATCCAAACAAAACCAATTTGGAAAAAACAAACTTATAGTGCTTAATGTTTACGGTGAGAAGATGCAAGCACACTTGCTAGAAGAATTTGATGTACATTTTAAAAGGATTTTTTACAATTAAAGTAATTGTTATCACATAGATTTATGCACCAAACCATTTAGGTAACCTCCATCTCAACAAATGCAAGCAATTTCTTTCAAATACAATCATGACTTGAGAGTGGAGGGTTGTTGATTAAAAATAATATAAAGCACATTGAGAATCTCCATCACATGTAGCTATGAAACAAAAAAACAATATAAAGCACTTTGTTTAAAAGCATTGAATTTTTTTTTTTTAAAACATCAATTTTTTCATGAAAAAATAACAAGACTACCCCGAAAATTGCCACCAACCTATAGTAAAAAATAATTTATAATTTTTTATCTCAATTAATTATAATAAATATTTAAGTGCTATAGTTTTCGATAAGATTTTTGTACATTTCCCCATTTCCAAGAGGAAGACTAATACTAAAGAGAGACTTTAAAACAACATGGATTAATAAAATAAGTGCCACTTAGCGGTTCAATACTTGCCCCTTGTTATAATTAATTATAGTTTGAATTTTATATAAAAAATTATAATTTAATAATATTAACTGACTAATTAATTTAATTTGTTTAAAATTATAGTAGATAGTTAAAAATTTAAGAACCAAAACCTAACAATAATCCTTAAATATTTATGTGATCCTTTAAACCATAATCTTAATTTTAAATATATTTTAGTTGTATTATTTACTAATCTTAATTGTAGTTTAGTGTTGTATTTTTTTAATTATACATCATCATTAATATTTTATATGATATACTATTATACTATATATTATACTGTTATATATCAATAATTATTTAAATATAAAATTATATTATATTACTATTGTTAACGTTATATTCCAACATTATAAATATGCTTTTAATTGTTAATGTTATATTCTAACATTATAAATATGCATCATGAATAATATTGGACAAATTGTTGCAACTGTCCAACATATTCCATAAAAATGCCTCAGAATTTGTACTTTTATAATGTTTCCATGAAAAGCATATATAAAAGACTACATGTTTTTGTAACGAGGTTGGCCAATTTCTATCCAAAATGCACTTAAAAAAAATCCGTTTTAAGAGAAATTAACAAATGTTAAAAATACAACATTTTTTTTTCCAGAGTTTTTTAATACTATTTATAGCATGCTAGGTGTAGTTTGACAAAATTCTCTCATTTATTTTTCAGAATTCGACCAAAATTGGGACAGTGATAAGCCTACGAGACTTCCATCCAAATAGGTGGAATTGAGAATTGAATTCCAGGTTTAACTTTTTTGAGGATTGGAAAGAAATTAAAATAGATTAATTTTTGAAGTCTGATGACTTTTTTTACATAATATGTTTTACCATGCAAACATCAATTTTTTGACCATTTGACATTTTCAAGTTGTAAATCTTTACTTGCTATAGAAATTTAAGTTCTACAAGCTCTAATATTTGGTTCTTGTTAATGAAGGCATCATATTTTTGTATGAGGTTTGTTTGGTTAATGTTGTAGAAATAAAGTGCAATAGAGTAAATTCTTGGCCGAGAGACATTCCAAAAGAGTATGAAATAATCATTTTGGTCACTCTATCCATTGCAATAGCAGTCTTTAAGACATTTAGGAGAGGTTTATTCACTAACTCTCCTCTTAAATATTTTGCCTTATAGTTCTTAGCAGTAATATTCACTGTGGTGTTGAATGCTACACATAGCAATGACTTGAGGCAGTCATATGGATCATCTAGGTATCTGTCAATTACATTCATCTTTAAACATGGTACATTAAGGAAACAATCTAGTGAGTGCAATGGAGTTATTGGAGCAATCAATAAAAAATTGAAAAAAAGTCTAATTCCAAATCTAATTTTACAAACCAAACGTAGAAGGTGCATCTTCCCACTCATCTCTCAGATTAACTAAAGGAAACTTTTCTTCAAACTAGATTTTGAAATAGAAAACCTGATTTCGAATCAAAACCAAGTTTTGCTAATTCCACAAACCAAAGGGACCTGGGCATGTTTGGCTAAGGGAATACAAATATGGGAATATGAATATATATTATGGATTTGTTATTTTGGAATAGACAATAGGAATATAGATTCCTATTATCTGTTTGGTTGGATAACAAGCACAACTCCATAGACTTGCTTTCACCCCATTCTATTGTCTAGCTATCTAAAGATCAATTGGCCTATGAATGCTCCGCATAAGGTTGTTTTGTTATCTAGGGCTTTTACATGAACTAGTAACACACCGTCATTATCTTTGCCATAGTAGATTTAAATTCCAAGTGGATTGGAAATGGGTGGGATGCAAAACAAGTTGTAGGCGTGTGAGGAAACCCATCTCAAGAATAATTATTGGACTGAAATGATAGAGCTATGTTGTCACTTTGTTGAATAATTATTGCGTCATTTTTAGTCACTACGAATTGCTTTGAATTTGAAAAGAGAAATTTCTTTCTTTGATATTGTGAGTGAATTGTTTTTATCTCTCTCCTGTTCATATTCATTTCCAATGAGAATAGCATATTCTTGACTATGTTGGAGCTTATACTCGTCTCACATTTATGTTTGATTGGGCCAACGCTTTTGTGCTGCATATTATATTGATTCAGACACTAAATACAAAGGACAGAACAAAGGCGAGGGAACTTGATACTCTTCTCATGGAATTAATTTTTTTATTTAAAAAAAAAGAGTAGAATTGGAATAGAAATATGTATTCCAATTCCACTTTTTAGATGGAATAACAATTGCTGTTTTTAGCCAAAATTAGAATAGATATTCCTATTCTCAATTCCGTTTTGACACACCTAATTTTTAAGAATTTATAATTGCCTATTCCATCTAATTCTGTTGCCAAAGGAGCCCTTATGTATTCCACATTTGAAAAAAACACCATTCTCATACAATGATGCATCGTAAAATCTCCTCAGTAATAATAGGTCGCCAGCCACATCAGTTTTTTAAATCCACGTGGAATATTTTTCTGCGTTATGATTTGGCGGGAAAGTGGGATACACAAACCTAGGAGAGCTTCAGTTTTCCAATCCAAGTTTCTTTGCGTTCGCATTTCATTGCTGGTTCTGATCAATCTTCTCTCCACCCATCAAGAAAATGGAAGGATTTGGCGGAGATCCAAAAGCTCAATGGGCCGAAAATCTCTTCTTGGAGTTTCTCAACACGTAAATCTTTTAATTCATCTCTGCATACATTTACCCTCTTTAGTAGCACTGGGTTCGTTTAGTCTGCGTTATTGAGAGAAGTGAGAATGTATTTTAGTTTTGCTTTCTTCGGCGTAATTGCAGTTTTTCAGTGGATATGGGTGCCTCTGCAGCGAGTGGAGAAGTTTCCGGGAGACAGAAGTTGTACGAGGCAGAGCTGGAATCAATGAGAGCCAGAGAGTCCACCACATTATATGTCGATTTCAACCATGTTATGCAGTTTGATGACACCCTGCAGCAGGCCATTTCTGACGAGTTTCTAAGGTCTATTCAAAGAGTTAAACAATTTTTGTTCTGCCTTTTTAATTTTAATTTTTTTTGTTTTCTACTGATATTTGTTCTCATACTGTGGATGATCCTTTTGGACCATCTCGTGAGGGCTTGAAGTCTCATTACGGTTTGGCCTTCTTTGGTGTTATGAATCTGAGTTTTTTCCCCTTTGCTATGCACTTTTTAATCCAGAAATTCAGATTATAATGTCGAAAGCTAATGTTAACGTCATCTCTAAATGAATATAATTGGCGTTGTAAATCTCTTTCTAACTCTGTTTTCCACGATGACTTTGTTCAGTAATTGTAAAAGATCCGTTTATTGTGATTGGTTGCAAATCTTTTTCTAACTTTGTTTATCACGATAACTTCGTTCAGTAATTTCAAAGGTCCGTTTACAATGATTGGTTACAATCACTTTCTGGCCCCGTGTGAAAATGTGCATTTTATTCAAGTTAACCTTCTTGTATGAGATTAGGTGGTGACTCTTGTCATCACTCTGGTCCTCGGAGGGTATCTGGGATTGCTCGCCCTCTAGTGTTTTCCTCTGACTGAAAACTCCTTTGCAGTCTGTCTACAACTTACCCCTGCTAAAAGAAGTGCATTTGGCACTAAAATAGTTCTCTAACATAAACTTCACTTTCAATCGCTCCCCCATTTTTTGAAGCGTTTATTTTGAAAAGACTCGATAAAATTATGTATATTTGTAGTCTGTAATTAACCTGTTCCGGGAGTTTAACGAATCCACTTTTGAGGCTTTACGTGTTGAACTTGCATCTATTGTAGGTTTGAGCCATACCTGAGAAATGCATGCAAGAGATTTGTGATCCAGCATAGACCTACTTACATAACAGATGATGATCCCAACAAGGATGTCAATCTAGCATTCTACAATATTCCAACTCTGAGAAGGTAAACCAATTTATTTCCTATTGTAAGCAATTCTTGAAGCACACATTGTTTATAGTTTTTAAGCCGTAGTTCTATTTTTAAAATGAACGCCTAATAAACTTTTAGTATGTCAGAATAATATTTTCAATTACGCATGAATCGAGGCCGAGTCTTTAGATTGACAGATTGTTGTTTCTATGCTTATCATTTCTTTATACTTTTATTTGAAGCCCACTACTATTCTACTATTATACTTTAAATGAGACTCGGGACCTGCAGTACACGTTGATTTTGCTTGCAAATGTGAGAACATCGGATCTCATTACAGGGCCAATGCATATTGCTCATATGTGTAGAATTGCAACTTTTGATTGTTCAAGCCACATTCTTTGAGAGACCCATTCTCCTCAAATCCATGTTAACTCCTATGAACAATGCAATAATCAACCTCTGACCTAGATCTTCCTTACTTTTCTATAATGTTAGAAAGCATGGGCAGTTCATAATTTGAACACAAGACAATCCTGCATTGCTCTACTGCTTATATTATCACAATAACACCGGGATTCTCCATGGATCTGTGAATTGTTACAACAATTTCTTAAACCGCACAGGCATGATGAAAAATTCAAATTTTGTAATGGGGTGTTTACATTTGCATAGGTTGAGAGATCTGACCACTGCTGAAATTGGAAAACTGGTAGCTGTGAGTGGAGTTGTAACTCGAACAAGTGAGGTGCGGCCTGAGCTCTTACAGGGGACTTTCAAGTGTCTGGATTGTGGAGGAGTGATAAAAAATGTTGAACAACAATTTAAGTATACACAGGTATCTGCTATTCTTATGCTTTAGACTTCACTCTAGTGTAGGAAATTATTTAAAACCACGTAATGTAGAATCTGGTAAAGTCGCTTCTGGATGGGGAACTGCTCCTTTTTGGGGCATTGCAATGGCTCTATATGCTGTATTTCTATCTATTATCTTGGAGAGAACACAGTAAATATGAATTGTATAATGGATTCCATATTCTTCCTACATTGGTTACTTAGTAAATAGTTTCTTAATTATGCTGGCTGATGATTTGATGTCATTTATCTGATGCTTTTGTTGGGAAGCATTTGCATTTGACCCCATGTGTGCATAAGTTGTGTGTGAGCCTTATTTGATTTTGATTTAGCGATGTGTGTTACAACTTGTATAAAAAATTGTTGAAGTATATGCCTAAAGACAAATTCCAAAGAATTTTTCTGAAGATCTATCTACTTCTGAATAATATTTAGGGTTTTATGAAAGATGAATTTCTGTAGAGAGAACTATTTTTTATGTAGTAGTTACATGTCAAACATCGAAAAAACCATTGTTTGCCTTATTGAAAGTCCTTCAGACATCATCTGATTGTGGTAAATTGATTCCAGCCTGTCATTTGTGTAAATGCTACTTGTGCAAATCGTGACCGATGGGCCCTTCTTCGTCAAGAAAGCAAGTTTGCAGATTGGCAGAGAGTTCGAATGCAAGAAACTTCTAAAGAGATACCTGCAGGGTCTCTTCCACGGTCCTTAGATGTCATTCTTCGTCATGAGATTGTAGAGCAGGCAAGGGCCGGTGACAAGTAAGTTGTTTCTCTTGAATGTGGTTTCATGAATATAATTTCAGTGCTTAAATTAGTTTTTAATACATTTGTTAGTCATCATCACAAAGAACAATCTTTATGTGTAATTTTTGGTTGTGTAGACAACTGAGCCCGATGTTACTCTGCTTCCTTTAAGTGGTCTTGCAGCCACCTGCCTTACTATTGCCACTTCAGTTCTAGGAGAAAAAAACTTTTAATTTTTAATGTCCACTTCTTTCTAACTATTGACCTTGTTTTATTTTTTGTTCCAGGGTGATATTCACAGGCACAGTTGTTGTCATTCCAGATGTATCAGCTTTGGCCTCTCCTGGTGACAGAGCAGAGTCTCGCAGAGAAGGTCCTCAAAATCGAAGTGCTTCTGGTGGGTATGAAGGAGTTCGTGGGCTTAAAGCTCTTGGTGTGCGAGATCTTTCATACCGTTTAGCATTTATTGCCAATTCAGTTCAGGTGAAATGAAGATTTTATTGTTAGATTAGATCATAATTCGTGCTTCAAAGATTATGTTTTGTTTCAGGTAACTTTTCAAATGCTTTGGTAGAGGTCTAAATGACTTCGAACTGTTTTTGACCATCTTGTGCAGTTATATGACAAGAAAAGAGGTTTTGATTTCAGAGGAGCCAAAAAGGATGGTGAGGATGATGATACACCCCACTTCACGGTAATTTTCCCCAGAAATTTTTGAGGTTTCTCATATTTGAATTGGGATCTGCTTTGATTCATTACCTTTCTATTGCTTCAAGCCTTTACATTCGGTGTTTTAGTATGAAAACCCCTTGATCTAACCCTATGAAAAATGTTTGATAGTTAATTTGACTTTATTTTATAAGTTTAGCTGTAAATGTGTGATAAGTCCAATGTATAACAGTTTAGGCACCAACAAATGTGGGATTTGTACTCAGTTTCTATGCCCACATGCTTATTTATCACGTCTTTTGATTATTAACATTTTTAAATTCTGATTGTGTTTTGTTTCTGTTTTAATTGGCAATTGACTTTGCATCTTCGGTGAATTAGTCGAGGTCTTGTTATACTTCTTAGACTTTCAAGTGATTTATATAGCCATTTTCTGTATGTTCTCATTGCGGTCAAGTTTACTATACCACCTAAATTGTATATGATGTATATCTTGACCTACTTTCTGTGACTGGTTTCCGATTTAATTAAACACATCTAGGAGTTGAGTCATTGTCTATTTTCACATGATAATGATTATAATTTATGGTAATCTCATTTTATATCATTTGGTTTTTATTTTGTATTACAGTAGCAGTTCGCATTTTAGGTTTAATTTCCTCGCAAAGATGCAAATTAAATATGTCCATCTCTACAGGATTGACGACACCTTGAATTCCCATCTTTTGTCACAGACAATGTATATTTTTCTCTTTTTTGTGCTCCCTAATAATCATAATATATGCCCTGCGTCTCATCTTCTTCCTGTTGGTTTAATTGCCTATTTACTCAATTGCATTCAACTATTAGTGAGCCGAGCCTCTCAATTTATGCTGTTAATTGGATTGTCCAAATGATTCCAGAGTATCCTCTGGATTAATATGTTAATCCATGTTTCCAAAATCTAATAATTTAACATAAAACAGTTGGACTATGGTTTTATGCATTGGTTATGTTATATTTCATGAGAAGTTAAGACCCTGGAATACTATTTTTCTCTTCGAAAAAAGAGAACTTAGGTGTCAATATGCCTGACTGTTTCTTTTTGTTTCAGAAATAGAAGGCTGAGCTGTTGGATCCATTGCTTTTATCAATCATTTGAAGAAATAAGCATTTTAGATCTCAACCTTAAGCTTGTCATGACATAAAAAAAATGACAAGTTATGTAATGATGTCTTGGCTTGGGCAGATGGAAGAACGCGATGAGATACAGCAAATGAGAAGCACCATTGACTTCTTTAACAAATTGGTAGAAAGTCTTGCACCGACTGTGTTTGGCCATCAAGAGATCAAGCGAGCTCTGTTGCTTATGCTAATAGGTGGTGTGCATAAGCTAACTCACGAGGGCATTAATCTAAGAGGGGACATCAATGTGTGCATTGTTGGAGATCCAAGTTGTGCTAAATCACAGTTCCTCAAGTATGCTTCTACTTTTGAAATATGTGTGTGAATATGAGTATGTTTCTTGTTAGTGGTAACTAAATTGTTGGAAAAAATTTCAATTTAATACACTTTGAAAGTCTTGTTCTTCACACATTATTAAATATACTAATTTGATTACAATTTGTAGCATATACATTAGAGATTATGCAACAACTTGCTATTTTATCAGATGAGTTAACTCCATATATGAAACACCAAGACTTGCACATTTTCCAATGCTTTTGTCTCTTCAACTTTCTTAACTAACGCTCAATTGTGGCCAAAACAAATTGCATCTTTGCATTCTCCTGAATAATCCTAAGAGATATTGATGTATGGTGGTAGTATAAGTTAGAATTTTATTTTGTACAGTAAGATCCAGCTGCTCAAGTTGTAAACTGTAGCATATACAGATTTATGTATCTGTAATTACAATTGAACATATTCTATCTTATAATGAGATCCAATGTTTTATGTTGAATATTGCAGGTATGCATCAAGCATTGTGCCCAGGGCTGTGTACACGTCTGGGAAATCTTCATCTGCTGCTGGGTTAACGGCCACAGTTGTGAAAGAGCCAGAGACTGGAGAGTTCTGCATTGAGGTATTGAGATCTATTTATATCAATTTACTGGTCTTAATTCGGTGCTGTGGATTAAAATGGGAATACGTGGTCAATCTACAAATCAATCTTATTAACACAATATGTGGGAAGGAAATATGTGGAGTTCAGCATCAACGAAAATGTTTAATTTGTATTAAGTGGTAAAACAGGCCTCCCTAAATATTGCAAATGTGTCCATACAAGCAAATACTTCGGCATTTTTCTTCTATCTTTAATTTTTAATTTTTAAATGTTTCAGATGATTGCAGTTAATTATTACTATTCTCAATTTTAGTTGGTCCACTTCTAATAGAGAAAAATACTTGGAAATGGATTTGTTAGCTTTGTTAAATTTATGACAGTGATAGTGATGCTATTGAAAAAAAAAAACAGAATATGTTCATACTGTCGTAGAGATTTTTGTCTTTTGTATTCCTCTTTTGAAAGTGTTTTTGTATACTATTGAACCATAAAGCTCAGGCATTGTGTGTGTTTCTTTTCTAAGTTTTGATCCCTAAGAGGCTCATGCCTAAATAAGGTCGGTCGAGAAGGATTGAGCACAAAACACCATGAACTTCTTGTTGTTGGGAAGAGAACAAAACACAAAAGTTAGACAGACAGCAAAACATTCAAATTTCTCTGTCGAAGCACCTGTCAGGGCCCAAAATAAGTGTTATTGTTATCCCATTGAAATAGTTATTCCATGGGAATCTTCCTCATTTAATGTTATAAGAGAACCCCAAGTCACAAACCATTATAGATGATTGAAGGATTATGAAACATGATTCAACAAATTGCACATCTATGAGGAAATTATAGAAGCCAGAAACTACAAAATTAATAACTACATTCATTTGAAATTGACAGAGCTTCAAAATCATTCACAAAACCAATGTAGACGCACAATAGAGGTGAACTTGACATAGTTTGATATGTTTCCCAATTTACTGAAAAGATAGCTAAGGTCTGAGAATGAAATTGTAACTATTTCTAATTTTTCTTTTCTTTCAAAAGCAGTGAACAAAATACTTTAAAAACTCCCCAAAAACTCTCTAAAAAACAACCATCCCTCATTACAAAGTCCCTGTAGGTTTATATAGGAAAAAGTTGCTTCTACAGTAAAAGGCTTATGCAACTTAAAAGGCAGTTGCATGTTTGCCTCATGTAGATCTCACAATGGCCTTCTCTCATGCGCATGACTTGAATGCTGGTTGCACTTTTTTCAAACTCTTTGTTCTCATGAGAAAGTGACTTTCCACTTACAATGATTAGTCCTTTTTTGGCATGTGGTGCTGGTTGCTTTTTGGATTGAATGTGCCTCAAGATACGTTGTTGGATAAAAAGCAACATTGTGCCTTTAAAGGACGTGGGCCTTGCAGGTTCATTTGATTTGCACGCTTCTAGTCTAGATGTATGTCGCACTGGCAGGTACCCTAGGATATTCTCCCTTTAAAATTGTTTTGATGATGCATAGTGTTGACACATGGCAAGTTGGTGGGCTTGCTTGAAGATTGATCCCTAGTGCCTTCGGGATTAAGGGCTACATTGTTGTGTCTCCTCTTGCGACATGGGATGAAGAGGAGGTCATTGACTTGCTGGAGGCTGCACCGATTTGGACTTGGTAATCTCAACTTTGTAGGAGCATAGCTCCATGTTCAGTGCTCGAATTTGGAAACCTCTTACACTGTTGGAAAGTTCATTAGAAATTCAAGTCCCTTAATATGATGCCTTGGAAAAATTGAGTTAAGGGAGTGACAATAGTTTTGACCCCAAATCTTGCTTCAAAGACCTCTGAAAATGTAAATTAGTAAAACAAAGAAAAATCACGAAAAAGGTGAATTTTATTTTTTCTCATCACTTCTTAGACCATCACTTTTTTTTTTGATAGGTAATATTTGTTTTGTATTGATATTGATAAAGAGAGTACATTATGGCAATATGGTCGAGAGCCTTACAGTTTAAACTACCCTTCCTTGCCCTTACAGATACCATTAGATAAACAAAAACAGAGTATTAACACTCTGATAGAACACACCACCCACCCATAAATTAAACCGATCTCTAAAACAAAAAGAGCCACCACCACCTGCGTTATCAGCTACTTCTTGAACCAATTTGCCGCTTCCTCACGAGTAAAGGTTGGGGTTGAGCGGTCATCCTTCATCAAGAATTCTCGACTCATCCTACGACGCTTTTCATTGTCTTTTCCCTCATCAGTAATCTGAGAGAGATCGACCCATATTCCCTCTGTTGTGGACGTGCCCTCATGCAGATGAGATTTCTTCGTAATCTGATGGCGAATTTGTTGTCTAGGGGCTAGTGTGCTCTTCCTCGGTGTGGCCTTCATAAAGCCTTGCTTCTCCTCCTTCGTCACCCAAACGTGCTTAGTTAGGTATTCCATGATCATTTTCCAACCTTGTTCTGCTTTGGGGATATGAGCGCTTTGCAGATTTGAAGAAGGCCACACCACCAATGGTTGAATGTTAGAGGGTTGAATGGAAGAGTCCCCTTTGCCAATCAGCCGCCAAGGTTCAATACCCATCTCAATTCTAACATCGAGAACAACTTGCTCAATAATGTCATCTAGTCCCAGAAGCCATTGCCTATCCACACTTGCAGCCACAACCCAGCGAACCACTTCTTTTGATCCCCCCACCAACAACGCAAGCGCCACAAACAACAATGCCACATACAAATTTGACCTCCTCTTCTAGAAAACCTCCAGATACTCTGTCCCTAATAACTGTTGAACGCCTTTCAGAAAGCTCGGGTCATCAAGAACAAAGGTATGTTTTAGGCGCCACGTGGATATCCGACCTTCATAGGTCTATATTTGAGAATTCGAGTTGAGAGCAAAATTCACCTTCATTTCTGACTCAGAGACAAACAAATGAACTTTCCCTGCCTTCAGCCTGAGTATAACTGCCTCGGAACTCTCTGGAACGAAGTACTGAAGCAAGCTAAACACTCCTTTGACACATGCGAGGGATACATTGGTAACATGATCTTTGTGTATTGTGGAATGATTAATGTCATCGTAAGTCAAATTCATGATGCCATTCCTTTCAGACTCCAAATTGAAGTACCATGAGTGAATTATTAAATCTAATGGCCAAACAAATTTGCTCTCTTTATTTAATCACCAAGGTGAGGGAAGTCCTCAAAAAATTCATATTGAGGGCCTAATGCTGAATTGGCACCTAAATTGGCTAACTGATCTACCACTCTATTCGCTTCTCGAAAGCAATGTGAAAATTTAAAATCATCAAAGTCCAAAAGCAGCTCCTTGATTTGCCGTATACTTTGATCCATATGCCATGCCTCCATCTTTCCTCTCTTAATGCCATTTATAATGATTTCCGAGTCTCCTTCCAAATGTATACGTTTATATCCAATTTTTGCTCCTAATCCCAAAGCTTCCTTGGCAGCAAAACATTTTGCAGTGTTATTTGTACTATCCTGCTAGCGTTAGTTGTAAACACTAGTATGTTGCCCTTATGGTCTCTTGCCACACATCCACACTTTGATACACCTGGGTTTTCCCTTGCTGCCCCGTCAAAGTTAATTTAAACCCATCCCTCCTCTGGAGATATCCATAACGTTGTCTCCCTTTTTGAGATTGGATTAGTCCTAGTACGCTCATGAATGGGCCTGGACCATCACTTCTTTACTTCCTTAGATCTCCTTCAAATTGCTCTGGATGAAGGCCACACTGATGTGAGTTCTATGCCACTACACCATTTAGAATCAAATACTTAGTATTCTATGTGAAATACCAAATCTCCAATTCTCTCTTGAATAAGGATGCTCATATGCTAAACAATGTATACAAATTGTGTGATCAAATGAGACAACCCCAAGGATCCTTCTTATTGTGGACTTTAACTCAATTTTAGTGATGTGATATGTTGCTATCACAAAGGGGCTTACGGTCTTCATTCCATAGATATCAACCACTTTAACTTCTTCAGAACAAATGAATTATAAAGAGAAAGGGTTTACACAGCTATTCTACTCCTACAATGCGAGAAATGATGACTGCCTTTGTGACTCTACTAGACTTTGTTTAGCCATCAACATCAACCAAGCTAGTGCGATCTCTTAAAGTAGATCTAAGATGTTCAAACTATTATGGGAAGTAATTGGTAAAATACTTGCTTAATATTAACTGAGATCAAATGATCAATATGTACAAATGAACAAATGATGTGATGTTTTTTTAGGAAATGATCGTCATTCATCAAGAATAGAAACATTCTATTCTAGCTGATAGATAATCAATAGCTAACTAAATATTAGAAATATTCTAAAATTTACAATAGATAACAATAGATAGCCATTAAATAGAAATAGAAACTATACTATGTAGATAACGATAGATAGCCATTAAATAGAAATAGAAACTATCTATTATCATAGTACGCTCCCTTAATGGTTAATCTATCCACTACACCAAGTTGTCCTTTGAATTTGACAAACTTATTTGGACCAAAAGGCTTGGAGAGAATGTTTGCAATCTGATCCGCTGTAGAAATATACTGCAAGTCTATTGTCTTCTCTTCAACCAACTACTGTAGTAGTGATAGTGAACATCCACATGCTTGGTTTGTTCATGGAAGATCGGATTCCGTGCTAACGTGATAACACTGTCGTTATCAACAAACAAAGTGCTCGTCTCTGTTGGTGACATCTGCATATCCCCAAGCATTCATTGAAGCCAAATAACTTCACAACTTGCCTTAACTCTACCTCTGTAGAGGAGAGAGAAACTGCCTGCTGCTTCTTATTGGTCCATGTGACTACACTGAATCCCAAATTGAACACATATCTAGAAATTGACTTTTTATTGTCAACAAAACTTGCCTAATATGAATCCGTGAACCCCATAAGTTTAGGATTAGAACTTTGAGAGTAAAGAATTCCACAATCTGCAATGCCCTTCGTATAATGAAGCACACACGTTGTTGCCATCCAATGATCATCCTTGGGAGCTGTCATAAAGCATGAGATGTAGCTGACTGCGAAGTTGATAGCAAGTCTAGTAGCAAAGAGGCAGATGAGGCTGCCTACTAGTTGCTAGTATGTAGTATCATCAATTGAAGGAGAATCAGACTTGGCTGATAATTGTAGATCTTTCTCCATGGGTCTAGATGGAGGTTTACAATCTCGCATACAAAACTTGTCCAACAAAGCCTTGACATATTTGGACTGAGAAATGAATATACGAGAAGACTGTTGACAAATCTCAACACCTAGGCAATAATGCATGAGCCCAAGGTCAGTCATATCAAAAGACTAGCATAAACTCTATTTGATTCCCTCGATCAAAGATGCTGAACTGCAAGTGATGATCAAATCATTCACATAAATAATCCAAATGATGATGTCATTGTTAGTTGTCTTCATGTACAAATTTGAGTCTAAAGGACTCCTTAGGAAGCCTTGGTCATTGAGGTACTGACCAATTTTCATGTACTATGCCCTAGGGGCCTGCTTCAAATCATAGAGAGCTTTCAACAGTCTAAGAACCTAGTGTTCTTTACTAGAAACCTTGAAATCAGGAGGTTGCGTCATGTAGACCTCTTCTTGTAGGTCTTCATTTAGGAAAGCACTCTTGAGGTCCATTAGATGAACCTTCTAGCCAAGTTTTGCTGCCATGGCTAGGACTAATCTGATAGAGCTCATCTTTGTTGTAGGAGCAAAGGTCTCTTCGTAATCAATGCCTTGATGCTAAGAAAAGCCCTTCATAACTAAACGATTTTTGTACTTATCCAAAGTACCATCAAACTTGTATTTTATTTTGTAGACCCAATTGTAGTCAATGGGTTTCTTCCTTGGTGGAAGATCATAAAGGACACATGTTGATTCTTCAGCAGGCTGTGGTGTTCAGATTTCATGGCCTATTCCCTCTTTGGAATTCCTTGTCTCGGAGTATGTCTGAGGTTCAAGCACCTAGTGAATGTTGGCCACGAAAGCAAAATATATTGTCTTTGTAGGCGTGCTCTTTCTCTGAGTAGCTCTCCCATTGATGAGCTCATCATTTTGAAGATTAGCAAGTGTCTTAGCCCACTACTTAGGCCAGAGAGGAGAGGGATCGACATTACTATCAAGAGATGCTTTATGATAAGGTTCCTCATCAAAAAAATGTGGATCAAAATCTGGTGAAGCATCTGCATATCTAGGTGATCCTGCAGGTGAAGCTGGAGATGTTTGTACGAGAATCAGTGATAAATGGATTTGTTGGAGCCCTCCCATTAGGTGGACCTAATAGAAGCCAAACTCCCAAATCATGAGGCTTCACAGGCTGATATGTTGGATTAGGAACATGAGACATAAGCATGAATGCTCCTCACTACTCATTAAAGACCACATCATGATTGTACAGGAGATGAGATGCCTCAGTGTCGATCAAGCGGAAGGAATGAGTTTTAGACTCTTCGAATCCATCTTGGTGCATGATGCATCAAGGATCCAAACATAGACAAGAGAGCCAAACACCTTCAGGTGACATATTTTGGGCTTGCGAGTTGTCCAGGCCTTTTTCGAAGTCTTACCTTTGACCGCCATAGTGGGTGACTGGTTCAAAAGGTAAACCACAGTATTAATTGCTTCAACCAAAAAGTTTTTTGGAACATGTCTGTGGTTGAGCATGGATCGAGCCATCTCAGTGATTGTCCTGTTCCAATGTCCAACTACACTATTCTGTTGTGGTGTGTGGGGTGTGGTTAACTGGCGCTTGATGCCATCAATATCACGAAGTTAAAGAAATCATTAGAACAAAATCCCCCCCATCTAAGTGATTGTCTAGTTCCAATGTCCAACTACACTATTCTGTTGTGGTGTATGGGGTGTGGTTAACTGGTGCTTGATGCTATCAATATCACAAAAGTTAAAGAAATCATTAGAACAAAATCCATCTCCCTCCCCATTATCTAACCTAAAAGCAATAATAGATTTCCCAAACTCTTTTTCAACTAGAGGTTTTAAACTTTAGAAATACGGTAAATGCTTCTAATTCCTTTTTAAGAAAATAGACCCACAATTTTCTATTGAAATCATCAACAAACAACAGAAAATACCTGGACCCAAGAACAAGAGGAGTGGCCATAGGGCTGTGAATATCAACATGAACAAGGTGAAGTACCTAAGATGCTCGCCATGAATCGCCACTTTTGAAAGGTGCGTGATGTTGCTTCCTGCCTAGAATGCATCACGTACCCCAAGATGAGTCTGAATCTCTGGCAATCTGAGGACAAGCTCTTCTTGAGCAACCTGAGAGAGATAATGCACATTTAAGTGCCCATATCGCTGATGCCAAAGTGACTTGATAGAACACCATCGAGTAGCCATAGCTAAGTCCCAAGAGTCACTTGAATCAACAAGTCTGAAAAGACCATGATCCTCGAGGTCATCTGCAACAATAGACTGAGTCTCCCTATCAGTGATGGTGTACTGATGTGAATTGAAGGTGACATTCAACTGTGGAGTGTTGCAGCAATTGACTTATTGAGAGTAGATTTGGTTCTATCCCTAGAATGTAGTACACATTGAGGAAAATGAGATTCCTCTCAGCAAATTTAATCTAAATGTTGCCTTTGTTGACAACTATGTACTCTTCCCCTCCACCAAAAATAACAGAATCTGAAAAAAGGCTGGTAGTCATTGAACTGGTCTTTGCAGTGGGTGAAATGATGAGAGACACTTGAATCAATGTACCAGGCAAACAATTTCACATGATATGTAGGTCTTTTAGCCATAAAGGTGTTAAAGATAGATTTTGTCTGCTTAGTGTGGTTTGCATTGTCGCTTTTCGTTGCAAACTAGATTGCTTAAATTGGGTAGATAAGCATTTCCAACATTCAACCTTCATGTGACCATACATGTGGCAGTAGTTGCACTGAATGTTCTTTTTCTTGGAGCCTTTTGATGTTGGAGTAGAGGACTTCTACTAAGAAGATCGTTGTTTGTGAGACTTGTACTACTCCTTTTGAAAGGATTTAACAACAAAGGCTTGCTTTGTGGAGGTGGAGCTGGAACTACTACAAAACTATTGTTTCCATTGATCTTGCTGAAGTAGAAGTGTGCAAAGATTTGTATGCTTCAAATCAACACCAATAGAAGTGATGTTGAGAGTCTCGATAAAATGCTTGTAGGACTGTTATAAAATTTTGAGATTGATTACCAAAATTTCATCATCCTCCATATTGCGTCCAGTGGCAAACAACTGATCACAGATTTTCATGAATCCTATTAAGGTCTTCCTGGAGCGACTTTCGCTCTTCCATGACAATAGAAAACAATGTTCTTGAGAAAGAATATCTCGCTTTTGTTTGAAGGCTCATGAAGTTTCCTGAGATGCTCCCATATCTCGGTAGTTGTTTTGCTAAATGGAATTTGAGCGAGCTGATCATCAACCACGGATAATTTGAGAAGCATTGCTGCCTCTTGATTACTTTGATCAAATGTATCCTAATCAGTACCAGTCGTAGTTAGACGTTGTGTAGCACTCAAAACAATTTGATTAGTATTTTGATGTTCAAAGATTATTAGCATCCGTTGTTTCCGTGTGCCATAATTGTGACTCTAAACTTTTGATTTCCCTTGAGCAAAATATTTGGCAAAGATGCCGTAGTGCTTTTTTTAGTGAAAAAGCGTGAAAATCTGTGAAGGCGTGTACTTCAAGGCAATAGTCAGAAGACCCAAAAAAAATGAAGAGGTATCCAAAGGAGAGCTCGAAAATCTAGTAGGAATATGCTCTCAAAAAACTCACCAAGAATTTGTAATTTTTTTTGGATTTGGTACAAAAATTTAGAGTTTCGAAAAAAAATGCTCGGTTAGAAGAAAGCTTAAAAAATGGCATATTTTGTAGTTTTAATAGGAAAATTTGGGTGCAGATCTAACATAGAGGGTCTTAGAAACTAGACAGCGCCAAACACAGCAAAAAATTGGGTCAAAATTCCCTAGTAAAGGTGACGGTTTTTGCAGATTGCTGCCTAATAATGCATGCAAAAACCAGATGTAGTTGGCAAAAAAACAAGGAAATATTTTACAAATTGTGGCTCAATACAGGCGGAACCTTGCAGAGTATGTGGTTGTGATTTGGATTTGCAGAAAAAAGCCATGAAAATGGAGTATTTGGTTGTGTGGGCAGCCTGTTGAAGGATGCACAAACAAGATACAAATTGATGCCCTGCACAAAAATCTGTATTCGTGTTTTAAATAAATCACAGCCCAAAAAATGATGCTTAGAAAAAATCGTTTTTCACAATAACATTTTTTCAAAAAATGATTTTTAAAAAGTATATGCTCTGATATCATATTACAAGAAGTAATTGGTAAAATACTTGTTTAATATTAACAAAGATCAAATGATCAATATATACAAATGAATAAACAATGCTTCCTTAGGAAATGATTCTAAAAAATAGAAGCATACTCTTCTAGCTAACAACTAACAACTAACTAAATATTAGAAAGATTCTAATATTTACAACATATTACAATAGATAACCATCAAATAAAAACAAAAATTATCTAGTATCGTAATACAAACTATGACCATTCCATTAACACCAATCATCGATTCATATCAATGTGCAATCAATAATTGAAGTAAAGTCCATCAATATGTCATTCAACAATCCAAGGCAAACTTGCAATCAATTAGCAACAAGTGGTTTGGACTCAAAAAGTTTAACAAAGACGCATCCAAAATATCTTCTACTCAACTAAACATTACTACTAATCAATATCAAATGAAATTCTAATTTAAGTGAGGAAATGTAGAAACCATCCAATACTCCAAAGCAACACAAGTAATCCACCATGAAGACCAACAATGAGATAGCAATTACTTTGATAGAATTATGTGAACACTTTCTCCAACTTTTTGTCTTAGCTAATCTAATCTAATTCTAATCTAATAAGATACAACTGAGAAGGCCGTGGCCCTTTATTCATTACAATGAAGGACCAAGATCAATTCAAGATCAAGGGCAAAGATTTCTCTAGGACTTCAACAATTCCCAAATTAGGGTTCTCAATTAGAAACATTTAATATTGACCAGTTACAATAAATCACCATCTTGTGGTCCATCGAGAAAATTACAGAGCTTTTACTGACCAATCAAAAAATAGGTTAGGTAAAGGCATTAGATGCCTTGCATGTGTACACTTGGTACAATATGATTGGGCAATTTTGGACACATGCAACAAGAATTTTTTAATTGGTTGGAAATGGATAGGCACCATATCAGCATTTTTATCTCACAATCCTTGTTTTAAACTTTTAATTCCGCTTCTCTATCTTCAAAATTTGGAAATCTTCTCATTGGCATGACCTCTAACTTGTTTGAACATGGAATCTTGATGTCTTTTTAATGCCTTGACCTTGGTTTTGCATTTGTATCTTCACATTTAGTTTCATCTTGCTTGATAACTCAAACACATGCATCTTGAATTGTTCTTCAGCTTGGATGCAATTTACTTGCTTGGTGATCAGCTTGTGGTTTGGTGATAATTGAGGTCTCCATGTTGCCCTTGATGTTGAAATTATGCTTGCACTTGAAATACTTAGCTCCTTACTACTGTAATGTCCCCATTTTTGGTCAGTCTATGCAGTTGATAGAGTTAGCTCATCATGGCGACCCTCGTGAGCTGACAGGGTGTTTTGGGGATCTCAGTTGATTACTTACTAATTTTAATAAGTCTTTTTTGGATAGTGTTGATGTCAGTTTTGTACCACTACATAACATATAGCAACTGAATACTTGATATGGAATATCAAACACTCAATTCCTCTCTTGAAAAGTTAATACTCATGAGGACATGAGAAAAACTCCAATGTTCCTTATGCCTTTGGATACTAACTCAGTTATATTGATGTGATTTGCTGGTAATCACGTAGGTGGCCTTACGTTGTTCATTCAAGGATAACTTGGGTTTTGGGATGATGGTGATGATGATGGGTTTGAAAATATACGAGTGCCAAATAATGTTGATGGTGATGATGATGGGTTTGAAAATATACGAGTGCCAAATAATGTTGATGGTGGTGATGATGGGGGTGTGTCTACCAATGATGCTTCTCCTTACTTCCTTCCTCAAAGCTCCAAATACTAAACTACTCACTGCTCTACTCCTACTCCTATAAATGGAAAGATTAGGAAATGGATGGGGATCAAATCTAATGAAAGCTAACCAATTGCTCTACCTCCATAGATGCAATGATTCAAGGGAAAAGACTAGTTTACCACGCAAGGCTTCCCATCAAGTCGCTATGATGCTAGTGGCTTAGTTATAGATCCCTATCAAACATCCACTAATATCACCATGCAACTATCCATCTACTCTTACTCTTACTTTCTTGAAATGAAATCTACTTTAACAACTTCAAAGGAAATCTAATTCTAAATATTGGAAGTAGAAACCATGCAATAACACCAAATGTTTTTGATCACCATGCAAGTCACAACAATGATAAAGAGAAGCGATTTTGGTATTATCTTAGCAACAATTTTCTTTGACCCTTTACAAATGAGAGCAAATGGCCTTATATAGAGGCCAAAAATTACAACCAGTGGCCAAGATTAAGAGGCAAAATCAAGGATTGAGATTGAACCTTACAAACCCTAATTAGGGTTACCATCATTCGACCAATTACACGAGGGCACAAACTTTGTGAGCCAATGAGAAAATTACAATAATTTGTCAGCCAATGAGAACATAGGACACTTGGCATGATTTGATTGCATGAATAGGAAATTGCCACCTCATCAACCTTATAAATTTATCTAATCTTTGAGATGAGGTGAAGCCTTGGATGCTTGAGCTTGTCCTTAGAAACTTTATCATCACCACTTGAACTTGCTTGTACTTGATGTCCTAACCTTGAAAGGGTGAGGTCTCCATGCACTTGGGGTAATCTTGCCTTGGCCTCGAGGGCTTGCCCAGACGTGAACCTCCTTGCAATTTGAGAGTCTTGCTTTTGGCCACCACCTTGAAATTGAACTTGACCTCTTTCAACCTTTTGTCTCGCTTTCCTCCATTGTCCTTGCCTTCCTTAACCTTCCTATTCAAATTTGGTTTGCATGAATAGCCAAGCCTTGCCTAGCCTCAAATATTTTCAAATCACTTACTCCAAATTTGCTCTTCCTTGAAATTCATTCTTCCTTGAGATTCACTTTTCTATTTTCACTACCTCTAAATCAAATAAAAGAGGTAGGACCCCATATGGAATTGCTTTTGATTTTGCACGGTCCTAAGTTGCAATTTTAAATTTTTGCTTATAATCCTAGCCCAATCAAATTTTCTTTTTCCATTTTCAATTCCATCAATAGAATAATACATCCAATTTTCGAATTGCATACCTTGAGCTAAGCCCATGATTCAGAGAAGAAGTACAATAAGATTGCCGTACTTTGATTTGAAATCTGACATGGTGAGCCTCCATGATTTGGTAACTCCCTTTTTACCTTCGTGTAACCAATTTTGTTTTAGGTGAATGAAGAAAGCCTCCTGATTATCTTGAAATGACTTGGATGCTTGATCCATCATTACCACTGTCATGCCTTTGTATTGGGGGATATTAAATGTTTCTTCGACCACTTGTCCGCTGATGTTGGCTAACACTCTCTTTCCTTCATCAAAAATGATGGACTTGGTAACAATATCAAACCGGGATGCACACTCCATTACCAATTTTGGACAAGGCAAGGTCGGAGGGAAGGCTGCCTCGTGTACAATTTTGCTTTTGTAGATTTTCTTTGCCATGGGGGATTGCCCTTCCTTCAATCTGTCTTTTAACTGTATCATGTTCACTGTACTGATATTGGTAACTCCCTTTTTGCCTTTGTGAAACCAATTTTGCTTTAGGTGAATGAATAAAGCCTCTTGATTATTTTGAAATGACTTGGTTGCTTGATTCATCAGTACCATTGTCATGCCTTTGTACTGGGGGATATTAAATGTTTCTTCGACCACTTGTCTGCTGATGTTGGCTAACACTCTCTTCCCTTCATAAAAAATGGACTTGGTAACAATATCAAACCGGGATGCACACTCCATTACCAATTTTGGACAAGGCAAGGTCAGAGGGAAGGCCGCTGTGTGTACAATTCCGCTTTTGTAGATTTTCTCTGCCATGGGGGGATTGCCCTTCCTTCAATCTGTCCTTTAACTATATCATGTTCACTGTATCGATATTGGTATTACTTATTCGCCTCACTTTCGAGAAGAGGGCGGTCTTAGGCATCATGTCTTCCTTGTCTTTTTTGGTATTCATTCCTTTTGGGTTCTTGCTTGCACTAACATCTACCATCCTAAACACTTATTTTTGCCTTTTCGTTGTAAATGATATGGACTACACTTATCGATCTCCAACTTTCTTTCTATCGATGGAATCTAGTTTATTTTTGCCTCGCCAAGTCCTATCTCAACACTTATCTCTCCAAACTTCAACTTAGGGATGAGACTACCACTTATTTCTGCCTCTTCGTTATCTTAGGACGGACTACACTTATATCTCCTAACTTCAATCTTAGGGTGGTCTAGCTTATTTCTGCCTCGCTAAGTGTCCTATCATGGAACTTATCTCTCCAAACTTCAACCTATCAATAGAATGATGAAGTAGTGGATGATGAATGCAAGAAAAATATAAGGGAAATGAAACTAAGCGAGATTAAGGAGTGGAATCCGCCTTTAAATCAATTTTCACCTCTAAAATGAATAGAATTTTACCTTAATTTTGTCTTTACCAATAATTGGGCCTTTTTTGAATTCGGATCAAATCTCGGAAATTTCAAGCCTCCTTGCAAATAATGATGCTCTAGCAAAATCAAAATTTTGATCCCCTTGAAATTGCTCACATTTGACAAAATCAAACCCTTGGATCATATAGCCTCTTCACCAAGCAAAATCGCCTAAATCTAGGGCAAAAATTCACAACCTTTGTAAGAAAAATCAGACTTCAAGAAATCGTCCAAGCAAGAGAAAAAGTTCAGTTCTGCTCCTAAATCGTCTAGGGTAGAAATTCGCCCAAGATGGAAGAAGATAAAATGGTGCCAAGAAGGAGAATTCTGCTTCAAGAAGAAAATCGCCTAGGCTGGAAATTGCCACTTCAAGAAAAATTGCCCAACACATGAGGAGGAAGGTGGAATGAGGGAATGAGAGAGGGGGAGTCCCTCTTATACCAAATTTTCCATATCTCTCCAAGTTGGCCGACTTGCCCTAGAGGAAAACAAAAATAAATTAGCATCTATACGAATGGCCCAGATTTAAATGCTATGCTAAAATTACTTAGCTCAAAGTGAAATTAACCCATTTAATTGCCGGTTGTGATAAAAAATTGCAAAAATAAAATGAGGAAAGCCTAGGAGTTGCCAAAATTTTTATTTAACACCGTTTTGGAAATTAAAATATCATTAAAATCGAATTTGGCAAGCCAAAATCAAATTTCAATTCCAATTTACCAATCTCTTACAACATTAAAAAAATCTTCTAGGCAATATTTCAACCAATTTAATGAGATTTTGCAATTTAATCCACTTTCAATTTTGCAATGCAATTTTAATTTTTTAACCAAAATAAGTCATTTTTCTAGCATCCAAAATCGATTTTCCAATTTTAATTTCACTATCAAAAAATTTCTCTCTTCACCAAAAAAATCAAGATTTTCCAAAACAATTAAATCTTAAAAAATTCATTTTGAAAATGCTTAAGCTTATACAATCATATCGAATTTTCAAAATCAGTCTAAGTCCAAAATTTGCAAATTTATTCTGTCGAATATTGTTCTAATCATCAAAAAATGTTGTCTTTGAAATTTGTTTGGCCTAAGGATAAAATTACATGTTCCGGAAAATCAAGTTTTGCACTGGGTGAAAAAATAAATCCAACCACATCCCTCCTAGGCCAAAGGCATCCAAAGTGTAAAATTTTCAAATCAAGAACTTTTGGACAACTCTGAAAAACTCGCTAAGGCGACCCAAAAAAAGGGGGTCCCCAAAAGTTTGGAATGATGATGTGAAAACTTCACAACAGGTAGTTGTTATTTTTGGCAGCGCAGTGGATGGCTTGGCAGTTGGTTGTCACTTGCAATTAATCAGATTAATAATTGCATAAGCCCTTATTTATTTTTTATTCATTGAGTTGCATTATTATAACAATGTTTATATTATTATAATAATGACTTTAAGAGATATTTCTAAAAAACAAGTTGGAAAGTTTCTAGTGTTAGAGTTCTTTTGGGAAACTCCCACGATTTCTAAAGTGGAGTTTTATGAAAATTTTTGCCAATGATAGCTTATAAATGAGAGCTCATTTCATTGAGAAAGACATGTTTGATTATATATTTGATTTTGTGCTTTTGTGGCTTTTTCTTGGGTTCTTAACTGTATGCCCTTGCTGATGTATAAAGGTTGGAAATTCTATGAATTGCACCTGCAATTTAGCTGTTGAGGTATAGCTAAGATTGCTTAACTTCTCTACAATTCATCACTGTATCTGAGAAGTGTTTTAATTCCACTGCTGAAGTATAGTGGATCTGATATTTGTTAGATAATCTCCGGCTGTGGTAATTGTGGTTAACGAGACAATTGTTGAAGGGTATTAGCTGAGATTGAAGTACGACGCTTAGCATTTAAGGTGCCATTGTTTATGAATATTGCCGGCTTGTAACCTTGGATTCATGTGTGGCACTGAACTCAGCTGGACATGAATATCATTCACAAATTTGGTCTGGGCATTGGCTGTGGCTAGTAAGGCATTGGTTTTCCACCCAGAAAATCGTGTATGCCACCTGCGAATTCTGATTGACATCTGACGTCAATCCCTTTGCTTGCTGATAACACTTGGATGCCAGTTTTCTGTTCCAGCTTTAACGTGGAGGATTGGGTTGTGCTGTAGCTAGAGATAGCAGACGTTAGAGCTGCAATTAACACAGATTCTGGGCGTCCTTCTCATCTGCCAGCACCTGCGATTATGATACTGCAAACAGTTGGGCTCTATCACATGGTGCGATTTTGGGTTTGGTGCTTACAGTCTGCTATATCTGCAATGGGCACCTAGATTCTGAGGAGTTTGGAGGCGTTGGGATTTACTGCAACCTGGGACGTTTGTAATTCTGAATTTTGAGTGTCGGCTGCTTGATTGGCAACATTTGGGAGGCTGCAATTATCACCCTCAGGTTCATCATTGAATATAATCAATAAATGCTCAAATTTCAATAGATGTTATGTCATGTGTATTAGCTATGTATGTTGTGGAATTTACAGCTAATTGATAATCCAATATTATAGTTGCAGCATAGAAATAGTTTGGTATTTGCTCCTCTATTGTAATTCTATTTTTTTGGGCATAGTATTGGCTAGCATTTGAAAGTGGGATGTTATTATTATATTGCAAAATTCATTGATAAAATTCACAAGGTTGAAAGATAAATCAAGGTGGTCTGAGAGTTACATGCCAAATGTTTGTCAAAATGCCAAACTATTGAATTTGTGAAAGGAAGTTGATGTTATTTGAAGCCATAACCAAGCAGGGTTACTACAACCACTTCCATCTCACCTTGCAAAACAAAATAATGTTTCAAACACTTGATCTCATGAATTTACTGTTTTAAGTTTAGATCTTATTTGCTGAGGCAAGAAAATTCTGAATGAATAAGCTCAGATCCGAAATTATTCCCGACTCTAGAATGCAGGATCACTTTCAGATTTTAAAATTTTAACATGTACATGCAATTCACAACCTTTAGAGCTTGATTTCTTTTGACAAGCTCTGGTTTGCACTATGTTTGACCTTGATTTCAATGCATTTCCAGATTTCCTTCAATTTGTACTGATTTACTTCTTGTTTAATTGCCCTTAAAACATATTGAAATTTGAAATTGAAAGGGGAAATTGTCAAAGGCAATGGAAGGTATTTTGTCTTTGCCCATGATGAAGCCCCACAGCAAGTCGAATTCTGACCTGCTCTTGGGCTCGCTAACCCCAAGAGAGGTTGGATCCTGACCTGCTCTTGTGCTCGAGGCCAAGGTGAAACTCATCCTACGCACATACACAAAAATCGATGCAAAAGCTGTTCCTTTTGATTGCACTTCTAGATTTTATCATTTGTGGTTCCAGTCTAAAATTGCACTGGTTTCAGTCATCATCAAACTTGGAAGTTTAGGCCCAACACTTCAATCACCTCTGAACACCCTGCAATTGCTGAGTTTTACCTAATTTTTTCTTATTAATGGTCTGATTTTGAGTATGTTGTTTGAGCAAATGAGGGAAACGATTGGGCATGGAGCCCCAAAAAGGGTCAGATTCTGACCTCCCCTTGGGCTTCAATGCACCAATAGAGGTTGGATTCCAACTGCCTCTTGGGCTGTAACCCAATGTCAGTCATTTGCTGCTTTACTTGACATAAACTTCTTCATTGAATCCAATTTGCATTAATTCAAACCACTCTTTCAGATTTTTGTTGATGATTTCCTTTATGTTGATCTCAAACTCAGAACTTCACCATTGATCATGTCTTTGTTCAGTTCTGCTGATTGTTCTCCAAACTCTTAACTTCTCAAATTTACCTTGCAAATGCCCTTCTTCTCCACTCATTCTGATTTTAATCCATGCTTGAGCAGATGAAATTGAGGCCGACTGTAATCATCAAAAGAAAGGGTGGAAATGAAGGGCTTGTTGGGCTCCGGATCCCCAATAGAAGTCGGATTCCAGTCTCCTCTTGGGCTTTGGAGAGCTTGGATTCTGACCACCTCTTGGACTCGCCCAAGTGGCCTCAAAAAATTCACTAAGTGAAACATTTTCAAAATTTGTCTGCTCTTCATTTCATTAGCATTATATTTGCAAATTGATCTCATTTCTCAATTTCTTCATAATCTATAAATCCACTTGCCTTTCTTCAATTCTTATTTTCAAGAGGAGAGAATTGGAACCATATGGTTATTGGTGGAAGGAATAGTCTACCTTACAGCTCGTGGAAATGCAAAGAGGGAGCTATCTACAAAAACAACCACCGTACAGCCCCAGGAGTATAGGAAAGTGATTGTACGAACATGAGTAAAGGAATAAAGTCACCGCATGGACAAGTGTACAAGGAATTCTGACCGTATGGGCACGTGTGGAAGAGAGACTTGGCCGTACGACCATATTGTAGAAGGGAGTACAGTTACCATCAAACAGAGCTGTACGACCTATGAGGGGATAAATTGCTAAAGGAGTACGAAAGAAACCATCATACAACATAGGAGAAGAGGACCGTATGACCACCTGAGAGTAGACGAAAAATGTTGTACGACAATAGGAAAGTGCACATAAAGTAAAGACATCACTGTACAGTGTACGACTGAGAAAACGAGAACTCATCATACAGACAATAAAAAGTTGCCAAAGGGCACACCGTATGATAGAACATCGCTAGAGTGGCATGAGATACAGTAGTATGGTCAGTAAACGAAAGACTAGGTGGGATTAAGAGCCAATCGTACGACCAGTAAGAGATATATTAGCTGTCGTACGACCATTTGAGTAGGAAGGTGAGTATTCAGAAGGTAAAAGTGTAAGCACAAACAAGAGAATTTGTACGACTAGCAGTTGAAAAGAAGTGTTGCATCCGAACAAAGGACTAAATTGAGGGCCGTACGGATGCCAAGATTAGGAGAAGGAACTTCAAAGAACATTGTATGGAGGGAGGTAATTGACCTAATGAATTTTTGTTTTTGAGAAAAACGACAAAAGGTGTTAGTTATGCATTCGGCCGAGTTATGCATTCAGCCGACAAGAGAGCCTAGAAAAAGAAATTGGAAGAGGATTTAGCGACAACTACAGCCATCAACAGGAATGTAAAGACATTGCCATCTGGAGTCCGTGTAGCAGGAGGAACAAGTATTGGACCAAGCAAAAATAAAGTGAAGCAACCAACATAGTCGGTTGCGACGGATAATCCCATAGTGCAGAATATTGCATGTGAAGGATTGAATGGTGCAGAATGTCGGAAGTGGTGGCAGGAGACACCTGATAACCATCCAGTGAAGGCCAATATTCAGAAGGCACAGGTCAAACGGGTGATAGAAATGCTCGTGTTCTGTATCAGAGATTATGAAGGGTTTTTACGCATCATGATCGAAAAGTATGATAGGTTTTCTTGAACCAGTACGTTTGCTTACCTTGGTTACAACTTGGTGATATCATTCAAACCGGTCGACTTCACACGGGTATTCGGGATACTTGGTCATGCACAAGGGGGAAGGAAAATATATAGCAAACCAAAAAAGATGAGTTGGGAAGTAAAGACACAATTGATACAGTTGGTATGTGGAGATTTGATGCAGGCAGCGCAAGAAGCTCTCATGGACACATCGAGGGGTAGAGGATTGGAGAAATCCAATGTGCAGGAAGGTTACTGGCGTTGTTTGATGGACGTTGTGAAGAGTCGCCTCACAGGCTCTAGCCATGCCTCATAAATTTCATTTCCATAAGTAGCGGTGATAAATGGTATTTTGCATGGAAGAGTGTACGACTGGGCTGCATTGTTGGCCGAACGGATGTATGAATTTATTACTTTACAGCACAAAACGTTCTACATGTCGCATTATGCCATCGGGCTATTCTTAGAGGCAATGATGCAGGTGATCCCCAATGATGCACTAGAGGCCAAACCTGGACAACTCATGTTAGGCGAACCCTCGATTATGCAGTGGAGACATCTTGATACACTGGGCACCAAGACCACAGTTGGATAGAAACAATTGAGACTAGATAGTGGAAATACTGACAATAGTCGAGAGGAGACTTCTTGTGAGAAAAGTGGAACCAACGGGGAGGAGGAAGAGGACAAGGAAGTAGAAGTAGTTACAGCTACATTGTTGAGATTCCCAGGGCCTGCGCTTTCAGCGATGACACACTTGACCCTTGTAGGTATTCATGGTATGCCAGGGTTTGGTCAGTTTAGGTAGCTAGTAGTGATGACACTAGTTTCAGTTGCGATTCAGCTTGTTGCGGAGGCATGAGCAAAGACACGAGCTATTCTTGAGGCATTAATAGAGGTACATCTGTTACCAACAGAGACAACCATTCCAAAGGTAATGATGGAGCCTACTCGTGAGGTTTTACTAGAGGTTGGGGCTGAGTTATTTGTACCTGATGCAGAGATGGACACTAAGGTAGGAGTAATGGAGATACCAACTGGCGAGGGTTTGAGGGCGTCAGGTGTCCAACTGGACATAGTAGGTTTAGATGCAGTGGTTTCAGTGGATACGACATTATCATCATTGCTTGAGCCAAATAGAGAGCATAACCCAAAAGTTGAGCATGTACCTGAGTATGCGGTTCCATAGTACCCCTGTAGCTCAAGTGACATACTTGCATACACCTACACGAGAAGTAATTCTGGAGGAAGACCCTTTGCAGGCACAAGTGGAGGAGCCAAAACAGGATGAGGTACTATCACGTAGCGGTGTTGAGCAAATGGCAGAAGTAGTAGAGAGGGCTACGGGTGAGTAGCAACATCTAGTAGTGCCGAAAGCAATGATGAGAGAGACATTCTTCGCTGATATAGCAGCTCTAGCGACTCGAGCTCACCAGGTAGTGGCCTCTGCAGAGATATAGGCTTTGGACTGAGTAGTAAAGGAGTTGGAGAGAGTTGTATCCTTCATGAAATTAGGATGCCTAGCTGCCTTTACAGTTTGTTTTGAGGAACAGGGATGGTCGAGCGTGGAGACTGCAGAGATGCAATAGGATTGGGCCATGACGAGAGATCTTGGTATGGAGAGCCAAGTAGAGGCTTTGACTCAGGAGATAGTGGAGATACATAGGGAGGCATATTACACCCTTTGGAGGAACCAGGCAGATCAAGTAGCAACAGAGAGAGTTCGGGAGGAGTCAGCTGCTAGGCTAGTCGTGGAGAGGGCAGCTTGGGAATCCACTAGGGAAGCCTTGTCAGCCAAACAGAGTCAACTATAGAAATTGGTAGCAGAGAAAGAACAATTAGTAGTAGAGAAGGAACAAGTAGTAGATGAGAAGGAGAGAGAGCTGGGAGAGATTGCTAGGATGATGTAGTCAACTTTGGAGATTCAGATGGAGGCGGAAGTGGAATTGAAGTTCGGAAGGAGCAAGTGTACAAGTTACGGGCAAAGCTGAATGAACTGAGGGCATAGACGAGCACTACGCTAGGGACACATTCCTCTGCTTTGTATCTATACATTGATGCAATTAGTTGTTTATTTTGAGTTTTGTTGTATTGTCGTCCGGAGATGACTTTACTTTTTGGGGGGGATGATGTTGTCGGTAAATTCTATATTGTAGCCGATGGGTAGAGTTGTATTCGAAAGGGCGTGTGACGATTGAGTCACCCCTTCGGGAAGTGTATGTACACCATACGAAAGGGACTATTGAACATCATCATAATCATTGTAATGAGCATAATCATATTGTAAGCAGTTGAATGCATCTTGCATATATGAATAAAGTAAATGTTCTGTGTTATATCTTACTATACTACATGCGATAAGTATTCTTTTACCCTGTACGGTAAACACACTCTCATTTCCTCCATCATTCTCATCATGTCATTAAACAACTCTCATCAACTGCTCAAATGGAAAAGTGCAATTAGCAATCGCAAGCAAATGCACATGGTTTCAATGCAAAGCTAGAGCATGGAGTACCACAGCATGTTAGATTCTGACTTGTTTTTGGTCTCGTGAGTGTCATGTCCTTGACAAAATGACAATAGAAGTATAAGGACGTGGCCTCCTATGCTCACTCTTGGGGGCCATCGATGGGTTTGGGAGGATGGTAAAAATGGATGAAATCTAGTGTCCAATAGCGGTGAACAAGCCAAGAACAGGCCCTTGTTTTACTTGGACACGTCATTGCTTGGGACGCCAAGTTGGATGTCATGTAGCCCTGTCATACTTGAACCACGTATTTACAATTTGCTGAAATTCTCAAGCTTTACTTAGGTAGTGGTTAAGCACAAGGCAGACAGGCGGGAATAGAGTTGCTAAAAGCTCTTCGTAGCAGGGGAATTGGGCATCTTTTGCAAAATTTTAATATTGGCATTGGGAGTCACAAGCACGAACTTGGCAGGGGTTGTAGGACAAGAACCTCACATATTTAGCAACCTTAATACCATTGAAATAGATGGTCTTGGAGTTTAGTTCTGCGAATCAGCTTCACAGGGAACTTTTTCAAGTTGTTGGAATGTTGGTGGTGAAAGGCCAACAAGCACTGTGGCAAGGTAGACACAACTGGAGCTAATAGTCACGTTACAGGCTGGGTGTTCATTAGAACGGGGTGAACAAACTCTAAAGGAGGAATGTTATGGTGACTGACATACAACAAGAAGTTGCCAAAAAGGGGGTGGTACGACAAATTGAACAATCTTGCACCTTCTATTGTTGTAGGACAAATAGAATCAACGTCATGTTGCAAGTCAGGAAACTTCGACACCAGGTGGGTACCTGAGATTATATATATTGTATTAATTGAATGTTGTCTTGCCATTCTTAAGAGTATGCAATAGGATTGTGTGGAAAGTCCATTGTATTCCTTGTTATATTGGCTAAGGTTGTGGTAAGCAATAAATCTGTATGCCTTGTGTCATTCTATGATCTTCTCTTTGTGAATTGTATATTGATCAATCTTGCAAGCTACACCAGAGTAATTTGGTTGCACCAAGAGGGAAAAAATTATTCACACATAGCGGTCTAGACTGGTGCATCAACCAATATAGACTATTTAATAAGCCGGCTAAAAACAGATCACTACAGTGAGCCTCAAGAGAGGTTGGATTCCAACCTTCTCTTGGGCTCAACCAAATGGTTAAATTTTTTCAAAGTGTCAACTCGTTGCTTGGAGGGATTTTTTTAATATAAAATATAACATTTAAGTGATCTCATACTTTAAGTTTAATTTAAAATAAAAATTGTCAAGATGTTTGAGAGTGGTTTTAGATTTGTAGGAGTTATAATTGAGATTCTAGATCTTGGGAGATCTTAAACTTTTCAGATGGATCCAAATTTTTTGTGATTAGGACACTCCCTTTAGTGTTCTCTTCCATAGCTTTTCTTGACTCTTAAGATAAATTTGATACTAGAACAAGGATTTTCCAAGGATTCTAATTCATTTCATTACAAAATCTCTTGACTTCAATTCCACATCCTTGACCAGTTTGGCTCAGATTGCACTCATTTCCTTGATTGACATGACTCCCTAACAAGCCAAAGTTGCTCAAACTCATATGTTAGACTCGGAGAAGTGAAAATTGCCACTAAACTAAGATTACCTTGGACAATGCCCCATTGCCAAGTGAGAAAAAGGGGTTTCCATTTGCAATAGGGCAATGGTGTGAAAACCTCACAATAGGCTGCAATTGATAAAATTTACACCTAGTATTGCAGTGATATTGAGAAATCCTAAAACAATATTTTACTACCTTAGAAATGGCTTCAAATAGTTTGAAGGCTTTTTGTGAAACAATGTGTAGTTTGAAACTTACATTTTAATATGGTTATTTAAATATCTTGGATATGAGATAATAATTTTACGTGTGTTCATAACTTCATAATTGTGTTTGTAGATTTAATAGTATTTTGAGCTGGTGAGGCTTAGGACTCGAAGGATAATCCACCTTTCGTACGAGGATGAAGTTTTGAATCAAGGCTAGAGAGAGATATGCTATTGTTACTGGGTTACACACCATGGATTCATGTTTCAATGTTTCTTAGGCATATGAGATGTTATAGAGAAGACTAGGGTAAGTCTATCACATAGTTTAGGCACATTCAATTATCTTGCATTTTAAAAGAAATATAGAGTTATACCATTGCTCATGGCAAGACTTTGATTCTCAGGTTACAGTCAATCAATTTGACTTATTCTAAGTAATTGCGGGAAGAGTCATCTTAATCTTAGAAAGAATAAAAGGCCAATACTCCCATCCTAATGAGCATGAGGGGTTCATCTTATTTTATCTACCTAGAGAAAGGGTTTACTCTACCATGGTAAGTGCTAAGGACTTAGTGTGGGTTGGCACTATCCATAAAATAACTTTTATAGGGGTTTTCTATCTTGTAATTTTAACTGAACAGTGTTGTGGGATGATTGGCTTTAATCGACTAAAATAATGACACAAAAGCTTAGTTGCTTTGATCAATTCGGGATTTTTTTTTCCCAATTATGATTTATGGAGGATTCGTGTGTGTGTGTGTGTATACATATACATATACATATACATATATGCATTATATATACTAAAAGATAAAATAAATATACATAATTCTAAAACTAAATCGTTTCATAGTATGAATCTATGAATTTAGTATACTTGATAATTGATCTATTTTCACGAATATAAAGAAAATCAACACACTCACATTGAATAACTGAAAGTGAAAGTTTGTAACATTCAAAATATAGCTCCTTAAAGTTTGTAACATGATTCACTCAAAAGAGTCAAGAGTGGAGACTAAATTTTTTGATTTCAATCATCAAATGGATTTTCAAGAAAATTCACATCAAAGGGCATTGATGAGCTGCAAGTGCCATATCTGCATCACTAGAGGAACCCAAACCAGCTCCACTAGTAGTAGAGGGGATTGTGAACTCATAATCCTCCTCCTCATCATCCACATCAACCAAAGTGGATCTAGCAAGATCCCGGATGGTCATATCTAACTTAGGAGTCTAGGGTGCTACATCCAAAAGCTTTTTGGGACCCTTCTTGTACGTAAGATCCTTCTGTGACAACAAGCACAAATTGTTGTGAATGAACACAAGGTCTTCTGCTTTTTTTGCAGCCAACTGGTTGCATTTGACCAAGTGGATAAAGGAGTGAGTACTCCAAGTCTGCTCAGCTGCAAAAGAGCTGGCAACCTAGAGAGAAATTAAAAGAATATCAATACAACAATCAAGATAAATTCAAGGAATTGAGAGTCTTTATTTTTAAGCTTCAGAAATTAACTTTAGGTGTTAAATTTACAAACTTACTTGGGATAGGATCTTTATGGCAAGAGGTTGGAGGTATGTGAAGTCTTGCCCATGAAGGTACCACCATTTAATGGCATCCATCCTGCTTTGGTCCTGTTACTGAATTATTACTTATGTGAAAATTCAGTTTCATACAAAGCAAAAGATTTCACAAAAGTGCATGCTGAATGTACATGTAGCTCTCACACAAAGGGCTGTAAGAATAGCCTCTATTACTCTACTGCTTAGATGTTACCTATTCTATACAAATGTAATGAACATGGAAGAAAGAAAAGAATAGGTATGTAAAGGTCATTGGTAACCAGTCATTGCCTGTGGTAAATGACTGGTTGTGTGTCTTCTTGTTTGCTTCTTCTTATCAGCTTCCCTGTGCCATGCCTCCAAAGCTTAAGTTGTTCCCTGCTGCAGAAAGAGAAATGAGCTAGATCAAAAGATCTAAGCAATGCCAGTACCTCCTCTTATACATACATATCCTATCCTAGTGCCATCTTGTACATTTTCATAGAAAAGGAAGGATATATCAGCAAGAGATCATAAATCACATGCATATATCAGAAGTGTAAAGAGTGTGCACCTAAAATCAATTGAATGTAAGCATAAAAGGGACATCCAACCTTTATGAAACCTTTTTTTTATACTTCCTTCCTGATTATGAACAGCAAGTATAGTTCATAATGATAAAGCATTAAAGGGACATTTCTATCAGTTTTGAAACCTTTTGCTTTAATATATGTAAGCAAGTGTAAGAACAGAAAAAGTATGTCAGAAATTGCATTTTGTGCTCAAGAATGTGGTAATAAAGGATAAACATCAAGAGGAGTAGGGGCTTTACGTTTCAGCCTGGAAAAGCACAAGTTCAAAATGCAGAGCAAACAAGCAATTTGTGTGATACGAGGAGAAGAAAAGATACAGTAGAGGAATATATTCATAAACATGAATGCAAAACAACAAAGGTAACAATATCTCAGTAATAACAAGTAAAGATTGAAAGTATTTTTAATAGCAGAGCAACAAACAAAATATTTCCAAGGAGGCAATGAATATGTAAGATTCAAGGGGTGGATGCAAATAATGTGATAGAGGTAAAAAAAATCAGTTATTCAACATTCCAGATTCAAATCAAGTTCATATATGTGACAATTTTCAGCATGTGTTATGAATCATGATCAATAATGTATGATAGCATCTTGCAACTCAAAACATGTAACACAACAATCAGATGATAAAGAGTTTTGAAGCATCATGTATTATATGTAGCGGCCATGAAAATGACAAGCATGTTTTAAATGAGTTGATTGGTGCATGAGTTATGCATGAAATTCAATAGTAAAAAGGGTTGATGCCTGAGTAAGGCAGGTGTTCTACTGTTATGAAGATTCTAAAAAAGAAGGGGGGGGGGGCGGTGGAGTTAGTAAATGCTCACAGCATCACGAAGTAGTAGTGATATAAAAATGCTCAAAGATCTAAGAAATTCATGGATAAAAACAATATGATGGCAACAGGGGTTGAATATTGCAAATATTTGCTGTTATGAATAGCAAGTCGTTCTAGTCACCTGTAGCATGTAAAGTAAAGAGTACGTGCAAACTCTAGTAATAAAGTATGATAACGAATTGTGTCTACTTGTATTTTGAAAAAGGAGCAAGGGTTTTAAGAGAAACAAGATGCTTTACCAATTCACATTTGATCACTATCTTGAGGCCATGGATTAGTTTGGGAGTAGAAGAAGTCTACAGGAAAGTAGCTATTTGATCTTGGTATAACAACCCATGAAATATTATTTACTAGAAATAGTATTTTCAAAGAGGAGAAAACGAAAAAAATGTGCCTGCAAAATAACCAAAAAGGTAAAAGGCTTTGTTGGTGAGAGCAACAAATAAACATGTTGATTATCACAGCCCAAGAGAAAAATTCCAACACCCAAAAGATCGGGTTCTATCAAATGCATGAGAAAGAAGAAAATGGAGAATTGTGTTTCTACCAAATACCCTACTTAGTTAGAAAGTCACATCTTAGCAAAAGAAGATCTAAATAGAGGATGACAAGAAAGCAGAAATTCCAAAAAAGGGTGAACGATGGCTATGAGCATGGCATGAAGAAATGCTCAAAACTAGAATCATGAATCATAGTTGGCTAACTCCACAGTAAAGTTGATACAATAGCAATAGAAGGGGTCATAAAACCCTAGATCTCTACTACAAATGGTAGATGCAGAAATAGTCTCCAGAAGCAGTTCGAATACAACAAGTAACCAAAAATGTTCAATCATTTTCTAGATGTTGACTCACTTGTGCATCCAATAGGGCAAAATGATTTTTGTTCAACTACAAGAATGTCATCAATCATAGAAATGAAGTTAACAGTGATATAAAGAAATGGCAAAGAAGATCAACAAGTGCGTTCAAAGATTTGAAGAGAATCATCATAGGATGATCAAATACCTTCAAAGATGGTGAAAAATTTACTATTCTCTCCAGTGAAAATCGTAGAAAGCATCCAATAACACCAATGGCGGCATCAAGTTTCAGCTTCAGGTTCCAAAAATGGCAAGGAAAATGAGTAATAGAGGGAGAAGTATCTACAAATAATGACCCAAATACCAGGGAAATATACAAAAAAAATCATGAAGCTACATGCATTGACTGCTGATGTTCAAAATCCAAAACCCTGCAATGCTTCTTGCCTCAGTTTCTAGAGCATTCGATATACAAAATAAATGATTAGGGTTGAAAGAACGCCAAATATATGTCCCTCAATCAAAATGTAATATGTTTGGAGTCCGTAGGTTTTGATGGAATTTAATTTCCATATTTTTCATGTATGTTGATGGTTAATGTATGTCGTGGGGAAAAATAGGAGATGTTAAAACTTCACATTTGCATTAAGTCCACATTGTAAAACACAATACTAAATGATGTATTATAAATTATTTAATATTGTTGTTATTTCAAAATGCAAATAAAAGAAGGAAATTTAACTATATTCTTGTGACTAATGATTCAAATATGACATGTGTCATAATGCTTGGTTTTAGGAGTTATGGAGATATTATGTGAAAAAACTTAGTGTTATGAATCAATTGGAGTCATGAGAAGTAATTCTAGGAGTTAGTTTCGGGTCTAATATGACTTTCTCTGGGTAGTTTAAAGGTCTTTATGGCCTGTTGGAGCATTTTATGGGCAGTTTGACATGTGTCATAGGGTTCTTTATGACTTAGTGGAGTTTATGAGGCAGCAAGTCATCATTTTTGGTGGTTTTGACTCCTATTTTGGAGGCTCTTTTCATGGATTCGACCCTAAGGCAGTTTGTATTTAGTCTTTTGACTATCTCTTAGAGAGGTAGTTATGATTATGCAGAAAAGGATTTTTGTGACATTTTATGTCCTTAGTGTATTTTTTGATAACTTTCTGTAACTCAATTTTGGATTTTGAATACATATTGATTGGATCTTTTGTGGGAAATCCTTCTAGAAGCTAACATTCTTTCTTTTTGTTCCTTTGTGTGAATTTTTGATTGATAAAGTAGGAAGTGAATCTTAGGATTCCTTGTTATTTTGTCTCATCTCTCACCTAGTTGCAGGGTGTACTTGGTTTACAGGTTATAGCTCCTGTCTTCTACTTTGAGATAGTTATGTGAATGTCTTTCTTTTCCTTAACTCTCATTATTAGGAGCTTACTTTGAAACATTTATGCAAACCTGTATAAGGTTGAAGTGTTTTGTCTACAAGGAGGATCTTATCAGTTATTATATCTTGTATGTTCAATATTCACAAACTTTGGTGTATCACCTATTAGTGGGAAATCCTTCTAGAAGCTAACCTTCTTTCTTTTTGTTCCTTTGTGTGAATTTTTGATTGATAAAGTAGGAAGTGAATCTTAGGATTCCTTGTTATTTTGTCTCATCTCTCACCTAGTTGTAGGGTGTACTTGGTTTACAGGTTATAGCTTGTGTCTTCTACTTTGAGATAGTTATGTGAATGTCTTTCTTTTCCTTAACTCTCATTATTAGGAGCTTACTGTGAAACATTTATGCAAACTTGTATAAGGTTGAAGTGTTTTGTCTACAAGGAGGATCTTATCAGTTATTATCTCTTCTATGTTCAATATTCACAAACTTTGGTGTATCACCTATTAGCTTAGTTTCAATTTTCTCTTTAAAAAGTTTTCTATCTGCATCTCTCTCCCCTTTTCCCATCAAGTCTAGTTTGTTTCAATATTCAAAGCTAAGGTGATTATCATAAGGAGCTGGCCCATAACTTTGAGATTCACTCAAATTTCAATAGGAAAACCCCACCACCTATGAGTGATTCAATGTTGACTGAAATTTCTAGTTCATTTCAGTGAGTTTAGTAAGGTGAAAATTTTAAGCCTCGATAGTTTTGGCATGCCCGGTGGGATGAGAGTCATAATTTCTTGTTGTTTTGATCTACTACAACAAGTATACAACATTGAAGAAGTTAAGATTCAACATATCAGGCGACTCTATTTGTGAAGGAAAGTAACCAATGCAAAAATTTATATGAAAAAGGTAGAAACCAAAAGCTCAAAGTCTTTTACGTATATGCAGTTGTCAACACCCAAGTGGAAAGGAAGAACTCTTGATCGAACTCCTCATGCAAAGAGAGTTCAGACAACTCCTCCAAGAGTATATGGCAAAAGGGAAAGATCATTGCATAGTGAACGCCCTGAAAGACATTCAACATCATCGACTATCAGAGAAGAGCCACCTATTTTTTTCCTAGGAATTTGAACTTCCCAAACAACAAGAGCAATTTCGCTAGAACAAGTGTGAGCTTTTCTACTACAAGTACTTTTTCAACATTTTCAAGTACTGTAGCAGAAAGCACAAGCTCGGTTTCGGCGAGAATATCAACACAGTCTCATAATATGGTTGTATTGAGAGATTTCGCTTTTGTACCTTTTGATCAAGGGAGCCCTTTGAATCTTCAACAATATAATGACATGCCATTAGCTTCCTTGAAAGGACTGTAGGAGTTTATTGGAGAAGGACAATTCATAGCTTT
Source organism: Cupressus sempervirens (assembly GCA_028749045.1). Lineage (NCBI taxonomy): Eukaryota > Viridiplantae > Streptophyta > Pinopsida > Cupressales > Cupressaceae > Cupressus > Cupressus sempervirens. Next base: position 168,013,768 of record CM053793.1, on the reverse strand, counting down.
TGAGCATATAAGAGATGTAGCAGCTTTATGTAATGTTCACCATGTGACTATCAGAGAAGAGCCACCTATTTCTGCTCCTAGGAATTTCAACTTCCCAAACAACAAGAGCAATTTTACTAGAACAAGTGTGAGCTATTCTACTACTAGTACAAGTACTTTTTCAACATTTTCAAGTACTGTAGTAGAAAGCACAAGCTCGGTTTCAGCGAGCATATCAACACAGTCTCATAATATGGTTGTACCGAGAGATTTTGCTTTTGTACCTTTTGATCAAGGTAGCCCTTTGAATCTTCAACAACATAATGACATACCATTAGCTTCCTTGAAAGGACTGCAAGAATTTGTTGGAGAAGGACAAATCACACCTTTTGAGCATATAAGAGATATAGTAGCACCATGTAATGTGACTCGAGAATGTGGCTATAAGATTGTTAGCTACATCTTTCAAGAAGGCGTTAGAATGGATTAGAAGTCTTCTTGTGGCTTCTATATCAACTTGGGATGAATTGGGTGATTCATTTACAAAGTTTTTTGAAGAAAAGTCAGATCATTTGTCATTAGTAGAGCAGCTAATTACTATCAAGAGAGCTTCTCAAGAGAAAATGATGGATTTTAACATCCAATTTCAAAAGACTTGGAATAGGATGCTGCGGTAAGACCTTCTGTTGATTAGGCAGTTTTGTACTACTTGAAGAGTCTCAATAGTGATATATTAATAATGATATTATCGAGAGGTCAATCATTACCTCAGGCCTATAGTATAGCTATAAGGGCAGAAAATAGCCTTATTTAGGCAGGAAAAATAGCTCCTAGGCCTCCTATGCCATATTTTCTAGATATTTAGCCAAATATGCCATTGCATACACCTCCTCTTGTTGCAATACCTGTTGTTCCAGCTATAGATTTTGCTGGAAATCAAACAAATGCCATTACTGGACTTTTGAATGAGCTGTAAGAGATAAAAAACAGACAACAAAAAATATAAACCTTTTTGCAAACCTTGGGAAATGAGTTAACCAGCATAAAAAAACAGCAATACCAAGGTCTGAGGCTACCATTTCAGCAGTATACCCAGTAGTAGCAAGGAGCAAATCAGCCATATCAAAACCAAGGGTTTAATCAATAATACTAGTAGAATAGCTAGACGTACTAAGAAAATCATCAAGGACAATGGCAAAATGTTAATCAAAGGCCATTTCAGCCATATAATCTAGAGCCTTTGAATGCAACAAAGCTGGTGAAAGATATTGTTCCAGCTCAAAATAATCTTGCGACACATTATGAATGGTGTTATCCATGCAATCAGTCACAAGACATTACTAATCCTCATCTATTATCATTCTTCTCATATTTAAGGCCCTTGTTGTATTGAAATTCTTCCAAATGCCCCATTGGGGGCTAATGACCATCTGTTTCATTGCTTCCTTTATCTTCACAAGTCATCTCAAGACGATTGTGTGAGAGGCAAAGCGGGTTTTAACAACCTAAGAACATGTTAAACTCAAGTTAATGATAAAACATGTAAATGTAAACAACAACAAAAAATAATTATGGAATCCAATAATATATTATTAAATTTTAAATTTACAAATTTATCTTAAATAGTTCCAAGTCTGAGAAGCTCCTAAAAATTACTTGTGACATGTGGTGATTTGTCACAAACATTTGAATCTCGTTAGCCTCATATCTTTTTCACCCAATCTATTTGGGTGCCAATTGATGTCATCGCCAAATTGAGAGAGTGGACGATGCATGGTGTCCAAAAGATGTAATCATATCTAAACTCTACAATTATCCTTGTGGCCCTGCAAACTTTTGCATTGTCTGTGACCACTTGGACAACATTATTAGAACCCACTGAGTCTATGGCATCAATGAGAATGCGGGAAATAAATTTTGAATCTTTCACTTGCCGTTCACAACCAATTGCCTTCAAGAACATTGCCCCCTCTCTTAGGGCATACAGCGATAACATTGATCAATTGATGGTTTCTACAATCTTTTCACCCATCCGAAATAATAGACACTCAATTGAACCCAAGAATCTCTTATTGTTTGAAGTTCAGCCTTTACATTTTTCCTTTCATCATGTAATATGGTAGTGAACAACTTTTCATAACCAGGTGCTTTGTAACCCCATGGTACTTCATTTATTGCTTGCACCATCTCCCTAAAATAAGGTGGTCTCACTTTTTTGAACAAAACACCATTTGCAATTAAACAATGTGCCACTCTGTGATCAGCAATGTCTCTCAAAACATTTTGGAATGCCCTATCTAGTGGGCCTCTCTTGTGGGTGAGTGGAGACAAGTTTGCAGCTTCATCATTTATAGATGGCATAGGCAAAAAAGGATGTATTCTTGTGCTTGTTTGATTGGATGGTGGTGTTGGTGTATTTGTTCTTTTGGAAGCATCATGTTTTCCTTTTGCAATTGCTCTATCAACATATTCGTGCTCTTTTACTAACGCTGTTATTTGTGCAGTGGGTAATCCCTTTTTATCTCCCCCACTACCTTCACACATGTTAATTTCTTCACCTGTAGGGCCCAAAAAATGTAGTTTCATTAAGGAATAGGAGCTTCTATATTGTACATTGCAATTATTACATTTCCATATGTACGATCCACCCCCAAAACATTGTGTGATTCTTGTTGTGTGTCTCCATAAAGGAGATTCCTTATCAATTTTGAATTTTGGTGATCTAGCCCCACCCACTAAGCCTTGACAACTCATTGTTCTATTTTTGCAATCTAAAAAAGTGTTAGGATTAACCTCAGATAGAAATAACAGTTACATGCAAATATAATCAATACCAAAAAATAGTGGATTGCATAAAAGAGAACACAAGACACCAAGATTTAACGTGGTTCACCCAATCCCTGGGCTACGTCCACCAATAGCAAGTCCAATATTATTACTATCCAGTGATTACAACTTGATTACAATCCGTAATTCCTCACAACTCAATACCGCTGCAAGAACCAATTTTCGCATCACACATTATGAAAATCCCTAACCCTAAGCCTTTTTATACAAGCTTTTTGCCACTTACAAAATTAGGGCTAGAATAATAGAAAAAATAATAGCCAATGCCTTTTACAATATAAGGTCATTTTTGGCTTTGGGGGCATTGCCTCTCGACCCCACCTTGTATTATGACAAGGAGCACACCTAGGGCGCTGCCCCCAAACCCCCATAGAAATAATTTGGAGGAAAATCACGCCGAATAAATCTCCGAGTCTGGTTAGGCTCCACATCACAACAAAAAGAATGAAAGAAAACCATGCTTCAATGCTTGCACAAAAACTTGAAAATTTGATAAAGAACTAAAGAAAATGGTCGAAATGCATACCTTAAACACTTCTTGCAAGATATTTGCAGCTCCACAACCGATCTCCTTCGAATCCAAGCACTTTACTTCAAACTAGCAATAATGAGAGAGCAAAATAGAGAGCAAATGAACTTGCATAATAATAACAAGGGCATTTTTAGGGTTCAGAGAAAAAAATGAAGTTAGGCCCACCATGCTTATTTTTTGCATCTTCCTTCGCCGTGGATTTGTGTGAATCTGTGCAAGATCCTCATGCTGTGGTGTGGATCCTCACAGATCCAAGCAAGGATCTGGATCTGGATTGGACCTGAATCCAGATCTGGCCTCTGTTGCATGAATCCTGCAACTAAGCACAAAAGACATTTTGATTGCTGCTGAATTCCGTACCACTTTTCATTGGGTTGCAGAGTCATTCAACAAGACATCAGTAATGAGACTAAGTCTGAGGGTGTAGTGAGATGAGCTCACAGAGGGTAGGGTATGCTCACTTCATCTAAGAGAGTATTTCTCTAAGTTTGTGTCAGATGTGTGTTACATACTTTCTGTTTAACAGTCTAGATGGGATCAATAGTCATGATGGGATCTCCTATCAACCTTGGTAGTTGACTTGGGTACTTATTTTTGTTGTTGGGTGTTTTTTATTTTCACCCATATTTTCAATCACTTGTGTTTATAATGTGTAAAACTGTTTTTGATGTGCCTATTTATATCTAGATTCCAAACATGTGTAAGGGTAAAGTAAGAGAGATTCATTACTGTTTTGGAGAATGGCTAACCTATTGCATTGGTGAATCTTTTCACTGTGCTGGGTTCCTGATTGAAGGAGTTTTACTAGGTGAAAATGTTGTATACTGTCTTTGCTTCCATTGTTCCGTTTATTTTTTAAATTTTTGATATTTCTATTTTCAGATTGCATATGCTATACTCCTAATTTGTAGGTTTATTGAGTTTCTTTTCCTCTACATCTTGAAGATGGAAGGGAGAGATGTAGAGATGCAGTTCAGGGTTGTCAAATATTTATATTTGATTTTGGATGGTAGGGGACTGCTATTAAAATAATTTGAACAAATTAATGTTTGAATTTCTAAATAATAATAAATTAAAAATTACTTAATAAGGTCAAAGGAAGATGAAATTTAAGAAAACACCGAGATTGTTCTGAAGTTACATTAGTGATCCTCATCAATAATCCATCTGATAAGTGTAGGTTTGGCTTTTGAGCATCCCTTGTCAACCCACTGCTGAGTTAGTCTATGCAAGCTAGTTTTCAGAAAGTGCTCTTTATCTGCCACTATAACATTAACACTAAAATATAAAATGTTTACAGTTTTAAGCAGGAACGCGTAAGTTTTATTTCAACTTTTATTGTTGGTGTCAAATCATAACATGCTAATAAGTTTGATATGTTGTGGACTTTGCTTTCTTTAAATGCATGATATGGAGCATATGGTAGGCATTTGTTTATATATACATTGTGTTTTCACTAATAGTAAAGTTAATGGATATTTTATTAGGCTGGAGCTCTGATGCTGGCTGACAATGGAATTTGTTGCATAGACGAATTTGATAAAATGGATGTGAAAGATCAGGTAAATTTTAGCATTTGTTGTGGATCCATCTTGTGCTTTTGTTCTCAAGCAGACCTGAATTAGTTTGGCTTGCTACTGATCCACATATTTAATATTTTCAATTTAAAGGTTGCAATTCATGAAGCTATGGAACAACAGACAATAAGTATTACCAAAGCAGGCATTCAAGCAACATTAAATGCTCGCACCTCAATTTTAGCGGCTGCAAATCCTACTGGTGGACGTTATGACAAATCAAAGCCCCTAAAGGTAATGTGGAAAATCACATAAGGCACCTATATCATTATATTTCTTTAAACTCAAAACTGTAGCATGTTAAATGGATTGGGTTCTTATTGTGTTATTTGATATTGTAGTACAATGTAGCACTTCCTCCACCCATTCTATCCAGGTTTGACCTGATATATGTGATGATAGATGAGCCTGATGATCAAATAGATCATCATATTGCTGACCATATTGTTAGAGTTCACCAAAAGCACGAGGAGGCCTTGTCTCCATCTTTTACTACTGCACAAATTCAGCGCTACATTGCTTATGCAAAGACAGTAAAACCTACTGTATGTCTTTCTGCCCTAGTTTCCCCAGATTATCTCAACTTTTTTGATATATCCCTAGCAGTTCTTTGCATTCTGTTTTTGTACTTAAATTTCTGTTCTGGGGTTGGATATAGTTAGGTCCTGAAGCGAGAAAGGTCCTCGTGGATGCATATGTATCCTTAAGACGAGATGATGCTGCGCCTGGCAGTCGGGCTGCATACAGAATTACAGTAAGGCAATTGGAAGCATTGATAAGGTTATCTGAGGCCATTGCTCGAGTCCACCTAGAGTCTGAGGTATAACAAAATTTTGAAGTCCTGAAAGTAAGCATTTGGTATGGCTTTGGCTCTAATGGTCATTTGTTGATCTTGAAATGATAACAGGTGCGACCAGCCCATGTTCATATGGCAACAAGACTTATAAATACGTCCATAATCAGGTTGCTTTGAATTACAATAGGTTGTTTTTTTGTATTTTTAAACTTCAATGCAAGCCATTGTCAAGTTGTGAATTTTAACATGTCCCTGTTACAGTGTTGATTCAAACGAGATTGATCTGGCTGATTTTCAAGATGATGACAACAATAATGAGCAGCAGTCGGGTTCTGTAGCGCAGGAAGACCAACAAGAAACAAGAAATAATCAAGCTGCAGGTAAGTGGTTAGATTTCTGCAAATGTTATGCATCGGTTTATTTGATTTGAGATCAATGCTTGGTTTTGTTGAGTCTCTTACACCAAATTGTTTCCTCTGAGAAGGGGCAGCAACACCAGCAGCAGAAGGTGGTGACCAACCAAAGCAGAAAATGACAGTAACATATGAGCACTTCCAGAAGGTTACTCGTGCGCTCGTCATGCGACTAAGACAACATGAAGAATCTGTTAAAGATGGTATTGTGATTGCTTTTAATGTAGATAAACTGCAAACAGTCTTCTTTGTTATATTCAGAAGGAAATGCAACGAATTGTTTGTTAGTTTTCTATTCAGAGGTCATGATGGCATTTTCATGACTTCAGATTGCCTTTTTTTTCATGTTCTGTCTATAGTTCAATCTCATTCTGTGGATGCTGTTATTGGTTTCATTCATTCATTATTTGGTGCCTGCAGATGGTGGTTTGGCAGGTTTAAAACAAAAAGATTTAGTCAAATGGTACATTGAAGATCTGAATGCAGAGAGAGTTTTTGATACCATTAGTGCATTGTACGAAGAGGTGAAATGCGTGAAATCTATTATACAGGTACCAGTGATGTTTAATGCCAATGTGGATGTTTACTCCATACTTTCCATAGATCATGCCTAACATTAACTGGATTCCAATATTATATGGTCTGCAGCATCTGGTTAATAGAGAGGGGGTGCTCTTGGTTCTGGATGATGGACCAGAGGCTCCACCAACAACTGGGGCAGAAGCTTCTGCCCAGTCAAAGCGCAATGATGAGAGAATATTAGCAGTAAATCCAAACTATGTCTTGGAATAGATGCCTGCGCCCTATATCAAGTGCAGAATGATTTATCAGGTAAAGCAAATATTTAACCAAAGCTTCTTGCCTCGATGGAGTTTCAGTTTACAATGGAAGCAACGGTGAAAGCATGGAAACGGTTTTCTTCTGTTTCAAATTTTGATTTTAGATCAAACCTTCAGTGTGTACATTCTCTCTTATGGAAGGGATTGTGTAGCACAAGGTCTCTTGTTCGAACTCTTCCCCTTGTGGAGAAGTTTGAGCAAAACTGGTCTATACAATGTTTTATAGGCCTTCAGAGATTTTCATTCCTACGGCCAATTTGTACGTGGGTGACATCTATGTAGTATGGGAAGAAGCAGATTTAAAGCATCTACCCCCACAAATTTAAACAGGTTTGAATGAATGAATGAGTTTAAATAGCGTCCACAAGGCCATTCAGCCTATGGGACCAAATGCATGTTCGTTCTCATGTTATCCCACTTGCTATGCATTTGCCTCAGGATACTAGCTGCCTTATGAAGATTGGTGCCCGCAAAGAGTTGGTGCAATTGGCCCTTTCAAAGTATCCTTGTATTTAACTTGGATATCTTGGTATGCAATGCATTCATATATAAAGTGCCATTCTGTTTCCACATATCCTTTATTGCAAAAGATGCATGTTCTTTCTTCCCGCGCCTCCTTGGGTACTGTCCATCTGCCTGTCTCACATCGTAAATGATGGGATCCCATTCTCAACTGTGCAATCAGCAGCCTACTTTTATCTTTCATATCTGTCTATAGGTAGTCTTTTATTTCATGGCACCATGTGGGGTTGAACTCTTTCACATAGTTTTGATGCTAGTTGAAATGTATCTATTTTATTAAGTTCTAATTCTAATTTGTATTTTAAATAAAACCCCTTCCCCAAAAGCGTCTTTTCCCCCTATATATATAGTTCATTTTTGTTGCTCAGAAGACCTACAATAATATAGGATGAGAATGTTTTCCCTGACCGTACGTATGCATATTGGGAGTTGGAGTTTAAGCTGCACGAATAATCAATATCCTCTTGCTTAGAGATTAAGACTAATCTGTATAGATATGACAGCCCCATGCCTTAAGAATATAATTCAGAGGGTAGATTTGAACATTGGTAGAAAGCTAAAAAATGGAAAACATACCATCAACTAACCACAATTCTTTGGTTTCCGCTCATTTTAGATATATGAGTGAACTCAAATTTTCAGAATGATAACCACATTGTTGCATGATCGTCATGTTTGGAAACAGGATTTAATGTTGCAAGAAAATTGGAATTGTTTCTTTGGTAGAAATGTTATGCGATTCCGAAAGTAAAGAACATAATATGAAAATTGCAATTGCAGTTACTTATTATTAATTTACTATCTTATAAAAATTATTTAATTCATGAAAATCAGTTCACTACTAATAATGAAAAATAACACAACTTCAATTTCACCAATAAAAATAGGGAAATAAATTTGCAGCACAGTGACACGATATTTTTGGACAAATTGTCCTAAAATTTCTAAGGGAAAACCAGTTCGGCAAATGAGAAATAAATTAAATTTCAAGATTAAGAGTTATAATTTTTTTTTTTGCCTCTTTTTGATAGAGCTTCAACAATCTTCCAATTCCTCTACTGCTATTCCCAACACTATCATTGCACCCTTCTAACAACACAAGACGATTTGTTATCACTACAATTGCTTCTACAAGCTTGTTCTCCAAAGTGCCAGGACTAGATGACTTCCCCATGTTCTTCCATCACTTCTAGGATATCATTAAATTTGATGTTGTGAAGGCTGTTCAAGAGTTCTTTTTTGGCTCCAAGAACCTCTTAAAGGAACTCAATGCCACTTCCCTCGTCCTTATTGCCAAGGTTCTTGGAGTGGAGGCTACGATAAATTTTGCTCGATTAGCCTCTGCAACTCCTATAAGGTCATCTTGAAAGTCCTTAACTTGAGATTTTGCCAAGAATTATTTCTTTGCAGCAAGTTGGTTTTACGTCAGGTAGACCAATTCTTGATTCCATCGTTTTGGTTCATGAAGTTATTCCCTTTCGATGGTTGGCAATCAAGGTTTTCTTCTCAAATGTGACCTTTCCAAAGCTTATGATAGGGTGGACTAGGATCTTCTTAAAACCTTGGAGGTGTTTTGTTTTGACAAGGTTTCCAAAATTATTCAACTGATTTCTATCACTTCTTTGGTTATAATGGTGAATGTAGAGCCTTCTTCCTTCTTTAAACCCTCCAGAGGCTTGGGTCAAGGAGACCCCCTCTCTCCTATCCTTTTTATTATTGCTCTTGAATGTTTGGGGAGGTTGATTTCTATTGGAATTAGTCAAAATCTGTTGGAGGGCATCAAGCCAACATCAAAAGATGAAAAATTCTCTCATCAATTGCTACTGCCAAGGTACAAGGCAACTCATAAATTGGAACAAGAGCTCTCTGGTTTTTGTCAGTACCCTGGAGAATAGACATAACAAGATAGTGGGCATTCTCACTTGTGAGATTGTTGACCTTCCTTCAGTTTATTTGGGGCTCCCCCTAGGTCTTAAACTTTTAGATTCCTTTTGGAACATCTTGATGGACAAATTTAATAGTAAGATTGCTAGATGGAAAGGAGTGTTGCTAAGTCAAGTTGGAAAGGTTCAATTGCTTAAATCTACTCTTCAAAACCTTCCCACTTATGCTCTTAGTCTTTTCCATATTCTTGTTAAGTTTGTTGAGGCTATATGTAGTGCATCTCCCATTTTACTTCTGTAAGTCATCTTGATGGATGCAACCTTGCTGATCTTTTGTTGTGATGGGATCATGATTGTGACCCTGAGTGGTCTACACCGTTGAGGTGTTTGGATTTATGTTTCTGTATCAGTTGCTTTGTTTATGCATTTGATTGATCTATGAGATTATGATGTGATTTTTGGTTCATTGAGGTTTGTGCCAGTGGTTACCAAGATCGACGTGGTATCATGAGGTTGTTCCGTGATTATCCTGAGATGTGTGCAGAGATTGCACTGGGTACTATTACCATGCTACACTGGACTAGGTTCCTGTAGCAGTGGTTAGTCATGTTTATGACTGTGTTTGCTTATGCGTTTAAAGCACCTTTTTAATGTTGTTTAAACAATCATTATTAAATGCTTAAGTAATTAGAATAGATTGTTCATGTGGGATTATTTGGTTATATGCTGCAGACATTTACCTTGTTACATTTCTGATTAGAGAGATATTTGTTATGTTATGTTTACATTTGAGATGACCTGAGGGTCAAATGTTACTCTTTGATTTCAGTATCATAGATATTAGACTACTATGCTGTTCAGTTGATCTTATTGCATGACGATGCCATTTTGAGATGACAGTGTGTTTTATGATGATATTTGGTTATTTGGTTATCTGATTTTTGAGACATACCTCTAATTTCGTTATGTGATGGATTTAATGCTATGGTTATTTACTTCATTCTTGCGTTGTTATGCTTTATGCGAACGTGAGTGATGTAAATAGATTATTTTAATATAATTAAATAAATGGTTAAATTAGGTGATTTAATGCATTTATTGCTTCGGCTATGTTATTATATGCAATTGCACTTGATCGTGTTGTTTAGTGTGCAGGATTTATATCCTTGGCAGTGGCACATGGAGTTAATGATTCAGCCTTTCATATTTTACCAATGTTGTCCTTGTATGGTCGACGTATCTTTAATTAAATGTTTAATTTAAACCTTTGGTGATTATTAAATTTGAACTCATTGCATTATGTGATTAGACCAGTAAGCGTGTCTGTGCATTTAGAGGTTCGCATTGTCGCGAAAGTCATTAAGGAGATTTATTTGTTTTTGGGTTTTCGGGCTTTTTAATTGATTTATTTTATTTTCTGGCAGCTTTGCCATAAATGAATTCCTATTTATAGGAATAGCCTATTTTCGTTTGGGTCGATTCGAGGTTTAACTAGGTTGGCTGGTTATTTGCCCTAATCAATTATTCACTCGAAAAGTGAATAAATATCCAAAGAGGAATTTAATTCCTCACTTCTCACTTTCAAATTGGAAAGTTGGAGAGTAAAATCCAAAATCCTCTTCATGAGGATTTATTGTTTTGTTCGTTGTGGGAGCTACGGGCATGGGATCGTCACGAGGTTGGGCTCGTTGGATCTAGCTCGGGGAAACCTTGGATTGCTATGATTTTCAGCTACTTTTGCGGGCTATTTATTTTATGGTTCAGATTCTTGTTTTGCCCTTTTGGTTGTGAGGTAGGGCTTTCCTGTTTTATTGTTTCTGTTTCGTTTCTGCTTCTGTTTTTGGTAGCTATTTGTTTGGAGGCTGAGAACTAGTGTTCCCTTCCGTTTCTATATGTTAGTTCTACCTGGTTGGGTGGGTATGAACATTTTTCTGTTTTTCGGGATGAGGGTTTGAGATTTTATGCTGTTATGTTGGCCGTTTTTGCATACGTGTTCGATTCTATTTATTTTTGGATTTTTGGAGTTTTTGTGCCCAAAGGTCCAATGGGTTTTAATTTTGTAGTTTTTCAAATTTTGAGGTTTTTACCTCATTTTGCGTGCTGCCCTGTTTTTCGGATTTTCTTGGCAAAATGTGGGTCATGGACCTGGATGATCCGTTTGGATATCAATCATACCACTTTTTCATTTTGATGTTGCGTGTCGCACCCATACTCCCGACGTGTTCGATTGAATGATTTTATACCTGTTATGGTTCCTTTTGGACCTTTGCTTTGTTTCTTGGACATTAGGATTCATGTAGAATCCATACTCTCAGATTGAGGCTGGTGGAGTGAGTTCATGACTTTTGGTCTTGTTGCATCATTGAGATTTGTGTAGAATCCATCCTTCCTGTGTTGCTTTCAGTTGGGTGTTTTCTTTGCATTGTGTTCTGATTCCTGTCCTTGTGTTATGATCTTCGTGATGGTGTTGCGCCACACACGAGTACGTGCGCGTACGTTTGTCGAAAGACTTGCGGGTCTCAACCTTCCATGTCTTTTTTGGAAGTTTTGATCATTGGGGTTGGGATGGGAGTATGCATGCCCACGGGCACTTGTCGTAGGATGATCATGGGTAGGGTAGGGTAGTATATGGAGGGGGCTTCTATCTCGCAACCTGGTGACCTTAGTCCCATAGGGTTGGCGGAGGATAGGAAGTTTTAAATAAGTGATAAATAAAATGTGTGTGCGGGGCCCTCCGTTGAGGAGTTGAAATGCACGATCCAAGCTTGGGCTTTTCGATGCTAAGTGACTCTTCATGATGTCAGCCCCTACTTAGTAGCCTTTTGAGTGTCTGACCAGGACCTGTACTCCTTGCATTGTCTTAGGTTCTTGGCTGCAGCCATCATACTGTCTGGCGTGAGTGTTAGCTATGGATGTTATTTTGTGTGTTTGCGGTTGGATCATTATCTCCATCAGCACGACGGGTGTGGACCTATGGGTTCCACGTGGTTGAGAGGCGTAGCTACCTTCACCACCGTTGGAGACCGGTGCACAGAGGCGGTCTTGTCCTAGTGCAACCGTTGCTGGATGTTTTCACTTGGTACTTCGGGTTTTGGAGTATGCTTTCTTGTGATTTACGCTTTCATTGGGATGCTTGTATATCATGTTTAGATGATGTTATTTTATTTGACGCATTCCCTTATCATGACGTTTACCATATGATTAGATGATGTTATTTGTTTTAGTAGTATATCTGTTGCTTACTGCTGTTTAGCATGTGATAGGTGATGTTATCTACTGTAGGATTATTTTATGCTTTACTACTAGCATGCTAGATTTCCTTATGCTGTTATTGTGCATGTTTTTATTAGTAACGTCCCTATTATGACAGTATCGACGATCTGGTCAGTGGCTTGGGATGTTACGCATGGGGGATGGCTAGGATCCACGATGGTCTTATGATGCTATTGACGGTTGGGAGGAACCGCGTACTTATTTGGTTGTTTAGTTCTGATATATATTTCTGTTCATTGTGATGTTTATTTCAGTATGCTCTTTGTTGTTATGGTTTAGATGGATAGATGTTCCTCTTTCCTTTTTGTTGTTGCTCTCGAGTGTTCATTCCTCGATTTGCGCGGATCTGGTACTCCCCAGTGTGGAGGTTTCCTTGTTTTTTTAGCTTTTCATTTGCATTTTGTGTCGCGTTGATTTGTTTCCTCGCGCAAGACTATATTTTCCTCGTGTGAGAGAATACACTTCCCGTGTGAGAATGTAAATCTTCGCGCGGTGCGCAGGGAATCCTCGCACGAGAATGTGAATCCTCACGCAAAGCTCAGTAGTCCTCACGCGAAGTGTGCACTTTCTCGCACGAAGCGGTGAAAGATCTATAAGTTGACATATATTTAATTCCTTATACTTAAGATATATTTTAATATATGCGACAAATCTTTTGAGATAGGTTTCAGACCTCTTAGAGACAAGTTAAAGATTTTAGAAAATTTCAGGGCTTCAGAAATCCAGACTTAGCCAATTTTCAGGGCTTCAGGATTTCAGGCTTAGCCAAATTTCAGGATTTTGCATTTTACCCCAGCTTGGTGTTTTGTTGATGAGTGGTCGTTTTTTGTGCCCTAATCTTTTTGTGGTGGTTGTCGGCTTTTGTTCGCATGTGTCAATTTGGTAGTGGCGTTCGGAGATCTATTGGTTGCCGAGATTGCGGTGAAGTCTTCCGTTGCGATCTTTGTGATCCTTGTATGATGTTGTCATGTGCATTCATACTTGTAAAAAAAAATTTCTTGGCTTGTATTTCATCCTTGTTTCCAAGGATTTCCAGGCGGGGCATTACACTATAGAGAGGATTTAGAAAAGATTTCTTTGGTTAGGTACTCAAGATCATAAGAAGCTTCTACACGTTTCTTGGGATAAGATTTGCCTACCTAAGAAGTTGGGAGAACTTGGCCTCAAAAAGATTCGGGCCTGCAATATTGTTCTTCTTGCCAAACATGCTTGGAGAATCTTTCAAAGTAATGGAGCCTAGCGCAAATCTTGTTCTCCAAATCCTTGTTTAATCATTCTATTTTCATGGACTTCTTAATGTTTGAAGATATCACTAGGGTATCCTTTATTTGGAATGGGGTTTTGAAGACTTGACAGATTGTTGCCTTTAAGACCATATGGAAGCCAGGCAATGGCACTTCTATATGGTTTTGGGAGGATCATTGGCTCTCTGCAGGGCCGTTAGAAGATCATGATATTTACAAAGACTAGAAGGATTAGTGTATTGCTAGGTATGGTACCATGGTGGCTAATAATTGAAGCAATAATAGTTGGGTTAATCTTGGTGATATCCCAGCGTTGAAACCTTTTATGGCTCTCTTATCCTCAATTCATTTGAACTATAGCAATGATGTTATCATCTGGGAAACCACCTTCTCTAGAGGTTTCTTTTTAGCCTCTGCTTACCATGCCATAACTGGTGATGATATTGTTCCTCCATGTTGGGCAAAGGCCTGGATCCTTGCTCTTATTCCAAAAATCAATATGTTTTTTTGGATTCTCCTCCAAAATAGAATCCTAACTATTGATAACCTTTACAAAAGAAGATTTCAAATCCCTTGAAATGTCCCTTTTCTGATTTTACATGATATTTCCAACCTTTAATCAGATCTTTAAGATCAAACAACTAATATCACAAAGATCCTCCAAATTTCTCAAGAAACCCCAAATCGGGTATGCCAGAAATTGTGCCAAAAGCTTCACAGCTTCACCAATTACTAATAAATCTGAAAATGGAAATTTTTACAGAACTTTCAGCAGCATAACAGCCTACAAATTGACATTTCCAGATCCGTATAGCCTTTACACAACAGCTCAAAAATGTAGGACCAAAACTATGCTCATCGGGCTCCCAAAATAGCACAAAATATGCCCGGAAACACCACAAGAACACTAATAATCTATCTCAGAAGTTTAATCACGTCCCAATATATATATTCAGATCTATTTTAATAGCTTAAAGTCTAAAATACAGCAGCAACCAAAACTGATATGAAATACTCAACCGGAAACACCAAACTCTTACAAAAATACACTCGGAAACTCACAAATCTGCACTGTTTAGCACAAAGGCAAACTCTGTATGAGCATGCACATGGAATGGCTTCAAACTCCCGTCCTTAGCCTTCCTGGAAACCTGCAAACTCCCGTTCTTGGGTCTCCCTGGAAACCTGCAAACTCCCGTTCTTGGGTCTCCTTCTCCACAGGTTTGGCAGCCTCTGAAGAATAACAAAGAATGAGCGAAAATCAAGTCTGGAATCCCCCCAAAATGCCTCCAAACCTCTTTAAAAAGGGCATAACTGTAACTCACGTCCAAGAGAGGTTAATGAAACATATTTTAATAATAATTATCATTTATTAGTCCAACGGTTTCCAAAGATTAACTCCCTTTTTCCGAAACTTCACTTTCTTGGGCCTGCCTGCCTTAGCAAAGATTTTCTTTTTTTTTAAATTATTTGAAAAGGGGACATGACATCCCTATTATGTGTATTCTTTGTAGCTCAGATGTTGAATCTGTCCACCACTTGTTTTTGCATTACTCCTATGCTAGGGATATATGGTTTTTATTTTTATTTTTTAAACTCAACATTTTTTGAGTCCTACCTGCTATCACAACTGACTGTTTCTCTCAATGGGATTTGCCCTACTTGTCCTCCAAGGAGTTCAAATCTATGTGGGTCCTTTCGTTACCTCACCTATGCTAGGGTATCTAGAAGGAGAGTAATACTAGAATATTAAGAGATAAACCTTTTCCCTCTTTATGGTTTATGCTAAGATTGAGAATGTTATAGTGGAAAATGCCAACATCAATGGATTGGGGTATAGTCTGTAGAGGATAATTGATAACATGTTCACTACGTATCACAATAACAATAAAAGATTGGAAAGTAAATGGACCTTCCCTTCGGAGGATTGGTGTAAGGCTAAGTTTGATGGGGCAGCTAAGGGAAATCCTGTGCTAGTTGGGTGTGGGGGAGTGTTAAGAAACCATCATGGTCGTCTTACTGTAGTGGCTCTCCCCTTGGGAATTCAAACCAACCATATTGTTGAGGCAATAATCGCTTTCTAGATAACTAAACAAGCTAAAGATCGTGGTATATCTAAGCTTTGGTTAGGAGATGCCATGAACATTATCAATTGCTTGAAAGGGGCCTTTAAACCTTTGTGGAATATTGATAATATTATTAAAGAAACTATTGATATCTTAAATTCTATGGAAAATTATTACATTTTCCACATATATTGTGAGTCCAACACGGTGGCCGATGTTGTTGCTAATGTGGCAGTGAAGTGTGAAGGAAAGATGATTTGGAGGGGTGATGATGGGCTACCCATAGATGTCATGTCTTGTATTGATTATGATTCATTAATGGGAAAGAAGGTGCAATTAATAGCAAGGATGGGTGAATCAAGAAGTGATGTTTTTGTTGATTCTAAGATGCAAGGAAAGGAGAAAGGACATCATTTGCAATAATGAGCCCATTTTTCATACACTTTGTGGGTTGTTTTGAGGACCATAGTTTCCTATTTGCATTGCATTGTGAACTGGCTCTGTGATTGCTCTTTGGTTTTTAACATTAATGGAAACAAAATGGGTGGTCAGTGTAGGTGGTGGGAACCCTCAAACTGTGATAATTGGAAAAGGAGTACAAAAGTCTGGGAGATCCTAGAAAGGGGTGGCCTCACTACTTTTGTGATAAGGCTTCACAGTGGTAATCGTGGAACAAGGGCACTCTTGTAATGGGTGGAATAAACTTCTCCATTACAAAAGAGCTCATTTCTATGATGACAGGTCTTCCAATGGTGGGCAAAAAGTTTTATAGGGATCTAAAATTCTCGGCCCTGGTTACTGACAATTTTCCCAAGGAATCAAGAGAGAGTGTTGCTTTGGTGAAGCAAGAGGGTAAGACCTATTTCTTGTTGGGGTGTGTCAAGGAATTATGGCGCTTTGTTTTGAGGTCTATTATATATATGTTACTCTAGATGGTAGGTTTTCAATGATTTGTTCACATCATTTTGTTCTTCTGAATCACTTCCACCATGATATTAAGGTGTCCATCCCTTTTTATCTTTTATCTTCCATGCATTCTATTATTAACAGTTGTAGGGAGAAAGTTTTGGTTAATCCCCACCTTCATGAGGGTTTAATGTTGCTCATCTACAAGCATATTAAAGTCCATTCTATTGGTAAAGTCTTAGAGCTGATAGAAACAAAGAAAAATGAAGATAGTGACTCTGGGGGTTCTCGGGATTTCTTTGAAACGGAGGATAGTGAGGGGTTGCATTTGGATGAGGAGGTGATGATGACAAAAGTCAAAGGGCAGGGTAAGAGTTTGGCTTGTAGAACCCTTGTGAAGACCTTAAAGAAGTTTCCTGTAGGTAAGAAATAGAAAAAGAAAGTGGAGGAGACGGACGAAGACACTTATGGTGAGGACTCCATGGACCCAGGGCAAGAGAGTTGAGAAGAAGAGAAAGGTGGTAAGGCCTTCGAAAATGGGTAAAACCCCTGTGACTAAAAAGCAAAATAAGGTTGGTATCTCATCCAACAAGTATGAGGAGGACAATGATGACATGGATATTGATTTTCAGGAGGTGGGGACCAGTCAGTTTGTTATGAAGAAGCAAAAATTGGGCAAGGGTGACACAAAGGCGAGAGGAGCGTGGACTCACCTCTTAACCTCATGAAGGACCAGTATGCAAATGACTTGTAATGACCCGTACCAATAGGCCACTGGATTGATCAAATATTGGAGACTGACTGCTGAAGATGATATGGTGAAAGTGCAACTCCACTGGAAACTCCAAATCAACAATTAAGCACAAATGAAAGGATTGAAATATCCTTCCCACAGTTGCAATAATTCAGGTGATCTTTCACACCCTCAAAATTGCGTATCAATTAAGAGTTTTCGTTCTCCATGGCCAATTGTGACTATTTATTGAAATATCTGATAGTTTGTGGGTGATAACTGGTACTAGGTGTAAGCTCAGTGCCAGACAACTGAAATATCTCCTGCCAAAAGTTACTCATTAAGCGGCTGTCCCTGTCACTCACAATGCTTCGAGGTAACCCGTGTAATCTAAAAATCTCCCTGAAGAAGACCTCTGCCACCTGAGTTGCTGAGTATGTAGTAGCAATAGGGAAGAAGTGAGCATATTTTGTCAGCCTATCCACCACCACATAGATACAATCACGCCCTTGGGCCTTAGGCAAACCCGTAATAAAATCCATAGAGATGCACTCCCACTTCCTGTCAGGAATAGGAAGTGGCTGTAGGAGCCCTGCTGGATAAGTGTGCTCTTGTTTGTTCTGCTGGCAAACATGACACTCACGCACATACTGTAAAACATCAGCTTTAAGTCCCTTCCAAGTGAATCGTTCCCATACTAACTTGTAAGTCTTGAAATACCAAGGATGGCCTGCTGTAGGTGAATTATGGAATGCTCTCAAAATCAACTGCTTTACTTTCGATCTTGGGACTAAGTAAATCCTGTTCTTGTAAATGATCAAATCATCTATGAGAGTGTATCTGGTGTCGATTGTTGTCCCCTCCACTATAGAAGAGGCCCACGTGTCTTTGGCATATTCTGCTACAATCAAGTGTCGCCAATCCTTTGATATCTGAATCATAGAAGTGAGGTGTGGCCTACGGGATAAAGCATCTGCAACAATATTCTGTCCCCTTAACATATGTGATATCAAAATCATATGCTTGTAACTTACTCACCCACTTTTGCTAATGATCATTTAGGTCCCGCTGTCCCAAAAAGTGCTTCAAACTATTATGATCAGTTTTAATACAAAATTTGCTGCCCACAAGATACTGTCTAAATTTGGCCAAGGCATGCATGATGGCCAGCCTCTCCTTATCATATATGCTGAATGATCTCTCAGCCCCTCTGAGTTTCCTACTCTCATAAGCTATAGGATGCTTGTCCTGCATGAGTACAACACCAACTCCCTTTTCAGAAGCATCACATTGAAGCTCAAATGGCTTCGTGAAATCAGGCAATGCTAATACTGGGCATGTAGTCATTATTTCCTTGAACTGCATAAAACACTCCTATGCCTCCCGAGTCCACACAAATGCCCCTTTCTTCAGCAAATCTGTCATGGGCGTTGCATGTCGTGAGTAGCCACTAATAAACTTGCGATAGAATCCACATAGACCAAGGAACCCTCTTAACTGTGTAAGGTTCTCTGGTGGTGGCCAATCAACAATAGTACAGATCTTTTCAGGATCCATTCGCACTCCTTTCGCACTAATGATGTGTCCGAGATACAACAATTCTGTCATTCCCAAATCACATTTGGACTCCTTGGCGTACAAGGACTCGCTCTGTAAAATGCTTAATACTGTCTCCAAGTGCTCTAAATGTTCCTGCCATGTCCTGCTATAGATCAAAATATCATCAAAGAACACTAGCACAAATTTCGTCAACTGATGGTGGAAGACCTTGTTCATAGTGGATTGAAAAGTGGCAGGTGCATTAGTCAAACCAAAAGGCATGACTACAAACTCAAAATGACCGTAATGACATCTAAAAGCAATTTTTTCAATATCCTACTTTCGAACTCTGATCCGGTGATAGCCTGATCTCAAATCAATTTTTGTGAAATAACAAACCCCATGCAATTCGTCTATGAGCTCATCGATGCGTGGGATGGGATACTTGTTCTTTATAGTTCTCTTATTCAACACCCTATAATCAATACACATTCATAGAGTTCCATCCTTCTTTTTTACCAAAACAACAGAAGATGCAAAAGGTGACTTGGTCTGATGTGTCCCATTGCTAGCAACTTGTTGATGGTCCTCTCGATCTCATCTTTGAGTCGTTTTGGGTGCCAGTATGGTGTGATCATGACAGGCTTAACACCTTCCTCCAACTCGATAATGTGCTCAATACCTCTATCTGGTGGCCTGCCTGGTGGAATCTCATTGAATACCTTCCCATACTTGATTCTCAATTTTTGAATATCTGGATTATATTCAGTCTTATGTTGCTCCCCTTGGGTAGGCATCAAGGCACATATTGTTGCCCATTCTATATTATTATGCTTGGCTAATCTCTCCAACCGCCTAAATGAGATAGTCCTAACATCACCATTACGGATAGCCTTTAGCACATGAGTCCTGCCATCCACCACGAATCGTATCTCCATATCCTCTAATCTCAGGGTAACCTCCTTCAAAGAATGTAACCATTGCATCCCAAGTACTATGTCCATGTCACCCATGTTGACCACATGATAGTCCGCCTTAAACTCATAGTTGTTTAGGTTCAAAGGTAGATCTCGCACCATCCTATCACAACGAAGAGTATATCCATCAGCTACCTTAACTCTTAGTCCCTCGAACTCCTCAGTAATGAGTCCACGTCTCTCCACAAATCGTGCATCAATGAAATTATGCGTGGCACCTGTATCCAATAGAGTAATAATCTTTTGTCCTGCCAAGACTCCTCAAAATCTGAAAGATCCCTCTCTTTGAATACTAGACAGACGTGCCTCCTATAAATGTATCTCTGGAGCCTCTTTTTTCTTAGCACTATCTACCTCTTGTTCACCTTCTACCTCATTAGGATCCTCATCATGATGCTCTGAGATGTCTGAATCTGAACCTTCATAATAAGCCCACATCACCCAGTTAGCCTTCCCCTTAGGCTTCATAGGACAATCATGACCAAACTCATAGGGACCTTTGCAAAAGAAGCATAGCTTCGTCCTACGCAAGTCATTAAGTGTTTCCTTATCCCAAGGTGCAACTAGCTTGTCTTTTGAGTCACTAACCTTCTCTTTACCCTTGTTGAATTCTCCTTTGTTATCTCTAAATGATGAAGAACCCTTTGAACTAAACCGGTTTGCTGGAGCTGCAAGTTCCATACTGCGGGCTTTCTTCATGGCTTCCTGTAATGTAGGAGGATCAAAGGCCTTTACCCACCCCTTGAGTGGTTCAGTTAATCCCTCTGTGAATAAAATGACTAGCCTCCTTTCTGAAATGTCAGGCACCATCACTGCAAGCTTCTGGAAGTCATTGATAAATTGTTCTAAGCCTCCTGACTGTCTCAACTGGGCTAACTCTCGGAAATAAACTTCAGGATTTTTTTTATCAAACCTTTCTATCAATCTATCCACAAACTCCTCATAAGTGGTTACCTGATTGTGTTGCAATGTGATCATGCCATGTGTCCACCAATCATGTGCTGCCCCATCTAAGTGTAAAGTGGCATACTTGAGTGCTTCAATTTCTGTCATAGTCTTCAGAGATAGGAAAGTATCCACCTTATGAATCCAAGCACGAGCAGTCATTTTTCCACTGCCATCAAATGTGGGTAATACCAACTTGTTGGTGACCTGTTGCAACTCACTGTGTTTATCTATTTGCTTCTGCCTGGCAGCTCTATAGTTTAGGTACCTGTCAAATGTCCATCCATCCTGTACATATTCTGGTAATGAATCCCACTCATTCCTCGCTTGTCGGAGTTCATCTACAATATCTGTTACCATAGCATCAGGTGTGCGTGCTGGAGTTTTTTCTCTAAATGTAGGACGTGTGGGTCTATCAACTGTTCCAGATCGTGTACTATGTTGTGATCCTGCTATGCTCCTGTCATCCTGGTCATTATTATGATTATTCCTCCTATTTTCCCCAATCAAATGTTGCATCATAACCATCATTGCCCGTGTACTTGCCTCTATTGACTGTAGAAGCCTCTCCTGTTGCTGTAAAGTCTCATCATCTCGCACACTTCTGGATGGGCTTGGAGAATGTCTCTCAGCCATATTCTTAGTTATGCTGGTTCCTTTGTAAACTAAATTAAATGGTGGCTGGGTAACCCTATCAGGCTGGTAGGAAACCGCTCTGATACCACTGTAATGACCTGTACCAATAGGCCACTGGATTGATCAAATATTGGAAGCTGATTGCTGAAGATGATATGGTGAAAGTGCAACTCCACTGGAAACTCCAAATCAACAATTAAGCACAAATGAAAGGACTGAAATATCCTTCCCACAGCTGCAATAATTCAGGTGATCTTTCACACCCTCAAAATTGCATACCAATTGAGAGTTTTCGTTCTCAATGGCCAATTGTGACTATTTGCAGAAACCCTAGGCTCCACAACGCACATAAGCACAAATCAATAATAAATCTCGATGATAGACAATGAGCCCTCAATGCCTATTTATTCTTTTTTCCTTGATAGGTCGGCCTCCCTTTTTAATTTTCCTCCGCTTATTCCAGCAACCTCTAGAAGATTTTTTTTATTTAATTTATAAAGTTACTTTGTAATATATATTTTTTAATTGATAACTTTATAATTAATTCCTCCCAAAAAAAAATGGGACATTACATGACTCCTCTTTGGAGGAAGATGATATCACCCAGACGCTTGCTACCAGAGCCAAGATGGTGACTGCTGACACTGTTCCACAAAAAACCAAAAAGGTTATTAGGAAAAATATGAGCATGGACTCAGTTAGGCTTGGGATTGTGAGGGAGAAAATTGATTTTAAAGTTGGTGAAGTGTAGTAAGGAAAAGTGGATCTCCAAGCCCTCAGATCCCACAATGACTATTCTAAGTGATAATATAAAAGAAGGCGACATGGACCTTCTAAATAGTGCTAGAAATAGCCCGCTGGACAACTTCAGGTCTATAAAATGACTCTTTCACTAGGTTATGGATTTGAAAGAGAGGATGGGGGTTGTGGAAGGAAGAAATGAAGGGAACAATCCAGTTGGGAATGAAACTCGGGCCATGGGATCCTTAATTGATATGGCTACTTTTTACAGGCTCAAGACCCAGGTACTGGATTTGGATAATAGAGTGGATAGCATTGAAGACACCCTCCAAATATTGCAGACTAGAGCTACAATATTCTCAAGGCCTTCCATGAACATATGAAAATTCTCATCAGTAAGTTGGAAGGTTGTCAGGGGGAGAGAGCCATCATTACAATTGTTAAGGATCAAGGTGGTGTTGTTGACAACAAGGAAGGGACTTGGAGGAGGACCAAGGCCAGCACAAGGAAAATGAATGTTGGGTTCCCTTCTGATATTAGTCAGTTGAAAGACATTACTGACAAAATGGACCAGTTGGAGCTACAAGCG
Source organism: Cupressus sempervirens (assembly GCA_028749045.1). Lineage (NCBI taxonomy): Eukaryota > Viridiplantae > Streptophyta > Pinopsida > Cupressales > Cupressaceae > Cupressus > Cupressus sempervirens. The sequence goes on along the minus strand of CM053793.1, from coordinate 167,990,731 downwards.
ACCACAATGATGAAGAAGATGGAATAACTTCCTTTTGTTTTTGTGTCTTTTTCGTTCGATGTTGTCTTTTCATTTGCTTTCCTTTTGTTAGTTTCATTGTCCTTTTGTAGCTAGCGTTGTTTGTTTGTTGACTCTGTTTGTTTTTGGTCTGATGTTTCTCTAGGTATAATGTTATATTATTTGAATCTTTTGTAAAAAAGATTTCAGGGTTCGTTCAAAACCTGCTTTCCTAATAAAAAATAAGAGCACAAACTACAAAGATGAAGAGAGTGAGGAGAGAGGTTCCTTTTAAAGAGATTTGGATGGTTAGAGAATAAGAGGCAAAAGCAACGGTGGAGATTTGTTCTTTAGTTGATCCATGTGCTCGAGATCCTTAAGAGGAAAAAGGGATGGATGAGATTAAAGAGGCAAAAGATGAGTGGTGGAGATAAAGAGGAAAAAACGATTCCACTCAACTTTGGAAAGTGTACATTTAAGTCATATACAACTTTCTTTTCTCTTTATTTTTAAATTAGAAAAATCCTTTTCATGTGTACAAATGATAAAGGGAATTTTTATTTAATTAAAAGGGAGCATGTTCATTCAATTAAAAATGACTTAGGATAGGTGGTCAAACTATAGGATAGAATTGAATAAATGATTAAATCATGATTTGGTCAAAGATAAATGATTGAATAATCATGCAAAATTAATTAGGCACATTATGTGGTGTAGCATAGAGATTTAAAATACCCAGAAATGGGGCTTATAGTTTAATAGACCAACATTGGGTGATTACAATCCCTACCCTCTTACCTACTATCATCCCTCCAACTATGATGTGGTGAATTTATTATTAGATTTTTCTTTGCATAACAAAGGAATATCAGGATATTATAGGAGGGTCTCTTGGCTCTACTGAGCCCATTAAAAAAAAACATCCTTCTTACCTTAGGAATCAATCCTACCCTCTTACCTACCCAATCCTCCCTCCGACTATAATAAAGTCAATTGATAGTTCATTGTGTGATTAAGATAATACTCAAAAAAAATCCAAACCTTATTAGCCTTAATCATTCATATATTTATTTTGTATTGATTGATAAGTTTACTCAAATAAAGGATGGATTAGAAATTATCTTAATAATCATATTTAATGATATGTAGCTATTCCATAATTCTTACCTCATCTTTGTTCTTGTAAGTGGATAACTATTTTATCTTTACCATGTAGGATGATAGGATCATGTTTTAATGCCATTATAATGTATGGTGTCTAGTCTTATGGGATTTGGGACTTAATTCTTATATTTCAAATGCAAGAGACTTCTTTTTCAATCCCTGAACTATACTCAATTCTATAGTTCTCCACAAATAAATTATAATTCTTTTAAAAGAAGTTTGTATAAATGAAAATGTGGACCTATCCCCAATCTTGTTATTTATACTCAATGGTTTTCTTTGTCTTTTACATTCCCTTCGAATAATATTTACTCAAATACTTTGGGACAACTAATAGCTACTATAAAATACTGTTACTTCTTTTAGGATTAGGATTCTTCAATTTTCTCAACTAGTGAATACTGGAAATATTAAAGATTTCTTTTAACAAGGCTCACAACTTTTAAACATCACCACTGACATTATTTCCCCAATGCTCTGTAATAGTATATGTGCTTTGTATCTTTAACTCTTCAATGGTTTTCTTTTATGAGACATTCTCTTTCAAAATTGTACATTTCCTTGAGAAACTTGCATCTATCCTTGATGATTGTTCAAATTGTGCTTGGTGGCATTAACATCTAAGTGATAAACATATCTTGAGTAACTATTGGTTAGTAGTTTCATTAATCCTAATCAAACTTTCTAGGAAACTATGAGATATTATTGTTCTTGGATTTTTGTTGTAACCTATATTGATTACACGACGTCCTATTAGTTGTCTTCACCTTAAGTTGATGAAATAGTTTATAGACATTTGAGAATTTCTTTAAGATACAACTCAGAGTATAAACTTCATAGACATATTGCTCCATATCAAGACTTGTATTCATCACCAATAATAATGTGAGCATTACAAATATTGTTCTTATATTAATTTCCCTATGGTCTATTTGTTCACAATGTTGTAGGTGGTATTAATGCGTCATAATATGATGTAGCTCAATTTTTACCATAAACAATGATCATAAGAAGATAGAAAAAAATACAACAATGCTTCAAAAATCACAATTGTTTATTGTTCACCCAATGTCTCTACATTACAAAGAGAGAAAACACTAATTTAACCCCGTTCAAAAATTACTATTTTTGGCATATTTTCACAAAATCCAATTTTCTCTATTTTTGTCATTCTTGCTAATTTTAAAAATATATCTTCAAACCCACCCCCTAGAGATTCCCTAAACTAAGATAAGAAGAATTGCCAACTACAAGTGTGATAGAAGAGACAATAAGGGGTCGACTAAGAACTAGGCTTCATAATTTATCTTCCACTAATCCTAATCATTAGACTACACTTATATATCTTCCACACGTAACAATTAGATTTTATCCTTCTATTGTAACCTGCATTAATGTAATGTAAACCCCTCCTATCCTAACATGTCCTTGATATATGTGTTGGAAGTTAGGGAATATTGTAGGGATTTGTATGCTTGTTTTGATAAGAGTATGCTCTTTCTTGAGGTGTTTTCATAACACATTCTTTTCCAACTATAATAACTTCACATTCTACTATGGAAATGATTAATCTTTTAGGTATATTCCTTCATGAGTATTCATCTCTTCTTATATTTCCATGATATTTTAGGACCTAGACATTGGGGCCACTTGATAGATCTATATGTTACTCTGTGAGGTAGTCATTGTTAATGAACAAGGGATAAAACCACAGATCTATGTCACCTTTTAGGACCTCTAAACCTATTTTGGTCAAATTTCATTTCTTTATCAAAACTCAACTTTTTTCAAAAACTAAAAATACCCTTTTATAGATGTTGGATTCAATATCACAATCGTTTAAATTTCATAGTATTGTGATTGGTTATGATATGTTATATTTTCAAAATATTATAAGTAGATACTTTAACATTTGGGAAGATGCTACCTCAAAAAAGGAGAAAAATAGTAAATAGTATTTACAAAAAAATTATATTTTTATTTAGCACTAAAGGAGAGAGTCTCTTTAAGAATATGCAATTCTTTTCAAAAAGGTCTAGATTTGATAGGGATGTTTCAACGAGAGAAAAAATTGTTGATTTTTGATAACATCGACCTTGAGTAATTTATCAAAGAAAATATACATCAAAATTGATATTTCTTTTTTTGTCTACTAGCTATACGTGTCATCTATAAAATATTTTGATATCAGGCAAAAAAAGATTATTTGCATATACTTGTTTGATGGGAACTACACTATATTTTTTCACATATAAAAAAATGACTTCAATTTTTTTTATAGAATAAATAACTTCTTTCTCAAAAAAGTAAAAAATTTGCAAGCATAAAATTCATTCAATTTTACACATTTGATTAGTTTACATCATCTTCAAATTCCAAATGCAAATGCTACTTTTATGTCATTTAAGTTGAACAATTTACGTTGTGTGGTCCTTTTTCTATATAAAGGGTGACAAATGTTTGTGCTTTTACCATATAATTACCTTAGATAAATTACTTATGATGACTAAAGGGTTAATTATGATAGCCACTTGATGATACTACTTGTTATACTTCTATACATGATTATAATATTTTATTATTTTATGGACACTATGTTCCTCCTTTAGACTTAGATGATGAGATTGTATTATATTACGCCCACTACTACATTTGGACCTGAATTACGACAATAGGTAGTCATAATTGCGACGTTTACCCGTTGCCTTAGTAATAGAACCATGAATTGGCTCCCGTCAAATGATTGTTGAACTTTTACTATTGCAAATTGCGAGGGCGAGGGCATCTTTCATAGTCGCAATTGCGACATTGATGCGACAATTATGTTGTAGAAGTGAGGTTCATCCGTCGGGACACACCGTCGTAATCACGATGACTAGTCAAATTATTAAAAAATGAATTGTTGCTATATCTTAGAGTCAGTTATTTAACGTTGTGAATATAGGGTAGATATTCTGTCAAGCCCATATGCTAAAAAGCTTCTGTATAAGAAAGCTTTAGGGGTTGCAAATACAAGATTAGAGAGACACTCATCTATTGACAAGCTCGAGAAATATTTTTGATTAAGGAAAACAGGTTTTGAAGGGTGCTTGAAACCTTATACAAAGCTTAGGAGACAGAAACAAAGATGGATCCGATTACCCTCTAGGAAAGAGGTAACCATGGTGACAAAACCTATCACCAATAAAAACAAAACATCCAATTAGGAGCCAAAGAAACCAACAGTGGGCTCCATCTCCTAAAACCAGGCACAACAAGGGAACTCATGATTTGCTCTTTGATTTAGAATCTCCCTTGCCAGACCTGAGAATCATATCTAGTAGGGGAAAAGAGGGCTTAGATTTCTTTCTTTTTACTGCAATCCATCCATCCTCCACCCTTGTTGCCTCACCAAGCCAAGTCTCGGAAGAGAGGAGGCCAGGGGAAGCAGAAGCACCCCACAGATCAATCTCCTTGGGAGGAACCGAAAAAGACAGGCCCCCACCAAGACTAGGAAAATAAATCAAATCAGGGACATGAGAAGGGATAGGATCCAAACTTGAAGACTGGACATCCACAACGTTTAATGTGCCCAAAGAAGTGTCATCCAGAGGAGAGCCAACCACAGGGGAAGAACCATCCTCAGGATCAGACTTGTGCACCGTATAGTGCTCGGGGGAGTGCCCATGCCACCAGGAAGGAAGACGCCTCAACTTGTTCTTTACATAAAAGCAACGAGCAGCCAAGTGACCAATCATATGACACTTTCTGTAGCGGAAGGGGATACCTTCTATCAAAGCCTGAGTTTCTACATTGGGAGCTCTGGGTATATTGGAACGCCACTAATGTTAACTAGTTGAACAAGAACGAAAAACTTTAAACTATTATGTGTATCTCTTTCAACCTAAAACTTGAAACTAGTTGAACTGAAACATAACTTAAACTATTAGTTGCATTTAAAGAGAACAAATTTCCACAATCCATTATATTGTACTAGTATGTTTCTGGATTCGATTGTGTTAAGATTTTTACCATCAACGTTTCGAATCACACTACGTGATCCATCATCAGGATGAAGAGCAAGAGAAGCACAAAAGTATATTTTTCATACTTCAACACTTAGACTTCAAAACTGAAATTATACGTAAACCTAAACATAGGCAAAACTGAAAACTGAAATTACTGTTTTCAAAACATGTATCTTTTATCTATACATCATAACTTGTATATTTTCCAATGAATTTGGGATGTTGATCCTTGTTTGAAATGTTTTAGGGAATCTATTTTAGTATATGTTAAAGGATGAAAGTTGGATCAATGTGGTTTTCGGTTTACTATTAAACCAGAATCATATTGCTCTAAGTGTGTTGTAGTGTTCTCAGTAGAGCCATATCCTCATATAGGGGGAAAGGGTTCAATGGTACCCACACAATGAGTCCTTAGTTTTACCATTCTTGTAGGCTTCCAGGAGTAAGCCTAAGTCAAGTGGGGGTGGATGTAGTGCCTGCCCCTAGTTCGCATTTCTGTTTCCACTGTCAAACTCTTTTATGCCAGTTTTATGTTTGATGATTAGAAGCATTGTTTTGAGATTATCAGATATTGTTCTACATTCAGTTGATTATATGATGAGATTGCTTGATACTCTATACTTCATGTGTGTATGATGATTATCACAGTGTTTGCAGTTATTGATGATGATTAGTCAGATGGTTATTGTACGTTTTTTCTTATGAATACTTACCCCATACTTGCATGTGTATGGTGTGCATGTTTGTTTTCTTTATGTATGACGTTTTTGATGTGGTTAAGGAAGGGAGTCGTAGTCACCTGCTAGTCGGGATCTACACGATGCACCACTTCCTGCCATTGCATGTTTAGCTTAGAATATTGTGTTTGTACATGCGTGGATTTTATGTAGGTTGCAGGTATCAGGTATTGACTTCCCTGAATTGCCAGGATGAGCGTACCCAATCGCATTATCTCAATGGTAAGAGAGGGGAGATAAATTCTTAAGTCCAAATCCCATACCTTTAAGCCATTTGTCCTAATTGAAAATTAGGACAAGTATTTGAGTTAGTACCCTTCCAATGCGTCGAATGACATTAATTCGTGATTATAACCCTTTTTGTTTGATTTGGTATGTGCTTTTCTATGATGAGTTTTCGTATGTTGCTTTATGAGTGTTTGGTGTAATTTCTATTAATTAAGTCTAATTAAAAGATTAAATTAATGATTTAATTTAATGAAAATTATTATGACACTTTAATATTTGATTGTATTTAATTAATTGAGAAATTAATTAAATAAAAAGGAATTAAATTGGAAGATAAAAGTTATAAGTATAAATTTAGAACGTGATAATATTTATTTAATTTAATAATAATATATTTAGAATTCATTTTTAAATAAATGTTAAATATTATTGTTATTTAAGTTAATAAATATTTTATCATTTAAATTTCTAAAATTAAGAAGTGAAAATATATTAAATTATTAAAAGATTTTAGATCGCATGATGTATGCATGAGGTTAAAATATGAGAAATTAATTAAAAGATAAAATAAGTGAAAATAATAATGTTATTTTAATTTCATAAAGTGCGCACGGGATTAAAAGTAATAAAGATTAAAAATAGAAGTCGAGTGAATATTAAATAAAGTAATTTTATAATTCATAAATGTGCATGGAAAATACTAATGCAAGATAAAAGAAAAGGTTAATAAAAGTTAATTTTGAGTTGTAACTTGGGAGAAAAGAGTCCTCTCAAGTGAACGCACAATTAGTGCCCCGATTTGAGTTGAAAACTCCTTATCACAACTTGGAGGTTCATTTTTTCAGGAGATTCTGAATTTTGGAGACAAGAATTTCGGGGAAAACTTTTGGAAGCAAATTTCAGAAGGAGAATTCTAGGAAAGATTTTCAGAAGAAAGTTATTGAAGAGGAGTGAGTTCTCTTACAATTCTTGGGGATTGTGTATTAGCATCAGGTTCAGGTAGGGTCTAGTATTTTGACCTCTAAATGATTTAAGAAATTTAATATGTTCTGTCTACTTCGTGATTGTAAGAACTTGGCTTCTTGAATGTGTGAATTCTTCGTTCTGGATCTTTTGCTATTCATTTGTAAATCCAGATTGGAAAATTATTTAGAAAACCTCGTTCGTAGGTAAAAAAGGGAATTTGGATTAAATTGAGATTTGGGTTGAAATAAAATGGGATTGAGAAATTTAAATTTGGAAAAATGTTTGATTTTGGAAATAAAAATTCTAAATTGAAAATTCGAATGGTTGGAATTATTTTCTCTATCGGATTATAATTGTTAATGTTAAAAAAAATAAAAATAAAAATAAAAAATAAAATAATAATAATAATATTATTATTATTATTATTTTAAAAATTTTATGTGAGGAGGTAATTGTATTAAAAAAACGTATTTAATAAATTCTAAATAAATGAAAATAAAATGTTTTAATGAAAACATTTAAAATAAATAAATAAATATATAAATAAGTTTTCTTTAAAAATAAATAAAAATATATATAAAAATGAATTTGGGAGGGGGGGTTTTACCCCACCCCGTCCCCACTTACCGTCGACAGCCTTAATGCTGCGCTGACCGCAGTACAGACTGCGGCAGCAGCTGGCCTGCGGCCGACAGTGTTTTAATAAGCCACGCGGGCTATAAACGCAGTAACATTTCAAAATTTCATTTTTTTTGTAAAGTGGATAATTTTTAATATTATAAATTGTAATTAATTTTTAATAATTTTTAATTAAATTAAATTTATGATATTAGTTATTAATAATTTTCATTATTAAATTTCATTAATATTTTATAATTTGATACATTAATAATAAATGTAATATATTTAAATAAAATATTAATTAAGTTAATTAAATATGATTCAAATAATAATTAATTAATAATATAAGTTATTATTATTGAGGGATTAATTATTGATTTTATTTAAATCGTAATTTTTTTAATTTAAAATCATTAATGGTTATTTTATAACTTAATAAAATAAAAGATTATTCTCGAAATTATTTTGTTAGAAAATTGACTTCCAATTTGAAGGTAATTGTATATATATGGGTCGAATTAATTATCGGGTTAAATTATAAAGGTAACACTGAGAACCTTATACACTTAAAACGATCATTGAAATGCAAACTGAAACCTTATATTCAACTTAACCATGTGATTTAAAACAAGCCAAAACATGTATTTGCATCTTGTTTCTTAGGATGTATATGTTTGGGGTTTCAGGTTGACCTAGCTTTGATTAGTGTAGGATGTTACCAGAGGCTCGGGGGTTATGCAATTGTGACATTATGATGATTTGTTCTTGATCTTTCTAAATCCAACCATGGTAATGTGATGCTATGCTCTATGACATGTTTGTATTTGCTTTCCAGTTCCTTGTGTGAAGCTGAGGTGTATGTATTGAGATACCTAACTTAACCATTTTTGAGTCATTAATCAGTTATATTTGATAACCATTTTTGAGTCTCGATCAGTTATACTTGGATTACCTTCTAGTCTCTTTGAGAGGACTGAAGTGTTTGTTTTGATTTTGATGATGTCATGTTGTGACAGGTTTTGACTTGACCATTTTCGAGTCTTCGATCAATATTGCGATTTACTATTAGGATACTTTCTGGTTGCTCATTGGAGAACCATTGGATATTGTGATTTATCATTGATGCCTTTAGTTGTTGATAGAGAACTGCTGTGATCATATGATTATTATTTGATGCTTATCAGTTGCTCATGAAGAACTGATGTAATTATTGTGGCTTATCTTTTATGATGTTTTTTAGTCGCTTGTATAGGACTGAGGTGATTTTATTATGATTCTTTGATTTGTGATTTCATGAGCCTAGGGTAGGTTATCTATGTGTAGAGTCAGGAAGTGGCTTGCAATGGGGGTCGAGGCCCTAAGTGGCTGCCTGGAGAAACCCATTATAAGTTGTTTTAATAAGTGAAAACATTTACACTAAATGAGAGAAAATGAACCTAACAAGATAATTGTATGTTCTCTCCCATGCCTTGAGTGCTAGTACAGGCTAGGATGGGGTAGAGAGAACGCTTGGTTTTGACTTTGCATTCCGTGGTATGCCTCGTCAATATGAGAGGATACTAGTGGCCGCAGGGATCACTAGGGACCCGAGATTCCTAAGGGATTGCTCGGGTAACTTCTACGTGACTTTTGCGATGACACTTTTCCGCTTACATAGTAGATTTCCTACTTGTGTCTTTGTGGTGCCTCTGGGTCTAGATGTCGATCTATGTGTTGGAACCTTTGAGTTAGTGTACTTTTAGGATTTCCTAGACTTAGAGAGTATTTGTGTTTTGTGATTTGATAGCCTGTTTGGGACTTGAGACTATCTCCTCAGCGCGGTGGGAGTGGACCATTTAGGTTCCATGCGGTCGGGTGGTAGTGCTTTTTCACTCTTACTATTGAGATCCGTACGTAGTCACTGTAGCTGGAGCTTCTTGGTATACTTGTTTATCATGATTAGATGATGTTGTATACTTATGCTTTATTCTAGTATGTTAGATTTCCTTATGCATATGTTGTAGCATGTTTAGGTGTGACATCCCTATTATGATAGTATCGATGATCTCTTTGGTGGTTTGGGATGTTACGTGTGGGGGATGGCTAGGGCCCACGATGGTCTAATGATGCTATTGACGGTTGGGAGGAACCACGCATTTAGTTAGTTTTGTTTTATGATGTTATACCTTTATGATTGATAGATGTATCATGTATGTTATTAGTTTTATTTATTTTATTGTACTTGTATCATGGATCCAAGGAGGATGTTGTATTTTATAATTCTACTTATGTATATTCTTTTAAGCCTTTCATACCCTGTGACATGTACAGTGGATGATTGCGTATTCTGAATTAATTTGCCAAGAGGCATTCAAAACAAATGTATATTATGGACATTGGACTTTCTTATTATTCTTTCATGTGGATGTGGTAGTTGTTAGACTTAGAATTAATTAAATTTAAATGTGACTCAACGTCTTGGGATCCTTAAGGAATGTAACCTGTTATGTATGTCTGTTGATGATTACATGTTATTGCTTCCGCTACTATGTGTTTGATGTGTATGTTATACTTTCTTACTTAAAAAAAATAAAATAAAAATGTTTAGCAAACTTAGTAAAACTTTAGGTTAATTCTTTTGGATCCCTTGGTGGGGCGTTACACCTTCATAATCTAGTATTTGGGTCCAGGGGCCTCGCGAAGAGGCCAAGCAGATATGCTCAGGGAGGCCCTTTGAGACATCCAACTCCACAAGAATCCGTGCACATGTCGAATGGAGAATATCAAAAGTAGCCGAGTCCACAAACAAAATATTTCCAATAGCATTCCCCACAGATTTGAAAATAGAGTAAAGCCAGAGATGACTAGGGAGATTCAGAAGCCTAACCCAAATAGGAACCTTGTTGAAGGACTCCATGAGCGGGTCAAAATCCATATGCCACAGTTTGGCCATGAGAGGGAAACAACCTTGCCATGAGAAAGAATTAGACAGAATAGCCTTCTTGTCCTCAGCAGATGCAAACTTGACAATGAAGAAACCTCTAGCAACTGGGAAGATCTGAACACCATTGTCTAAGATTGGTTCTCAATGCTTGGAGATCCATGCATGAAGAACAAAAAGAGAGGGCCAGAAACCTCAGAATCAAAAAATAGCAGCTAGGGTAGAGAACTCCTCTCCCGTAGTAAATATTTCATTATCAATAGCTTGGTCTAAAACAACCCTTGCTGAGCTAGATACACTCACCGGAGAGGCCTCTTGGGAATGAGAAGGCCTGAAAGAGAGGCCCGCGGGAGGAGAAACATCATGCAATCTGGCCTCAAAAGAGGCCACATTAGCATATGAAGAAACCCAACCCCGCAGACCAGTAGAAGAGGCCAGAACAGGGGTACCCGCAAAGGCACTGGGCGGGGCAAAAACAACATTAACCAATAGGGGGGGTGGAAGAAGATGAACGCCATTAGGAGAAGGCATGAGGGAAGCCCTACCCCTCCCCCAACGACACCATCCACTGCAGTAGACCTAGACAACAGAGGAAAATTATCTTCGACGAACATTGATGTAGATACGGGAGCCTGGGATGGATCCACAGATCCACGCGCAGGGGATTTTGAATTTCCACAGGTGCGGGAAGCCATAACATCAGCTATTTGTTTGTACTTCTGTCAAGCTCGAGAAATGTTGTGGTGGTATTCCACTCATATTAGAAATGGTCGAGTCTAATTTACTAATGGATGGTAGTAACGTGTCATATTGGCTCAACTTTTTGAATGAGACATTGCAGAATGAAGAAGGAGAATTGAGTGAGAGGGTATTCAATTGTGTTTATGTCAGTTTGTAGGAGACTTCTTATAAAAAAATCCTTTCTTGACATTGCTCACTTCTTTCAGAATTGGAAAACACAAGAGGTTGGCTACGTTATTGGAGAGCTACAACTAAAAGCTTTGCAAGATGCTCCACTTGTTAAGAACTTTGAGGAAGGTAAATTGACCATGCATGATATTGTTGGAGCACGAGAAAGACACTTATGCCTTCTAAGATAAATAGGTATTTTTGTTTTATGAGTCATCTTTAATGCAATTGTTTGGATTCTTCTTGTAACAACAAATATTTATGCAGAGGCTTCAACATGTCAAAGGTATATGTCTTTCAGATAATGAAGAGAAAATTCAAATTGTAGAAGGGGATCTAGACCTCATGAGTGAGTCTTTAAGAGTTTTGTGCTTGGGGAAAAGTTTGATAGTGGAAGGACAATGTAAGGCAAGTTTTGATGAATTAAGGATTCTCCAACTCTTCAACAAGGATGAATCATTTTTGCCAATCAATGGCAACAAGTATAAACATTTGGTGTTTTTCCATGGTAACTTATCAGACGAAGATAATGATTTTGAGGCAAGTGGGCATCCATCTCTTGTTATTCAAATTTTCATTTGTGAAGAATCTCAAGCTTTTTGTTTCCATGCAAAATTATTTATACACAAAGAACATGTTGTGAAATTCAATAAAGCTTAAGTTTATTGTTGTCTTTAAATTATTGTTTGTTAATGGTCTAATCTGAAATGACAACCATATTTGCAGTTGCCATCGTCTGTGCATTTGATGAAGCTAAATAACTCATTTAAACTCATGAGAATCTTGACCAACCTATCTTTATTAGAGAAGTTAAAGCTTTTAGATTGTTTGACCTTCAACTAACTTCCCACTCAATTTGGCCAACTTTAATTTTTATGCTATCTCACAATAAACGGGTGCAAAAATCTCATGAAGTTGTCTGAAAGCTTTGGCAATATAGCTATGTTGGAGGAGCTGAAAATCTATTCGTGTGACATGGAAAATATTCCACACAACTTTGGCTGCTTAACTACCTATGTTGCCTTAAGTTGAGAGGATGTTCAAAGTTGGCTTGTTTGCCAGAGAGCTTTGGGAACTTGTCTAATTTAGAAAACCTAGATTTAGGTTTGTGAATAGGGATAAGAAAGCGATTGACTTATCTTTCCTCAGACTCTAGTAATCACTCAGAAAACTCCATCAAATGTTGGGGGAGGGGATATCCATCAGAGATTGACTATTCAAATTCATTGACCCCTGTAGGCGAAATATTATTTGACAGAACTGTCACACATTTTGGGGACACAAACTCCAACTTGTTTGCAAAGAAAGTTCAAGAGCATACGGGATGTTTTACTCTTAAGGAGGAAGGCCCGTTTGAGGAGGAAAATATGGATTATCATACTACAATCAATACAACTTGAAAAGGATTTAGCTAATTGACCAAGAAAAATGTTCTCAGTACCAAAAATATTCTAACAAACTCAACAAAACATAATTCGGCCATAGCTATATACTCCTCCAATTGGAAGTTTCTCTAAAAGGATTGTCACTAGCTCCACATAAAAAAGACTAGATCTGGAAAAAAGAAGAAGCTTTGGTGAGCCCCAAATTCAATTCTAAAAATCTTGGAGGGCAGGCTTCTGTAAAGGAAAATCTAAATGAGTTGCAAAACATATATAGTTCATCAGTTAGAAAGAAGGATTCAAAAACACCCAATGTAAGAACTGGTAGCAGCTTTGCAAGCTAGATTTCACTAAGGATAAGTTAGAAACCAAGCAACATATTATGCAATGTGAAATCATTTATTCCATTAGTTCAATAGAAATAGGTAGCAACATCAATTATGATAGGTAAATTCTTGTAGATTATGAGAAAATAGTTTGTGGTTTATGATATGTATTCATTGTTTTTAATGTATTGAACAAAACATATTTTCTTTCTTTTTTTACTTCTCTCAATGTAACAGTGGTTCATTTGAATCACTTACATGCGCTTATTTGAAATCATTTTCTCATGTAGCTTTGAACTTCATGTGATATTGTTCTACTACAACAATGACTTATGACTATTTTTAGTTTTGTTTACACTGTCACTTCATTTTGTAACTATGAAAACTACCACATTAGTGTGACTACTTTTGAAAAATGTTTTGCAAAGATTGAGGTGGAAAAAGTAATGAATATATTACAATAGAATATAGGATTATATCCACAATCATCTTGGTATCCTTCAATTAGACCAAAAAAATGAGCACATATAAAGTTGAATAATGCCTTACTTGAAGAAACTATTACTTCACACTTGCATGAAAGTACACCAACTTGCAGAAAACAACATGAAGATAGATGACTTGAGGATAAAATATAAAAGAATTAAAAACCAATTGATCTACAAAAAGCCATTATTTTTTAAATGCACATCTACTTTCAAACAAAACTACCAAAACTCAGGCGATAATGCACATAGGACAAGGCTAGATCTTGAATAAATTTAGATAAGATTGGGACAAAAGGGTCACATATCTATTTCTTTGCTACATAAAAATTTCTCTAGGAAGGGCTCACATAAAGCACAGGGACCAATCTAACCATTTTACCATCTCTTCTAGGTCATTTTTTCCTTACTAGCAATAATTTAGATATATAAAAGGTTAGCCAATAAAATAGGTTGGTCTAGAGATGTAATGAGTTATTTTTTATTAAATATGTTTACTCACATAGAACCAACCATCTACTTCATATTCTATTTCAACTTCCTCTTTAGCTATTAAGTTCAGCTGCAAGAGCAACATCAATCAACAAAGAGTTAAAACAACCTTGATCACATGCATCCATTTCAAATTAGAAACCCATAACACTTAAATATTTAAAGACAAATAAAGATACTTATGCGAGAATTTAACTGGTGATCTTGGGATGATGAGATTGTTGAAATCTTAATTAGTCTTTTTTGTCGAGAAAGATTTATCCTCCTGGTCAATGGAAAAAATACACCTATTTCAACCTAGAATATGAAGAAAACAATGTTCTTAAATGATATGTGTGACAAAATACTCACATTCATGTGGATATGTGTGACAAAAAAAGGTTCCAGACCTACAAAAGTGACATTGTTTTGTCATCTTCTGGTGCATGTCATTTTTTAGTCGAATCCAAAATAAGATTTTTCCACTTTGGATCAAGAATGCAAGTGCACCCGTGTTCTATATGCATGAACAATAGGTAGAGCTGAAAAAATGCAGCACAGTTGCTATGGCCAAGAGAATGTCCTCAACAAGCCAACACATAGAAAGTCTTGATTTGTTTGCATGCTGAGGACATTACCTTTGCCTATAAGAGTCAAAGTTACAATGTTCACGATGGTCTATAACTTAAAATACCTAATTAAAGACCTCTAACAAAAATGCAAACTTGTTGCATTTTTCGACTCCACCTGATGTCGTATGCATATGAATTGAGATTGCATATTGAACTATGATCTCCTTCTGCATTTCCTAAAACCAAGAGATTCACACCATTAGTTTTCATGTAATCATAGGTTAATGTTGAGCTTCACTTGGTTTCGAGAATAGTTTAATACTCTACTAATTAGGGTCAACCATGTGAAGGTGGAAGCTCATTTGGCCCCACCGCCTCTAATATCTAAATTCCCCATTAACATCTAAAATCTTTAAGAAAGGATCAATCTTTAAAGCACTTGGAAGTTGGGCTACTCTCAAGGGAAGTCCATCTTCATCGCTCATGAGAAATTCATCATAATTCTTTAGTGTTACATCTAACACGGGTACATCCAAGAATTTTTTCATCGCCTCTTACATAAAATGAATCCAATATTACAAAATTCCCCCTAAGAAATAATATTTCAAGTGAAATAAACACATGATAAATGAGAAAGAAAAAGAGGAATCTACTTACCAATAGGCGTTACCATCACATTTGTGGCCATGCTATATTTTGAGTGAGCTTTATTGTTTTATTATTTGGATTCTGGAATATGTATCAACTAGATCAATTTTTCTGTTGTGCTAAGATGTAATAAGCACCTTAAAAAAGACCACTATGTATTATGCACACACACACACACACACACACACACACACACACACACACACACACACACACACACACGTATTTATAAACACATATATATGTATACATATATACATACATACATACATACATACATATACAAAGATCACAAGAGCACGACAAATCTTAGATCTCCACTAATCTCCACCAACATTCAGAGCTCTCCACCCTCTTTCGCATGCAACTCTCCACAATCGATCAAAATAAATGGGGAATAATTAATGTCATGTTTTCTTTTTTGTTTATTTATAATCCACAATCCACATGATCTCTTTGTATATATACATACATACATACATAGACACACAAACATGCACACACACCCACATATATATGTATATACATACATACATTTATATCTCCATCTACATAAATATACACATTCATATATACATACATATAAACATACATACTATTGAGATTAGATTGTTTAGAGAAAGATTGTTGAGAAAAGAGATTAATAATGAGGGAGGTTGTTGAGATCAAATTGATGGAACCTGTCATGGAACAATCATTATTTTGTCAATGATGTCAAACCTGAAACTTGCTGGTGAGACAATTGCTTTTTGGTTTGAATGCTATCATTTGTTTGATTAATGAAGATGATTTGAAAAGAAAAGATAACAAGAGCACCTAGAGAAAGGTTGAGTTATATGGTATATGAAAGGAGCACTAAGACCAAGTAAGACATGGAAGATATGATGTTTTATTGATCTACCTAAGGCTAAAGTGAATGGTTACTTAAGCTAAGAAAGAATAAGTGTTTTCAAAATAAATGTCTGTTAAGCCTTGCAGAGTAAATAGTGTAAACCAAATTTAGTGCAAGTTGAGTAGAGAATTTCTAGTTGGTGCCAAGCATCAGTAAAATTTAGTAATTGTCAAGTATCGGGAAAAATAATAGTAGTGACTGAGCAAGAAAGACTTAGTAGATGCTAAGCAACCCAGTTTTGGTTGCGCATTAGAAGATTGTTATTGTCGAGCATCACAAGATTGTTATTGCCGAGTGAACAGTGTGGATGCTGAGTGACAATAAAATGTGTTAAATTGAATATTTGACGAATTTGAGCCTACAAAGTTGATTTCTTGAATTATGTGAAGCGTGTGGAAGATAAGATTGATGAGCTAGAGGCACATAATTCAAGGTAAACCATTTTGAGGTGAATTAAAAGAAGATTGGAGAGGAAGTTTCTAGAAGGGAATAAAGTGGGAAAAGTGGGTAGATTCATTAAATCTTACCTAACCCTAGAATGGAAGATTGTGGTTAAGTGACAAAAGACCTAAATTCTCTATTTATAAAGATAGCGAGCCAGAAGCAAAGGTTGTCATGTGGAAGAACCTAAGGAAGACAAGAAGTCTAAGGTGTTACTTCATAAGGTGGCTGAAGGGATGAATCTGCAACTGAAATGTTGAGCATAAAGGCTTAAGGAGTTGAATTCTTGAAGGGTGAACAAGTTGTCAGAGACGAAGAGGATGGATGCCAAGCAGAATGGAGGACTGAAACAAGGACCTATAATCTGCAACTGAGTTGTATTTTGTTATCAGAATAAGTCCTGTTGTTACTTTCTAACCATTGTATCAGTCTAGATAAATCCTTTGGATTAAGGTTGACCTAACAATCATTTGTAAATCCTTTAATCGGGTGACATTCTAATGGAATGGTCTAAAGTCCTCTAACAAGGCTCACTCCTAATAGGGTGATTGAAATCCTTTAACTAGGTCACATTTAACTATGTATCATAACCTTTAACAGTGTTGGTCTTTCACAGGGCATCACTTCATAAGAGTGAAATTTGGTAGCATGTTATTGGTGTCTTTTCCCAAATTGGGTTTCCATGTAAAATCCTTATGTCAAAATGCATGAATGAGTTTGTGGTGCTTATGTTTACATTACTGCAAAGTTATTTTGACTTAGGACAAAAATATGCAAATGTTTAAGGTATTTGATGATCTAATGGATGCATGCATGATATGGGTATATGGATATGAATCTATTAAGTACTAAAAAACTTTATTTGTACATTTAGACCTTAGATAACTGATTCACCCCTCTCAATTATTTTAAAGAATTCCAACAATGGGTATTAGAGCCAAGTGCTTGTGAGTGGACAGTTTGAAGGTACTACGAGCAAAAGATCAAGATATACAGAAAGGAAGTACCTAAGCTTAATAGAGATGACTTTCCTACATGGAAAAGTTTGATGAAGTTACACTTAGGAGGACTTGGAGATTATGCTTGGTCAACCACCACTACTGAACATGTTGATCCTGTTGGATCCCCTACCGTTGATGATCTGAAAAAGAAGAAAGAACAAAATCAGGCAATGTTAGAGCTTGCCTCTACCCTAAGCTACTCAGAGTTTGATGACATCAAAGGATGTGATTCTGTAAAGAAGATGTGGGATGCTATGCAAACAATTTATGGAGTAGATATAAATATTTTGAGAGCCAAAGCTTAAAGTTTAAGAGGTAAGTTTGATGAAATGAGAATGCAAGAAGGTGAGATCATAGTTTAGTATTGTACAAGAGTCAAGGAAATTGTTAATACAATTAGAGGATAAAATGGAACCATGGATGGTGAGACTATAATAAGAAAAGTATTGAGAACACTGCTACCTATTTATGCTATTAGAGTCTTTGCAATTCGAGAACTAAGGTGTGCCCCTGGTAGCAATCTAACTCTTGAAGGTTTAGATGGTAGACTCATTGCTTTTGAACTTTCTAATTTTGATAACTTCAAATCTAAGAGCATTGATTCTTCTTTCAAAGCCAAACTAAAACTAAAAGAACCTAAAGATAAGAAGAAGAAAAAGGTTAAGCATGTTTCTAGTGATAGTGATATAGATGAAGATGATGTAGAAGAGCTTGAAGCATTGCTGGCTAGGAGATTCCACAGAGGCAAAGGAAAATACAAAGTTAAGCTACCTATCATGTGTTTCAATTGTAATGAGGTTGGTTATATTGCTGCAAGGTGTCCAGAGAAGAATAACAATAGAAGTGGAGACAAATATAGAGGTAAAAGAGATGAGAACAACATATATTATAAAGACAAAGGAAATAAATCTTGCTACATTGCTGAAGAGGAATCAAATGATGGATTTGATGACTATGATGATGAAGTTGTGTATGTTGCTATGAAGGATGATTCTAATGAAGATGAGGTAATTGCATTAGTGTCTTGTGTGAACAAAAGTGACAGATGGATCATTGCCAATGGATGTTCAAACTACATGACTAAAGAAAAAAGTAAGTTCATTACCCTTGAATATTACAATGGAAATACTGTTAGATTTGGTAATGATGCACCCTATCTGATTAAAGGAAAAACATCAATAAGATTGATAGAAAAAGATCATGTGTGACACTGCTTACTATGTAGAAGGACTTAACTATAACTTCTTAAGTGTGTCACAATTGTATAGTTCAGGTTGTAAAGTTGAATTTGATAACAAGAAAGAAAAGATCTATGACAATAATGGAAAACTGATTGGAAATGGAGATCATACTAGAGGTAATATGTTTTATCTTGCCATGAATGATGCTACTTGTTTTCTTGTAGAATTTGATGATGTGTAGCTATGGCACAAGAGGTCATGTCATGTTAATTTTGATAACTTATTTAGTATTAGTAATATGAAAAGAGTCATAGGATTGTCAAAACTGAAGAAACCTGATAATGTGAATTGCAAACAATGTTAGTTAGGCCAAATGAAAAAATCTAGTTTCAAAAGCAAGACTCATACCTCAATTTTTTTTTGGAATTAGTTCATACTGATTTGTGTGGACCGATTGATGTGCAAAGCTACAAAGGTGACAAGTACATTATCCTATTTATTGATGATTATTCTAGGATGATGACAGTTATGTTTTTTGAAACAAAAATCTGATACCTTTCAATTGTTTAAGTGGTACTTGGCAAGAGCTAAAAAGGAGATTGGCAAAAGATTGAAATGTTCGAGATCTGACAAAGGTAGAGAATTTACATCAAATGAGTTTGAGATATTCTGTAATGATAGAGGAATCAAGAGATAAACTTATGCACCTAAGACCCCTCCACAAAATGGGATTGCTGAAAGGAGGAACATATCACTAATGGACTGTGCGAGTACATTGATGATGGAGAAGAATGTTGCTTTTAAATATTGGAGAGAAGTTATTAGTACAATTGTCTATACCTTGAACCAAGTACAAGTAAAAAATGTACAAATTCCACACCTTTTGAACTATGGTAGGGATACTCACCCAATGTAAAATATTTTAAGGTATTTGGAAGCAAGTGTTACATTCTTAAGGATAACATAAATGATAAATTCGATGCAAAAAGTGAAGAAGGTAAATTCCTTGGTTATTCCACAAGAAGTAAGGCTTGTAAGTGTTTAAATACTAACACTAACAAAAGTTGTGGAAAGTGAAAATGTAAAGTTTGATGAATATACAAGGGTACATAAAGTTGAACCTAAGAAGGAACTTGAAGAGTGCATATCCTTTGTGTACTTTTATGAAGATATGCCTACTGATGAAGGTGTTGTGAACCAAGTTGTAAATCAACAAGTACCAGTGACTACTGAGTCACATACAATGAATGTTGGTTTGTCTCAAGAGCCAAGTTACAATTAGAAGCCAAGGTAAATTTTGATACAATGATTAGTTTTCATGAAAGGAATGTCAAGTTACCTAGTAGAGAAGTGCACAGTGATTCTGAGATTGAACTAAATGAAAGATCCAATGCTGAGGAAAGGAGAATAGAGCCAAGACTATCAAACTATGTAAAAAGACATCACCATGTTGAACAAATCATTGGAGATAAAGAAGATAGATCAATGACAAGGAATAGGTTGAGAAATGACTCATGTTTGTTAAGCATGCATGAACCTAAGTTAGTGAAGAGTGTATTGGAGAATGAAGTATGGAATCAAGTCATGAAAGAAGAGATTGATCAGATTAAGAAGAACAAAACTTAGACATTGGTACCTAGACCAGAGAACAAGAATGTTATTAGAACCAAGTAGGTATTCAGGAATAAATTAGATGAGAAAGGTGAAGTCACAAGGAATAAGGAAAGATTAGTTTGCAAAGAGTATGCACAAGAAGAGGGAATTGACTATGGAGAAACATTTGCCCCTATTGCAAGATTGGAAGGAGTGAGAACTTTTCTTTCTTACTCTGCATACAAAGGTTTTAAAGTTTATTAAATAGATGTGAAGTCAACATTTCTGAAAGGTATACTAGAAGAGCATGTTTACATTGAACAACAAGAATGATTTGTTGATCCAAACAACAAGAACATGGTATGTAGATTACACAAAGCTTTATATGGTTTAAAGAAAGCTCCAAGAGCATGGTATGACAGGCTTCACAAATTTCTTGCGAAGATTGGTTTTGAGAAGACTAATGATGACAACAAATTATACTTGAAGATTGAAGGAGGTAAAGAAATTTTACTAGCTGAAATATTTGTTGATGATATCATATTTGGTGGACCAAATGCATTATGTAAAACATTTACAAATGAAATGAAGAAATAATTTGAGATGTCTATTTTTGGAGAGATAAAGTTCTTTGTTGGTTTGGAAGTATATCAGATGAAATATGGTATCTACATCACTCAGTCTAAGTATGTAAAGGAAATATTGAATTATTTTGGTATAGAAGATTCAAAATTAGCTAGCACTCCTATGGTGACAGGACACAAACTATCCAAAACTGATGGATTTGTTCAAGTAAATCAAATATTGTACAGGTCTATGATTGACAAGTTACAATATGTAGTGCATAACAGACTTGATATCACACTAGCTGTTGGGATTGTTGCAAGGTTTTCTAAAATCCAAAGGAGAATCATTTGATGGTTGTTAAATGAATTATGAGATATCTGAAAGGAACAAAATATTATGGTCTATACTACAAGAAGAATGATAAAATTGAATTGAGAGCCTATACAGATGTTGATTGGGCTGGAAATATTGATGACATAAAAAGTATAAGTGGTGGAGCATTTTTCTTGGGAAAGAGATTAGTCTCATAGACTAGAAAGAAACAAAATTATATATCTCAATCTATTGTTGAAGTTAAATATGTGGCTACTGTAGTGAATTGTACCAATACAGTATGGATTAAACAACTACTCAAAGGAATGAAGGAATAAATTACTGAGCCTATGGTAATCTACAATACAAGTTCTATAAACATTTCTAAGAACTATGTGATGCACACAAAGAAAAAACACATTGCAATCAAGTATCATTACTTGAGAGAATTGGTTCAAGACAAAGATGTGAGAATGAAATATGTGAATAGAAAAGAACATATAGCTTATATATTCACAATGGCTTTACCAAAGAATGCACATGAATATCTTAGAGGTGAGCTAGGGGTGATACCCCTATCCAAAGCTACTTGAGAAGCATGACTAGTGCCCTACATCAACTGAGTTGAATGTTGTATCTCACAACTTGATGCAATGGATCTTACTTTAGGAGTTTCCTAAAGTAATGAAAGAGTTGAATTACAAGATTTACAGTGGCATGCGAGGTGACAAAGGGAGAACCTCAATTGATTATATCTGTATGTATAGACAACAAGTCTTTGAAATTCTTGTCAAAGAGGGAGATATAGGAAAGAGGGAGTAATTCCTAGTGAGGGAGATATAAGTCATTGATGGAGATTTCCAAATCTTACATTAACCTATATAGAAAGAGGCACATAGAAAGTGACACATATACTGGCAGAGGGAGAAGTTCAAAAATATTAATTTTCTTTTTGGTATTGTTGCTGGTATTGGTTTGCCATCAATGCCAAAGAGCGAGATGGTTGTGATTAGATTATTCAAAGAAAGATTGTTGAGAAAAGAGATTAATAACGAGTGAGACTGTTGAGATTAGATTGATGGAACCTATCATGGAACAATCATTATTTTTTCAATGATGTCAAACCTGCTACTTGTTAGTGTTCGACAATTTCTTTTTGGTCTGAATGCTATCATTTGTTTGATTGATGAAGAGGATTTGAAAAGAAAAGAAAATAAGAGCACCTAAAGAAAGGTTGAGTTATATGGTATATGAAAGGAGCACTAAGACCAAGTAAGACATGGATGATATGATGTATTGTTGATCTACCTAAGGCTAAAGTGAATGCTTACTTAAGCTAAGTAAAGAAGAAGTGTTTTCATAAAAAAATGTCTACTAAGCCTTGTCGAGTAAATAGTGTAAGCCGACCAAATTTAGTGCAAGTCGAGCATAAAAGTTCTACTTGGTGCCGAGCATCAGTAAAATTTAGTAAGTGTTGAGCATCAAGAAAAATAACAATAGTGATCGAGCAAGAAAGACTTAGTAGATGCTGAGCAACCCAGTGTTGGTCGAGCATAAGAAGATTGTTATTGTTGAGTAGATAGTGTGGATGCCGAGTGATAGTAAAATGTGTTAAATCAAAAATTTGATGAATTTGAGTTGACAAAGTTGATTTATTGAATTATGTGAAGTGTATGAAAGATAAGCTTGATGAGATGGAGGCACAAAATTCAAGGTAAATTACTTTGAGGCAAATTGAAAGAAGATTGGAGATGAAGTTTCTAGAAGGGAATAAAATGGAAAAGTGGGTGGATTCAATGAATCTTACCTAACCTTAGAATGGAAAATTGTGGTTAAGCAAAAAAAGACCTAAATTCTCTATTTATAGAGATAACAGGGCAGAAGCAAAGGTTATCATGTGTGAGAACCTAAGGAAGACAAGAAATCAAAGGTGTTGCTTCATAAGGTAGCTGAAAGGATGAATCTGCAACTAGCATACCAAGAAAGAAGGCTTAAGGAGTTGAATGCTTGAAGGGTGAATGAGCTGTCAGAGATGAAGAGGATGAATGCCAAGCATAATGGAGAACTGAAACAAAGATCTGCAATTTGCAAGTGAGTTGTATTTTGTTATCAAAACAAGTGCTACATTTACTTTCTAACCATTGTATCAGTCTGGATAAATCCTTTGGATTAAGATTGACCTAACAATCATTTGTAAATACTTTAATTGAGTGACATTCTAATGGAATGGTATAAAGTCATCTAACAAGACTCACTCCTAATAGGGTGATTGAAATCCTTTAACCATGTCGCATTTAATAGTGTGTATTGTAACCTTTAATAGGGTTGGCCTTTCCTAGGGGATCACTTAACAAGAGTGAAATTTGGTAGCATGTTACTGGTGGTTTTTCCAAAATTGGTTTTCCATGTAAAAACCTTGTGTCAAAATGTGTGAATGAGTTTGTGGTGTTTATGTTTACATTACTGCAAAGTTATTTCAACCTAGGACAAAAACATGAAAATGTTTAAGGTATTTGATGATCTAATGAATGCATCCTTGATATGGGTATATGGATATAAATTTGTTACATGCTGAAATGTTTTATTTGTACATTTGGCCCTTGGATAATTGATTCACCCCCTCTCAGTTATTCTAAAGAATTTCAACACATACATACATACATAGACACACACACATATGTGTGTGTATGTACATACACATACATACATATGTGTGTGTGTGTGTTGTGTGTGTGTGTGTGTGTGTGTATAAATACATACATACATACATACATATATACATTCATTCATACATACATACATATACACATAGATACGTACATACATTTATATCTTTATTTTGATTTTGTTCAAGGGAAACTCGTCAATGCTAATAGAAAACAACAATGTACTTTCTAAGAGTTTACAATTGTTCAACAAAATTCATGTTTTACAAGAAAATGCATCTAAAGAACTATTAATTCAGAAGCAAGAACATGTTGTTGAAACAATATAGAGAGTGCTTGACATGAGAGGTCTACAAGTGAGGGTGTTGACCAATCTTGAAAATTTGAATGCTGAAATGAAAGCTATCAAGGATCAAACACCTATGCCAGAGTTACAAAACAATGTGAAGTTGATTTTAGATATGGTAGAGGCAGATATTCATAAGTTTGATAAAAAATTAAGGCATGAGAGAGAGTCTATGTCAATATACCAGAAGGAGAAGGAGCAACTTTAGAAAGAGACAACATGACAGAAACAAAAACTGGACGAAATAGAGGATATTATGGGAGCAGTGGATAGAATCTAGTAAAGTGTTGTGGTAGGTACTATGACATTGAAATCACTTGCAAGTGTCTTTGAGAATTTGCAGTCCAAATATTGGGAGGACTAAAAGTTGTGATATTTGTCATGTATTGCATCTGCATTTTCTTTGCCATTTCTTATAAGAGTGTTTCAAGGTTGGGAACCACTTCAACATCCTTTGCATGGTTTATAGGTAATATCATCATGGTAGAGGCTTCTGCAAGGGAATGAGCCTCGTGATTATGGCATTTACATAGAAACATAACTTTCTTCTTCAACTCTTTACACTCAACTCTTCACTGAAGTTATTCCTCCAATAGTGAGAATAGTTGCTATAAATTCCTAGGAGCCAAGGGACCCTAAATCTATGCTATGTTTTCTAGATACATGGGAGAAGTTACTATCGACTTTAGTACTTCATAACATTCTGGATCATATAGTGATACCCAGATTAACAACATCAATAGATACTTGGGATCCTCGCAAGGAGACTATACCAATACATGCATGGTCACATCCTTGGATTCCATTGTTGGGCCAGTGTATGGAGCCTTTATATCCAACCATTCGTTATAAGTTAGGGAATGTGATTCATGCTTGACATGCAAGTGATGATTTTGCATATGCAATTTTATAATGTTGGAAAGCTGTATTTGATCCTGCTAGCTGAGAACAATTGATTGTTCATTTTATTGTACCTAATCTAATGACAATTCTAAAAAAAATTGTAATCAACCCAACTAATCAGCAACTAGACCAATTTAACTAGGTTATGACTTGTTTCTTTCTAAAAATATCTGCTATGATATGGTTTTGTAAAAAAAATTACAAACTCTGCCCATTTTTCCTAGTCTGCATTATTTTTGTGCAGGATCTTGAGGTAAGTCACTTAGCATGGTTGAGTGAATTTTATTGTTTTATTATTTGGATTCTAGAATATGTATGCAACTATATCAATTTTTGTTGTTGTGTTAAGATGTAATAAGCACCTTAAAAAATATCTCTCTATATATACATACATACATAGACACACATAAGTGTGTGTATGTGTATGTATGTATATACATACATACATATACATAAAGAGAAGCTTCTCTAATCACTTGTTGGGAGAAATATAAAGAGATACATGAAGGAAAATAAAAGAACATTTACATAGGAACTTCTTCTGCCCTTAAAGAAAATCACAGAGCAAGGGCACAAAGATCACAAGGGAACAACAACAAAATGCAGAGATCACAAGGGCACAACAATGAAATACAACAATCACAAGGGCATGGCAAAAAAATCCTCGATCTCCACTGATCTCCACCAAAGGCACAATACTAAAATGCAAATATCACAAGGCACAAAAAAAAAATGTAGTGATCACAAGTGCATGACAATGAAATCCTAGATCTCCACTAACGTTCAAAGCTCTCCACCCTAATTTAGAGCTCTTCGCCCTCTTTTGTGTGTAGCTCTCCACAATCGATCAAAACAAATGGGGAATGATTAATGTCATGTTTTCTTTCTTTTTGTTTATAATCACACTGACATTGCAATTACAATGCCCACGTTAGTATAACAACGACGTCAAGCACACTTGCAAAAAGAAAAAAAACATAAAAATCACAAACAAATCACACCACCATTGCAAATTGTCATCAAAATTTGACCCCAAATGTTGTAGTGGCATTTCCTTTGAATAATATGTTCATTATCCTTATCTTTTATGTTTATTCATACATGATTTTGGTTGGCCATTTGCTTCATTATGATATTCTTATTGCTAAGTGCTGATTTAGAAATATTACTAATATCTTTTATTATGATGACATTGATGGAATTATTGTCATTAATGTCAAATAGTTTCAGGGAAATAAGTGAAATATTGTAATTAATGTCAAAGATGTAGAAACATAAGGAAGATTTGTGAGCATAGTAAAATAAAGATAATTGAAATGCTTAGCATATGAACAATGAAGATAAATAATAATAGGCATTAAAACAGGGGATATGCAAGCACATCTATAAGAAAGTAATGCCGAACATTAAGAGAAGGAATTCAAATGAAATACAAGCAATAGTTTATTAAGACAAAGATTGATGCATTAACAAAACAATCTTCTCATAATAATCACACCTATGTAGCATGCCTCTAAATAGAGATAAATATTAAACAACACATATAAAGAAAGTTGTACCAAGAATATACACTAGAGTTGAAAAGAGGGAAAACAGTAAGATGGAATAAGGTAGAGAGTATGTAAGAAACAATGAAGGGAAAATGAAATGATTGGGCATGTAATGATTGGATTGTACAAAAGCATAATTAGTAGTTTAAGAGAACATCGATTAATAAAAGAAATTCACTATGTGGGACATATACGGGAAGGTATTTGTCATTCGAACATATCATTCCATCAAAGTGCCATAAACAAAGAAAGATATGAATTGAATGACTAACCAAGGTCATAAAGAACAATAGAGCAACGTTCAAACATGTTAGAAACATGTGTGTCTATCACATGTGTTAAAAGACAAGTCAACATAAGAAACAATAAGTCTTTAGGGAATAAATAAAAAAGAAATAGACATAAGGGAAACATGGAATAAGCTAGATGAAAAAACACAATAGATAAGGGAAGTAGTGGATGTGATTACATAGAGCAATATAATACACCATATCCACAAATATTCAACCAAACTCCCTACGTAGAGGAAGAAAGAAGTATAGGATTTTTTTTTATAACCAAATACAATAGAGCCAAGCAATTTGAGAAGAATAGCAATAGGTTGAATAGGTGGCAGCAGGCTGACATGGCAGAGTCCACATGGCAAAGTTCCACGTGGCATCCCTGCCACATGTCACACATAGAAACTACACTGATTGTACAGTAAAGCCACGCGAGTTGGTGACGCAGATGGCTGATCTGAACTATGTAAACCACATGTCAATTGGAGGCAAAGTCCACACATCAACAGGCTGTCAGAGCGGAGTGGATGGAGCGTGAGCTATAGACACCAGTGGCGATTGGTGCAAAGCGGAGTGTCGGCGGCAGAAAGTGGGGGCGGTGGCGGTGGCGAGTGGCGGCTGGGCCGGTGCAATGCTGCAGCCGCACAACCAGCTGTGGTAGTCCACGGGCTGAGCGCTAGCTACCCCACAGTGGAGCGTGAGCACTACTGCGGTAGAAACCCTTTTTTTAATTTATTTTTCGACCCTGCATCCGTACGGAACCCTGCAACTAATTTTTCTTTGCCTCTCAGAGCTCTGTCTCCAAAATCGATAAGTTTTATATGAATCCTTACTGCAAATAGCCTTTTGGATCCAATGGCAGTGTCCATGTCAGTCCAAAGTGATCCAAAAATTTGCTGTCCCCCTAATTTGAAGAAAAATGCACAAACAAAGTAGGGTTTGTGACTTCAAATCATAGCTTCAAAAATCCTTCAACCAAGCAGCAGCAGGAAGGCTTTGATACCATGTTGGAGTTGATGAAATCCAACTCCGAAGATGCCCAAGATCACCTGCATGCAATAACTTGTCAAAGGGAAGCCAAGGAAGGAAGAGCGTGGAGCAAGGGAAAAACCCTAAATGGACATGAGAGAGAAAAATATATGCAAACACAAGAAAATATGTATTTACAATATGCTAAATGAGATGATATGAAATACAAAGAGGGAGCTTGAATATAAAGAGTTCAAGGAATCTCTTAGAACAAGCTAGAAGACGCTAGGAGATAAGGTTGACAACTAAGCATACATCCACATGAGGTGGGAAGTCCTCGAACAAGGTGAGAGGATAAATATGACTTAGGAGAGAACAAACTCCCGTATTGTCAACAACTTATAACTAACTCCTAGACTACAACTAATTAAAGAAATGCATTTACCTAAGTAAGCTTAAGTAATAGAATAAATAATAAATAATTAATAATTTACTCTAACAATTGGATCTATAAGTTGATTGATGGACATTGGAAGAATCTGAAGGATTTGAGCAACACAAATCCACAAAGCCCAAAGAATATTTGCATTTAAAAACCTGTCACAAAGAAGAAAAAGACAAGAGGAAGGGTTTGCTCTAAAAATATGCAAATTGTATTATAAGAAATGAAAAAGATGAGAGATAATTACAAATGATCTATCCCTATAGAAGGAGATCGAAACCCAAAAAAGGGTAACCTAAAAGGTAAATGTTATTTAATAATTACTAATTAATTATTAAATGAGAATGCACAAGTGCATAAAGTGAAATCTTAATAAGGGAATAAAGTGAATTTAATAAATGAAATTAAATTAGTGCTTTACTCTAACACCCCCCTTAAGATGAGCAACAATGTAGCTACAAACAATGTAGAAAATCAATGAAACTATAATGCAATGCTGAAAGAAAACTTGAGTCCTAGCAACAAGACCTAATAAGGTACCCAATCACAACCAAATCTCTACGAAATAGAGAAATAGAGAAAACCCAGTGGGAAAAACTCTACTCCAAAAAGAGATAGCATGAAAAATAAGGAAGGAAGGACTCAATCACTAAGGCCCCCCAAGGATAACTTCCTTCACCCCAAGCATAAAATATAGTTCAAGGTATCATGGGGATACAAAAGGTTTAATGAAGATGTTTGCAATTTGCTGAGCAATAGGAATGTACTCCAAGCTCAAAGTACCATCCTAAATCAGATGCCTGACGAAGTGCATGTGAAGCTTGATGTGCTTGGTCCGCTAATGCTCAACTGGGTTGTGTGAAATGTGTATAGCACTTTAATTGTCACACCATAGAAAGGTGTGACTATCAGAAGGAAATCCAAAATCTGTCATCAAGGGTCGAAGCCACAAAACCTCTTGACTAGCCAATATAATTGTCATGTATTCTGCTTCTATAGATGATAATGCATGATCATGATGCTTCTTGCAAGACCATGTGATAGGACCAAAACCAAGACATAAGACAAATCCAAAAGTAGACTTGCAATCATCAATATCACCAGCCCAATCTGAGTCTATGAAACCAATAATGTAAGGACCCCTTGATGTGTAGTGAATGCCATAACATGTTGTACCTGAATGTACCTTAAGATACATTTGGAAGCTTTCCAATGAATCTCATGAGGATCATGGGAGAACCGAGAGACAAGTTTAACCACAAAGGAAATATCGGAATGAGTGTGTGTCAGGTACAACAAACTACTCACAAGTTGTCTGTATAGAGTGGAATCCATTGTAGGAGTAGAGCAAGTGGTAGATAAAATAAAACCTAATTGAAAAGGTGTGGGAGAAGGCTTACAATCGAGCATGTCAAATATCTGAAGAATATCAAGAGCATACTTCTATTGGAGTATAGTTATCCCATCAAAAGACTAAACAACATGTAGGCCCAAAAAGTAGTGCAGAAGTCCAAGGTTTCTCATCTCAAACTACTCTCCCAATGCTTGCTAAACACTTTGTATCATGGCAACTGAGCTACCTATAATGATGAGGTCATCTACATAAAGCACAAGTATCAATAAGTAAGCCCCATGATGTTGAATGTAAACTATAGGGTCAAAATGACACCGAGTAAACTGTGAAGCAAGAAAGAAGGAATCCATCTTCTCATACCAAGCCTTAGGGGCCTATTTGAGACCATATAGAGACCTCCAAAGATGACTTTTTAATGAAGAGTCCTGCACAAAACCATGAGGTTTCTCTATGTAGATTTCCTCATGAAGGTCTCCATGCAAAAAGGCACTCTCCACATCCATTTAAAAAATTGTCCATCCTTGTGAAGTTTTAAGAGAGAGTACAAGGTGAATAGAATTCATCTTGGCAATAGGGGCAAAGGTCTTGGAGTAATCAATACTCTCAACCTGTGAAAAACCCTTTGCAACAAGATGCACCTTGTACCTATCAATATAACCATCTACAACATACTTGGTACGATACACCCACTGCCACTGAACCAATTTTCTTCCTTTCAGAAGAGGACGAATATCCCATGTGTGGTTCTTCATCAAAGAAGAGTACTCCTTATCCATAGCCCTATCCCACTATGAGTTTCATGTCGCTTGTGAAAAACTCTTTGGATCATTTGAAATAGCATGACCCAAGAGGCCACTACTTGTAGTCTGAGCATGAGTGCGATGAGCATTAGTGGGATCACCTGTCAAAGGTCCAACTGCATCAACAGTATCACAAGTCCACTTGGACACTCATGGAACATCTAGTGGAGGTGGTGAAGGGGGATCAATATCTAGATCTTCCTTAGAGGATGTGTAATCCTAAAGAGGAGTAGATGAAGTACTAGGTAGTGAGTAAGAAGCTAGAGATGGTGGATCCATCTGAGGATAATGCTCATCAAGCCAAACATCTTGTGAAAATAAGATATCTATAGAATTAGGATCAAACAACTTGTACACCTTCACAACCTCACAATAGCCAACAAAAATGAATGGTCAGGTCTTCTTCTCTGTGGCTTTCCATTGGGCATCTAGAATAAATGCCCAAGCCTCACTACCAAAATTGTGAAAATTAGAAACATCAGGCTTGACACGAGTCCAAGTCTCCTTATGAGTCAAGTGTCACAATGCCTTGTGAGGCATTTGATTCTGAATATAGTTAGCACAATCGATAGCTTCAACCCAGAACGAAGAACTCATATCTCTAGACTGAATCTTACAATTGGCCATCTCTCATAATGTCCTATTCTTTCTCTCTGCAACCCCATTTTGGTGAGGTGTATAGGGAACACAAAATTGATCCTCTAAACCATGTTCAATGCAAAAATATTTAAAACGATGATTCACATATCCCCTCCTGTTGTTAGTGTGTATACGCCTGACAGAAAGACTAGACTACTTCTATACAAATGTCTTAAAGATTCGAAAGGAATCAAAGACATCTGACTTATACTTCAAAAAGTACACCCATGTGCATCTAGAGAAGTCATTTATGAAGGTGAGCACATATCGAGCACCTGAAAAAGATGGAGTGGGAAATGACATAGATCACTAGGTATCAACTCCAATGGTGCCTTAGCACATGTGGATCTACTTGTCAAAAAAGGATCTCTATGATGTTTTCCAAGTGCACAACCTTAACACACACCATTAGTACAAGAGATCTAAGACAACCCAATCACTAGCTCCTGTGTACTCATCTGTTGTAGATATCTATAGTTGACATGGCCAAAATGCTCATGCCAAAGCTTTCTCACTGTGCCTATATGAGCAATGAGAGAAACACCTATAGAATCAGAGCTCTCAAATTCATTGAACTGATATAAGTGAGACTGAAGATCAACACTCCTTGTAGCAGTAACCAAGTCAGGATCATGGAGGTCTTGAATAACCACATCATGTGGTGAGAACTCAATTGTCATTCCAGAGCCTAAATGAAAAATCTGAAAGATAGATAGGAGGTTCATAGAAATGACCAAAACCAAGAGAACATCTTGTAGTGAACCACCTTCTAAACAGATAGTTCTTGAACCTGTGACTGAAAGCTAAGAATAATCACCAACTGCAATCTATGTAGTAACACTATGAACAAGTAAGGTAACCAAATCAAGTGAGTGTGTCATATGATGCTAAGCTCTGGAATCAAGAATCAAAGAAGTTGTAGAAGACAATTCTCATGCATAAAGAGCATGTCCTTTCCCTATAGGAGGAGGTGGAGGCTTTAGAGAAGAAATACTGGTATGTTGCATGGCCTCCACTAAAGCATCAAGACATTTCCAACACTTAGAAATTGGATGTCCTTCCTTACCACAAAAACTATAAGGATCACCTGTGTACTTCTTATTCTTTAAGGATGACTCACTAGACTTAGAAGAATTACCCTTCTGAGAGGGCTTCCGAGCATCTGACTTGTGAGTAGCTTTGGAGGAACTTTCACTGCCTATTGAATATGTCTTATGCTTCAATTTCTACTTTGGTTTCTCTATAGATGTTTGTGCTACCAATGCCTTCATCTTAGAACTAGTCATAGTATCCAACTATGTAAGCTTTGACTGCTCTCTAGTCAAGCGATCACACAAGACCTCAAAATTAGTCATAACAAATATATTACCCAAAGCATCTTTGGTGGAATAGAAGGTAGAAGCAAAAATATGAAAAGTCCCTCGAAGCTTAGAGAGAATCAAATAAATGTACTCAGTATTAGTCTTCGTCTTTCCCCAACCCTACAATACAAATCTCTGTTAATTAAAACTTCATCAAGAATTCATCAATGGTTGAAAAGGAATTTGGTACAAGAGAGGTAAGCTCTACCTCTATCTGAAGTGCCCTAAACTCATTCACAGTACCAAACAAGCCTTGAATCTTGGTCCACATAGCTAGAGGGGTATTGCACCCATCGAGATGAAATTGTATACTGTCAAATACTTGTAAAGAAATCAACCTCATTTCCTCATTCATCTTGTTTCTATGTTGCATGACCTCAAAAGGCCTCTGTAAAACTAGCTGCACTACATCTAAAGAAGACCACGACCCTTTTGACCAGAGAAACTATGTTATCAAGGTCTTCCATGTGTTATAGTTATGAGGGGCCAGAAGTTATAAATAAGAAGAGGTCTCAACCTTTGTTTTAGAAGGTGTTGAATTGTTTTTTAATGTAGTTTTGGTTTAAATAAGTAAATAACAGAAACAATATGACAAAACACCTCCTCTAATGCAAAAAACTAAACCCCAACTACTAGAAGGAATGTATAAATGAGAGAAGAGAAAAAAAGCTTTAGGAATGAATCATAAATACTTGGTACAAAATACTAATGAAATGTTAGAGAATTTGGAAAGTTTTTGAGAAGATCTTTCTAATGTTTTTTTTGGATAAAAAAATAGAGTATAACAAAGAAGTTATGCCCCCCAAAAGATAGAAGTCATCAACAGAATTTAAGCACAATAGCAAGTACTAAACTAGAAAAAAATCTCAAAAATACCCAATCCATCAACTCCATCTCAAAACCATCTTTCCAACACTTCTTGTGGATCAAAAAAAGACCTTCGTACGCTCAAGATATCGCAAAAAAAATGACATGGCCCCCAGAAATGATTTAAAAAGAATTTATTTAAAATAAATAAATAAATAAATCACTGCCACAGTGGTGGTCAGGTGGAAAGAAGGCAACAGATCTGCCGCAGTTTGGTGGAGTGGCGGCTGACCGAGAAATGGTGCTAGAAAATCCACAAGATAGCACCGTTTGTGATAATCGCCACTAGGAAATAGAAATTATGGTGGTGTTGTCCAAAACACTGCACAGTTTTGGAAAAACATTGCAATTTTCTTACCGCTTGCACAATATTTTTTTTTAAATTACTCGATTTATGTGTAGAGGTTATACAACCCTGCTATGCAAATTATTTTTGCCTCCCGGATCAACATTCTCCAAAATTGACAAAATTTATATGAAAATGGGGGTTTTGATGCCCTCTAAATCCATCAGTGCGGTCTATTTGGCCTCAAAGTGCTCTGAAAATTGGAGACATCCCTATTTTCACAAGAAATACTCGAAAAACTCCAAATCTATTTTGCCAAACCCTCATTTTCCTTTTTCTCCAAATATTGAACAAGCTATAGCAGATCTGGCTTTGATACCATGAAGGATTTGAGCAATAGAGATCCATAAAGCCAAAGAATACCTGCATGTAGAAACTTGTCACAGAGAAGAAAAGGTCAAGAAGAGGCAAGGGTTTGCTCTGAAAATATGCAAATTGTATTCTCAGAAATGAAAAAGATGAGAGATAATTACAAATGATCTATCCTTATAGAAGGAGATCAAAACCTGAAAAAGGGTAACCTAAAAGGTAAATGCTATTTAAAAATTACTAATTAATTATTAAATGAGAATGCATAAGTGCATAAAAAGAAATCTTAAGAAGGGAGTAAAGCGAATTTAATAAATTAAATTAAATTAATGCTTTACTCTAACAGAATCCTCTACTAATCTAGATTTCTCATGTTGCTTGAGTTGTTTCGGATTGGAATATCATGCTAGACTAAGCATCAAAGTTCATTCACAAACCATTGGGAATTGAAGCTTAAAGAGTTGTGTCACACTCATAATGCTAAACTTTCAACTTGTGATGTCGGTTATGAAATTTGTTCTTGACAAATCAAATCCTAAGATAATCACCAACATAGTGAGAATATGATGTTGAATACTAGTATGCAATACATAGAATTTGGGCCAAGTATTTTTAAGAATAAAAACTAACGTGAATATGAGTGAAATCTTATACGAATTAGCAAGATTTCTCTTGCTTATTTTTTGGTGAGACTATATCGAAGTTGGAGGAGCAACTAGAACCTTTTAAGTTGTCAATAATTGAAGCCATAATAGAATAGAATATATACATGTAATAATCCAACTATTTTCTCTAGAAATGATATGTATAAAGGAATGGACTAAGGTGTATTTGTAGGTAAAAGGAAGCTGAGAACTCAGCTGACAACTAAGAAAATTCCACAACAAATTTCAGGAATGACTTACAAAGTCAGTCATACTATGAAACATTTGCATATGGTGGCATGAATTTTTTGAATACAATAGACTAAGAAATCAACATGTATTGTAGAATATTGATAAAAAAAAGTGTATTCTAAAATATATTAACAACATAAAAATACACACTGAGTTATGCACAAAATAGCAAGAGGTAATGCCTTTTAAAGAATTGTCACTTCTTGAAAATAGTAAAAAAGTCTAAATGCCTAGCTTTACATAAAGCTTTATTACTACAAAATTAATAATTCAGCACTATTATAAATTCTTCATATATATTTCATGCATCTTAAAGATGTATTAGAACTAGAGGTAGTTCTAAAAATAAAGATCCATATATTTCCTTGTAAATTTTCTTTTATCAACATCAATTATTAAGGAGTTGCATATAGATTTATAGAGTATTTTAAAGGATGAAAAGTGTGCAACTCTTGAACAAAGTCTGAAAAATGTCTTGCTTATAAATGGTGTACTCTCAATTCATCATATAGTTGTAATATACTATTAGTTTTTCCATGAAATAAAAACTTCAATTGAAAGTTGAAGTTGACTACTATATAAATTATTGTTACAACAGTCAGCTTTAGTTTTATTTTTCAATTTAAGTTTTTCTTCTACGGAGAAATTAACAACATATTACAACTAGATTCTTAATTGAGTACACCATTTAAACAAGACATTTTCAAACTTTATTTAATAGTCTATATAATTTTAAAAACTTTCAAAAAAATCTAATCACATGTGTAAAAAAAATTGCACAACCTTTTCTAGCATCCTCCATGCCTATGCCAAAATGGGAGCTTCGAAGACTAAAAATCCATCAAATATTATTCAAAAGAAATTTTTTTGCCATATATCATACCTATAAATTTTGTGGTAGACACATGCAAAATGTGGGAGAATAGAGAAGGCACACAAAATAATCTAGTTTCTATGTTTACACTTAAATGAGAACGTAAACTCTACATTCCAAAACCTTTACCATCATCACCACAACTAGTCAAAAGAGACTTGAAACATGAAATGGATATCAATTAAAGCATAATGTAAAAATTAATTTTTGTTAAATATTATAGCTAAATATCTATGCCATACATACACCAAAATATGGAAGAATAGATAAAGAATGCGAAAATTTTGACAAAATGTATCAAAGTCAATCCATCTTATAGAATTTCATAAATTATAGATTAACAAAATTCAATTGTGTTTGTAACATGCCCCAAATAACACCATAGCATTACAAAATCTTTTAAAAAATTACAATACATGACAAACAAGTATGATGACACTCTCATGTGTTTTCAATAAAAATCTATTTGCTTGCATTGGTATCATGTGTGCTCCCAAACTCTATGCTATCGGCCATTTGTTGTGGTTCCACAATGCATGCCCCATTTCGATCATAAATGGGGACCCCCTACTTTATTTTTTGGCTTTTTAGAGCCCTAGTCTAGGGTTCGAGTCCTTTTTGGGGTATTCATAGTCCCCTAGTTTGCGTTTGAGTCCTGATTAAGAAGCTCGTTTGTCCAAAAATTAGATATTTTAACCAAGGAGGCCTTTTTTGCAAGCAAAAGGCATACCAGTGCATCTCTCGAGGTGCACTGATGTGCCAATTTTTTTTGTTTGCATATATAATGCGCAGCTGCGCAGTTGGCGCACCTGCCCAACTGCACTAAGTGTCCTCAAGTTTATTAAAAGGGGGTCCCCTTTCTTCTCACCTTGATATTTCCCTTCCACCTCGCTTAGAGTCATATCTTCAAGCTAAATGCCGCAGCTACACACCTGGTAAGGTGCACCTTTCGACTCCTTCACCTACACCCCCTCCTACCTTTAACAAAAGAACAAACCCTTAAAAGGGGGTGTACATCAACACACCCAACTTGGTGTGCTAGTGCGCACCCCCAAAACACTTTAAAACATATAAAAAATAAACAAAAAATAAAAGGAGCTATAAAGACACTAGGTTTTAGGTGTGCACTAGTGCACCTGACCAGGTGCACTAATGTGCACCTAAAACTTGTAAAACTTAAGCAATAAAGAATGTTGTGCATTAGGCACACCTTCTTGGTGCACGTGGTGCACCACATGTTGTATTTTAGGGGTTAAATTAGGTTTTTTTTGTATTTTCAAAAGCAAACCCATTTATTGGTTTTGTGCAAATCAGTTTTAGGATGTTGTTAATCAACTATTCTTTAATTCTAGACTAATGGACACACTTTTTGTGCAGATACAATGGTGTCCTCATCAGCTTCCCTTGGTGAGAAAATGACACCAAAACCTATAGTGTTTAAGTTCCAAGGTGTTCCAATGAAATCAAGGTTTTAGGATGACGATTCAGAAATTCAATATATTGATTTGGGGCATACAGATTTGGGGGAATTCTTGAAGATTTGCAATAAACCAACTGAGAGGTCCTAGATGATCTCTGCACTCATCAGATCATGACTTGTCAATGCAAAATCACACTCAGTGTTAGTGCAATCTTCAGAACTCATTATGACACTTGAAGAACACTTTATTCCTAAGGAGAGGGTTGTGAAGAGCATAACGAGAGAAATTGTTCTTGATCTTCGGTTGAAGAATATTGAGAAAGTGTCCCATCTCCCATGGGTAGATTAGTTCATCAGGTTTACCTATGAGCAAGCAAAAAGGTGGTATCAAGAACACATTGAAGAGGTCTCTGAAATCATTCAATCATCATACCTTATAGAGAAGACTCCTTTGGGAAATAAAATCGACAAGGTGGACATGACAAGAGGATATATGAAAGAAGATATTGGATACTCGATCATACTTTTGAGTAGGGTTATGGGTCTGCCGACAGCTGGGCATTTGAATATCTTCATGGTGCACTTTATTGAAACAATAAGCAAAGAAGAGATGCCACTAGATTGGGCTTCCACTCTCAGTCAGAATTTGTGTGAGAAATTGGTGGTAGCAAGAAACCAAAGGAAATTCTACATGACATCATACTTGGTATACTTATTAACTGCAAGAGCGATAGACTATCCAGGGTTGTACAAAAAGGGTAGCATGCAGGATGCTAAAGCATGGCCATACATTGTGTACCCTCAGCTAGTAAAGAAGATGCTCTTAGAATAGAGCACGAAATACATAATTGCAAATGATGCCTTCATATTTGCTATAATTAGATTCATAGAAGGAGATTATGCAAAGAGACTATTAGATGATGCCGTGGAACAAATATTATTGGTAGGGGCTTATTATATTCAATTCCAGAAATTTACATATCTAAGGGTAGCAAGTACAACCCTTAACCCTAAGAAGCTCCCAAGGTATCCCAGTGACAGACTTGTTCTCCTGGAGATTTCTCGACAACTCTTGTCTACCTATGACAGAGTTTGAAAGCAACATAAAATATGTTGGACCTGGCCTTTGACTATAGGAACTTTTTAGGAAGATCAGAGGCAAGATATCCCCTCTTTTGAAGGTGAATGGGATCAATATCCCTTGGAAGAGTACAATTCTCCTCAGCCATGCTTTGATAATATTGGGAGAGTACAATATTTGGCAAGTAAAGCATTTCAACATGAAGAAGCCATAGAAGATCATTGGATGAATGCAACAAATAACAATGATATCCATATAAGGGATTATTGTAGGATGACTTTGCATCTAGTAGAAAAGGCCTTGAAAATAAAGATTCCATTGAAGATACAACAACAAGACTTTGAGGAGTTACTTGATCCTTTGTTCAACAGGGATAAGATTGGTGAAAGGCTCATTATGAATGCTGAGGTTGACAGAGAAGAGAATTTTGATATCAACCATAGGGTGAGGCATGCCATTAAAATGATGTAGGATTGGATCAAGAAACCATTTAAGCTTGATCCAATTCCTAAAATGGTTATCTTTCATGCACAATCTTGACTAGTAAAAGGTAGAAGAAAAAAGGCCACAGTCCCTATTTTAAAGCTCAGTCACTTGTAAGGCCAAAAATGGTACACCAACAGGCTAGTTGATTCTTATAGAGATCAAAAGGGCAAAGGAAGGGGCAAGAGGAAAAGAAATTCTCCTCAGAGAGTTGAACCTGAAGAGGGAGAAATCTCGGCACCTTCACAGCAAGGAGAAGAAAATATACAAGGGCTAGAGAATATTGGAGCCGCACAAGCCTAGGTTGATCCTTAAGTGCCATCAGTTGCACCAAGCGAAATAGAAGCAAAGGTTGAGGTTCAAGAGGTCTCTCCACCTTGGCAAACAAAACAGGCATCTCCTTCAGTGCCAAAAAGAAGAAAGATTAAAACTCCGGTGAAAAGGAGACAAAAGGTGATCAAGAAAGTGATCCTTTTTCCATCCATCCCTAAACCCATCCTAAAAGAGTAAGAAGAAGAGGATGATGAGGATGAAGAGGATGATCTACCCTTGAGTCAAAGGACTCGGCTAGCTAGGGCTACAAAGCAAGAATGAAGAATAAGCTCTATGGTTATGCCACCATCTATCCTGGATGAACCCTTACAAACCACTACATCAGAGGATGAGATACAAAAATGGATAAATGAACATTATGTAGAGGTCATTGATGTCTTTAAGATGTTATATTTTGACTTTATGCCCATAGGTACTGAGTTGATTAGGGATAAGATCAGAGACACGCTGACCAATCAACCTCAATAAGAGGATTGGACTTAGATGCCCCCCGAGTCACAAGGACTTGAAATGGTTCCTGCATCCCAATTGTAGGTCACATTTTGTGTTGACAAGGGATTGGCTATCCCTCTTCCTCCTAGTATAGAAATTGAACAAGTCCAAATAGAACATCAAGAAAATCCACAATAAGTATCCACCGAGGAAGTGTCGGAAGAAGGATGGGAAAGTGAACAACCACAACAAACTTCCCAGGACACAGAGGTGCATACTGTGGGCTCCACAGATATAGGGACTGTGGACAAGGAGCCTTCACAAAGGGAAAAGACCTTGGAGAGGAGCCATAAGGGCAAGCATATAGCTAAAAAAACTCCTTCATCCTCAAAAGGAAAGTCCCTAGTACAACATGTTCCAAGGTGGCTCCGAAAAGAAGTAATCAGAAACAAGGAACAACAGTTCACTATTGAGGAGGATAGGATGGAATTGATAGAAGTACTAAGGAAGCCTGATTCAACTCCAAAGGATGTGTGAGCATTAGCCTTTGTCGTGAGTGATCAGAATCAAGACCTTTTTGTTCATGTGGCTATCCCTCCTCCAAAATAAAATGTTGAAGAACTGACTCCTAGGGATTATCAAATCTGGGAGGTCATGCTTGGATTGCCAACCTTGGAAACTACAAAACTAATGGTCACTACAGGGATGAAGGAAGTTTTTAGGAGCCTGGAACAAGATAGGGCAGAGTTGATAACACTTCGAAAATAGAATGAAATCCTAAAAGGATATTTGAGCAAAGTTGTTGGCCCTTTGGATCCCACTAACCCCGGGGAGACTCTAAATCTAGCAATTCAGAGAAGGGATAGGGGAGTAGTGCAATTGGACACATTTTTGAATACTTGTCAACAATGGTGGGAAAGTTTTGAGGAAAAGGGCATATTGATCATCTAAGGGAATCTTAAGCTGCTACATGTCATGCATGAGAATGTGGATAAAATGGTAGCAATTTTGAATCAAGATTTTGGTCTTATGGATGAGGTGCATACCTGGGGAAAGGATCTACAGGTATTATAGGCAATAAAAGGCCAAAGGTATTGGATGCTTATGGATGTATATATAGCAGAGGAACTAGATTTAATAGATGATTGGATAGAGAAGATAGTGGATCACAATAAATTAATGGAATCATTATGTGCAAAGATTCACAGGCTCAAGGACCAAGCTCGAGAGCAAATTTTGGTAGTTGAGAAACATTATAGTATGCATGTCTAGACATTTTTGAGGATGATGCACAAGAGAAATTAATACTTTTAGAGGTAGTAGTTGAGAGATTCCAAAAGATTTATGATGAAGTTTCCAATGATGAGGACATTTTTGAGGATGATGCACAGGAGAAATTAATACTTTTAGAGGTAGTAGTTGAGAGATTCCAAAAGATTTATGATGAATTTTCCAATGATGAGGACATTCAGCAGGCATTTAGGACAGAGGAAGCTTTATTAGAGCTTGATACAAAACTTAGGGATTTTGCAGAGACCCGCATAGAAGTAAATAACTATAGGCATAAAGTAAAGGATAAATATAATGCCTTAGATTTATCAGATGTAGTGCAGGTCACTGAGATAATAGAGAAATTCAAGGGCAAGCACCCAGACATAGCTCTAGTATAAAAGGGAACAAAACCCAGAAGCCAGAATTTCATTTTTGACACTCGGTGAAATTTTGCATTTTTTGACCTTAGAGGTGAGCTGTCACAATGGTGCTGGTGCACTTTTTGCAATAATTTTTTGGAAGAATTTTGAAGAAGTCAGAGGTGCACTAGTGTGCTAGGTGCACTTCTTTTCGAGGTGTACTTTTCCAAAGGTACGCCTATAATTAACTGCTAGTTCTAAAATTAGAGCTTTCCATGCATTGGGAACAAATTATGACAGTAGTTTAACTCCGATAGACACCCAGTAAAGGTTGAGCTTCTATTTTTAGTACTTCTAGACACTTCTACATCAACTAAAGGCTCTCTTCTTCTTATTCTCTCATGATTTCTTTGTTTTATGACATGTAAAGGCTCATTCATCTAATTAATGATATAAAAATGGATGAAGTCCTACTAAGCACTGGTTAGATAGTAAATTTGTATATAATTAGTCTGTTTTATTAATTAGAAGCATATTATTGCATGAAGATATCTCTCACTCTTAACACACATTGAGGAGAGGATTTCTTATAAATATAGGATTGTAATATGTAATCAGGGCCGTTGTTATTTTGCAATAATATATGCTTTTGGTGCTCGCATTTGGAGTGTAGTGATTCTTTCCTAAGTGTGTCATTTTTTTGGGAATGTATGTTCATGGAATTGTGATTGAGCCAAAATCTTATTGCATTATTTCTAGTTGTGCGATCTTTTAATTCTGGTGTTTGCTATGGTTTTACGAATTCCACTGACGTATCTGGTTCGAGAAGAGATCACTCATTTTGTTCCTACATTGCTTTTCATCTCGCATGAGCACACTTTTTGTGACCTTGCAATTTGATGAAAAGTGAAACATTTTATGGTTACTAAATCCCCATCGATGATTGCATCATTGGAATTAAGGAAGTGTTGCTCCTATTTTCATTGGTTACCCACCGATTTCTTCAAAAGCTTAACTTGCAAACGTGTTGTTTCCGTAGCTTATGTATGTTAGGATTTTATTTCTATGTTATTTGCCTAATTTTCTCATTACCTTATCTTTTTTATTTGCTTTAATAACACCTTGTTAAATTAGGAATTCATATTAGTTGCATTGTTAGATCATATTCATTGAAAAACAGAAAAATAC
Source organism: Cupressus sempervirens (assembly GCA_028749045.1). Lineage (NCBI taxonomy): Eukaryota > Viridiplantae > Streptophyta > Pinopsida > Cupressales > Cupressaceae > Cupressus > Cupressus sempervirens. Next base: position 167,948,140 of record CM053793.1, on the reverse strand, counting down.
AAAAACATAGTTCCTTTTTTGTGTGTGTTTTATTTTGAAGCAGCAAATAGATTCAACATCTTATCTAAAGTTATCAGAACCAACAAAGTCCTCCTCATGAACAAACACATTTATCTTCAACTGAGTAGATTCTAGTAGGTCGCAAGATCACTCGGAACTTTGAAGTTGATCCCCAAGATTGACTTTTCAAGAGAGGAGTTTGAATGGATTCCTACAGTTAAGCATCATGCAAATGACAGCTCAACACCATGATTGTATGTCCATTGTACATAGTATGATCCTTATCTCATTCATTTTCCCTATCAAGATCATCCATCCAATTTTGCCACTTAACATTTCATGGCATTTGTGGAAACATAGGTGTTTGGTTTGAGATACTTGTTTTTCTCCTTATATTCATGTATTCAATCAAGTCCCTTTTTCGACAAAGAGTATTACCAAATCCATAGTGTACGGGGTAAAATGGATGCACACTTGGATGGTCTAATCCAAGGTGGGATGATATGTTTCTACTTTTGACTTTATTTGACAAGTTCTTTACAAAATTTTGAATGAAAGAAAGTGTTGCTAGATTAGATGTATTAGTCATTCCTTGAATCTCATCTTTTATTTCCAACTTTATTTTTGTCGCTCTATTCTCATCTTTGTTTTCTATCATCTACAAAAAGTTAAACATATTTTAGAAATAAAATATTCAAAGAAACAAGAATAAAAATTATCAAAATGTAAGTATTATTTCACCTATGTATGTAACAAATGATCCTCCAATAGTTGATAATTTTTGTTACCTCCAATCCCATCTAATTCAGTAACTTCCTACATTGATGTTGGAACACATTTTAAAATATGATTTATAAAGAATCATATACCAAAAAAATAAACAAAAAAACATTTGTGTCACACCAAACGATTAGAGACATTGATGGGGCATATTTCTTCTATAGAATCAACTATAGTAGCAAGATAATCTAAGTCTACATGTAAATTATTATTAGATATATTTTGTCTCTCTCACTAAATTCACCTTGTATTGAAAAGTTGCAAGAGCACATACATAGATTATGTCACGAGATATACACCTCATATCGAAAACAAGTATCACTTTCACTTGTCACCCATGCTATACGATCATCAAGATCATCGAATGTAACATTCTCATCTAGAATTTGCAATGCTCTAACCGAAGATGTGTTTTTAATATTCTCAATTTTGAAGTTCCTATAGAAACCATGTCTTTTTCTTATTTGTACCCACCAATAATAGACATAAACATTTATTGTTATAACACCCAATCAACACAATGGTTTATAACACACTCAACAACTTTAGGAATCTTATATTTAGGTGTGAGTGGTATGACTCTATGGCTCCATTTGTTTCTTTACCTACATGCTTGAGTGTATGGAAACATCTAGCCCACATACTCAATCTTTCAGACCATCGACTCTTGAAATATTCAATGAAAGAGGGTTGTGTATCTTTAAATTTTTTGATAAACATGTGAACATCATTCCTTGTTGAATTTTCATTTACTAAACGATGCATGATATATCCTACCTATCAAAAGAAAGAAATAATTTAGAACTTGATGCAACTTGAGGCCTAAAAAGACATGAAAAATAGATAACAGGTATAGTTCATAACAGAGACAAGAAGTGAAATTATTGTTATAGAACTGAGAAAGACTAAAGTAAGAAAGGTTTGTCATAAAAGATATAATTAAAGATATTGTGAGATCTGGACCTAATGGATGAATTGCAACCTCTGACATTGAGAGTGAAACATGTATTATAACAATATATGCTCTATCTATTAGTGTTGTGGCTAAACCTAAACCAACCCATGTTTTTATTGCTGCTATTAAACTTGTGGCTACTCATAAAATGATTGTCTTGCTAAGAATCATAGTGCCTTTTACCACAATATAGGTGGTTGTAGCAAAAATTAAGGTAGAGGGCCTTTTAGTTCTTACATTCCAGGTTGGATACCTTATTACCATAGATGCTCTAGATGCTCTTTACAAAAGAGATCAACTCCAAGGGGATGACCATGACTTCTCTACTAGCAAAGGCAACTACACTTGCTTTAGTACAACATCCAATTGTCAACTCAAGTTGCACGAATGCTAAAAGTTTGACGTATAATAGTAGCATAAATATTGCAGTTGAAATTACAATAGATGGAGGACTTATAACACTTAGTGTGAAAATTAAAAAAGAGGTGAATGTAATTGCAGACCACAAAATAATATATGGTGCTGATTTGGCAGCCTTCTTGCAAATATTTGCGAAAGTTGTTCAAAACCTAGATGCACTTACATTTGTAAGGGTAATATATGAATTGTGATGTCTTCTCTATGTATGTGCCATATTTTGGGGATACTTCTCACCATTAAAGATTTTGATGTGCTCATAGTGCGCTAGAAAAAGATAGCACGAAATCTACAACATATGGAGAGAGTAATTGTTTTGGAATTTTTTTGTTTTTGTAGAAGCTTCATTTTTGTGACTGAAATTTGTCTCTTTAGAAAAGTACTATGAAACTTTGTAACTTTTGGTAAATGATATAACGGTGGATATAATAGCTTAAATCTACCTTGTAGCTGTCATTATGGTCAACATTACCTATATTCTACAATTTAATGAAACAAGCCCAGTTTGATCTAAAAGTAATAATAATAAAGTAACAAGAAAACAAAATAGACATAGTGACAATAATATAAATATGGTTATTATGTCAAAATACTAGTCATATGTTATTAAAAGACAACCACATATTGACAAAGGGTAGTCATATATTAAATGGAGAATCATTAAATCTCAAGTAAGTTGAGATTATTGTTATATTATCAACATAGTGGCATGGATAGAACAATTATGCAAAAGAGATACATGATAATGTCTCAAAATAATTATATGCACTTTGCATATTCATAGTATAATGTTGAAATATAGTATTTACATAAAAATAAGGTTTTGATGAACACTTGATAGCTTTGATCTCAGCACCTGCATCATCCACCATGAATGTGTTTAATCTCCAATAAATATTCTTTGAGTGAACCTATTGGAGAAGTATACACATCCAATATAAAATATCATATGCACAAGATCTTGACATAATAACCCATGCCACAGGCAACCCCATATGCTTCGAATCAAACACAAGGATTGTATATAATTGAAACTATCATAAGACATGGGGTATGATATATCAATACTATATTTTAATTAAGTGTACAAAAGTTAAATTCAGCTCTATAATGAACTAACAATAACATACCTTCATTGCATTCGTACCAATTGTCGAGTCCATTGCCAATATGTTATTATGGCCATAATGGAGCATCCAATCAAGTTGCTCTGGTAATTGAATTCCCAAAACAAATGGGATATGGTCGTCTCCATCAACAATAGCGGAACTATATTGCTGATATGCAAACCACTTATCTAGATTTTCCAAAACCCATTGTTGCACTAAATGGGCATCATTACTATCTAACACATATATTAATGTCTTAATTTTACAATCAATATTTGCAATATCATCTATGGTAAGGAAATCACCCCACATGTTTGACCCTCAAATATGGTCATCTTTTCATGCACCATTTGTTTATGTTTTATGCACCACATCTGTTGGCATGCCAAGTAATAGTAATGACTCCACCCATTGATGAAGTTGTTTGCTAATATATGATGCAAAAAAGGACCTTGTTCCTAAAAAATCATTATTTATTTGACCATGACAATATTTTTCTTCACTATCCACATGTTCAACCTAGTGATACCATATTAACACATGGTTTGGCTTACAAAGTATGATTTGAGTGTTGAAATGATAGGTGCAACCACATTGTGTATGTTTATGACCAAGTCTACTATCCTTCCCCATTTTAGGCACTAAAGAAGGATCAAGAGGCACTGCATTTTTTCCCCTATAGTCATTTGGTCCATATGCACACCAGTACCTATTAAATTCAATAAGAACATTCAAACTTTTAAGTATAGTTAACCAATCATTAGAGACATTATTTTCAATTCATTGTTATGAGTATAAACATTTTTAGTAACTAATGCATTATCCTTATTCATACATTTTATATTCTTAAATGCTATTAATTCTATTTTTTGTTTCAAAATTAAGAGAATTCTTCTTTTTATGAGTTTTGCGAAAGAAGGTTGGGTATGACTCCCTTGAGTTTTCTCCCTCAATAAAATAATTCAATCTATTGGCCTCAATCCAAGTTGAAAATAATTCAGAGCCTTTATAGACATACTCTCCCATGAAAGGTCTTTGTATGAAAACTTTCCATGAGGGGGTAGTTGAATGACTTCATCCATGATGCGAGACCAATTGACATCCATCTAATCAAAAAAAATGTTAGAATTAGAAATGGAAATGTCCACACGTGATATAATACACTTAGTAGTCCAAATAATTACATGTTAGCATTAATAGAAATATGGCTAATAGAATAAATAATAAATTATTAAGTGAGTGAGTGTGTGCACGCCTGCGTGCGCGTGCACAGACATATATGAAATAATTTATTGAGCACATTATTTATAAATTTTTATACATATATCAAATAATTCATCCAAAATTAGGACTTGGAAGATGATCAAGCCCTAGTTCACTAGTCCTAACAAACATATAGCTACATTTTAAATAGGAACACATACCATAAGAAGGGGGATAAGGAAAATGCTAGTTTGCATGTTGCAAGACACTAATAAAATTTCCATGTCAAACTTTGACTCTACATTGAAAATTATTGCACTAAAGAACCCCATAATCCTTACCAAAATAATTTGGAACTAATACTTGTTAAAGTAACTAGAATGTACCTATCAGACTGCTCTATTATTATAGGAACCAAACTCCCAACTATTGTCATAATAATACTACAAAAATGAGATAACAATTTAAGAAAAATAGTTACAACACATTACAATGCATGCACACAATCAACAAAACATGAAGAGCTCTAAGAAAAAGATACATTGAAGAGTAGAGGGTGTGGGTTGGCTATTAATCCTACAACATTTAGTTCTACCAAGACAATTGTTGAATTGGACACTCAACAAAGAGTGATAAAAATTTGTTCAAATAGTTATTGAATTCAAAAATGACCATTGAGTACTTACTATTTTTCATATTTTGAAGAAATAAAATTATCATAAGCGATATATCATATGACATGCCTCAGTTCAAAAGACAAAAAAGTGGATCATCAATTTTAGTAGTGTTTTGTATTTTCTTTGTGTATATTGTGATAGTTTGATTTTCTATGCTTACATTTTTATAATTATTATAATTGCACAAGCATAACAAAACCATACTAAAATCAAGAAAATTGACAAAACCTCAATATTACCCACGTCTATTAAATTGCCAACTTTATGACTTGATGAGTAGTAAAAACAAGTAAATTTATCTAGCACTTATTATAACGTCAAAAATTAATAAATAAAAATCTCATAGCTCTATTGAAACTCATAACTAGTAAGCACATGATACATAAACTAAAGGTTTCAAATGCACTTTCATAAAATATAATCAAAGGAAATGGATTATTATGATGTGTACCTTGAAATAATTGAGTTGAACTCAAAACCACAATCTAGAATTTTTCATTAGCATGTATGAAAAAAGTACTTGTCCCCACATTAAAAATATTATTGCATCATGTGCAGGTTACCATTGAAATAAATAAACACCTGATTCAAACACGATAACACTAATTCTTAAATATATCACAACAAAAATACATAAAAATTTATCAAATGTTTTTTTACTGCACTAAAATAATTCAACATACAATTAGTAGTTGCACTCTAACAAAAAATTGATACCTAACAGCCGATGAGCTATCACTATTCTCAAAACATGCAAAGAAATTTTGAGGATGAAAATACTCACATCATTCATTGTCAAGAGACCTAAGCACTTCTCCAATTATTTGGCCAACACTCTACCGAGATTTCAAATCATCTTCAATTTTGTCAAATTCTTTTGCATTCCTTAAAGCCTCACAAACTGTATTTTATAATTTTTATTAAGATTTTTAGATAAAAAATATTTGAAAAAATTGTTCTAAACTAATATTTCAAGCTAAAAGCAAATCATTTGAGCAACAGAATATTGGTTATCATATAAAGTAAAGATATTGAACCAAGATTACTTATTTATTCTAGAAATCTTTCAAAATTTTAGTATTATAGTATGGATGGCATGGAAGATACAATATATGCCAATCAATCAACTTAAAGAAGGAATGCAAAAAGAATATTATAACATTTTTTGACAAGGTTCCCAAAATTTTCTTGAAAAATAATTTAACATTTAATATTTGACTCCAATTTTGACAATAAATTTTCCCAAATATATTTGTCAATATATCACAATAATTGTTTTTCCCTATAGATATCAAAAACATGTTTTATTATTATTCTACCTAAAACTTTCATAAATGGGTTCCAGTTGTAAACCTTGAACAATATAGATTACTATTTAGATTTCCTATTTTCATTACTATATAGCAGTTTGATCCGTTGCCTAGGGACATTATGATTATTGTTGTTGTTAATTCAAAAATGATTATGGTTATCTACATCTATAAATACAATTGGTGTATTTTGGTTTGAAGATTGGCTTTCTTTGTTTTGAAAACCTTGTGAATAGGGAATGCAACTCACATTCTTTAGTTTGAAAACCTTGAGAATGGTGAACATATGATGAGTGATTCAATTAGTAGTGGCAGCAAGTGGATTGAGGACTTTCTCTTTAAGATTTATCTTGACTTGCTTGTTACTTTATTTTCTTATTCATTAAAGAAAATTGGAAGTTCACTAGAGAAAAACACTCATTTTCATACATTATTATTATTATTTTTTAGTAACAAGTCTTATAGATTTGAGGAGTTATGTTGTCCCTTGCTTGTGTAAGAGCACCAAGATATGGAAAAGAAAAGGTCTTGATACATTACAAGAGAGCATGATGAAGCACAAGAATGATTCCACAAATAAGGAAGCTGAACGTGACCTATATGGTATTTAAACATTGTAACTTGACAATTAGAGCCACAAAAATGTATTGAAAATGCAATGAAATGCAAAACATGTAATGTTGCCAATATAGGAAAGATGTGCCTAAAAGGGTGAGCATGAAGAATTAAGGGTTTAGTAATTAAAATAGGTTGATAAGGTCATCACAATACCCTTTTAATGTTATTAGATCAAATACAAGTGGAAAAAGATGTAAAGTTGCTAAAGTTGTCAACTTGTGGTCAATTTGGCAACACAAACTAAACATGCAATTAATTTTAGTTAGTTGAAATAGATTATTTGGAGGCTATGGTCAGTTTTAGAAGTCCAAAGGAGTCTATTTAGACTTGTGAGGCATGAGACATTGAAGAAAGCCATTGAAGTGAGATTGGTATATTAATAAAGCATGGGTTTCTACAGATTTGTGTGTTTTTATGCATGGTGACAGTGTATAATAGAGGTATTTTTTAATAGTTTCTTGTTTACTTCTTGAAGTTTAATTGATTGATCATTTTATTTCATATAATACCCTACCTTTTTATAATTAAAGCACTTAAATTGGTTAAGTATCGAGTGAGATATTGGAATTTTGAAGAATAATTGTGAAAATGAGGGCTATCAAGTGAGACCCCCACACACTTGATCCAAAAGCCTTGAAGGAATATGGTGAGTTGTGCACAAGAAATGACATTTTATTATAAAGTGTGCCTAATACAAGTTTGGATGAGAAAGAACATGTGCTAGATCAATTGGTAGTACTTGTAGAGAATGTGAATGCACTTGATGTGGATGCACAAGAAAAGTTTATGGAGAGAGGTGAAAAGAAATCAACACACAATGTAATGGAAAGGTTGGACAGTCTATTGCTATCCAACAAGTGAAACTATCATCATTGGTCACCAACTTAGAGGAACTTACCAAGGTAACCATTACTTTATTCCAAAAATTGTGCAATATTTTATTCTTTACCGAGGACATAAAGGAAAAGTTGAGGAAGATTGAAGAATATTTAAAGAATAGTAATTTGATAAGTTGATAGTAATTTGTGTACAAACTTTTCAATTTTTGTATTTTAATTTTTGGTGTCATTGTCAAAAAAGGGGAAGACCTATATATATATATATATATATATATATATATATATATATATATATATATATATATATATATATATATATATATATATATATATCCTGATATGCATAAAAGATATAAGGATTTCAAATAAGGTTTTACAAAACACAATGTAAATTGAGGATGAGTACATATTTAGGGGAACCCATGAAAATTTTCACTATGTTATTTTTAAGTATACATACTAAAGTTTTTGTCACTAATACCAAAAGGGAAGAATGAGACCTGCTATAAGAATGAATGCATTGTCATTAGTGCAAAAAGTATGGTTGATGAATATTAAAGAGATTGGTCAATGAACATAGTTAGTGAGCCACAATATAGTGATCGAGCACAAGAAGACACCAAGTGAAGTATGATCATGTACTGTTGTTACTGAGTTTTATAGAAACTAAAAAGATATGTATTAACTGAGTGAAGGTTTGACCAAACACACAACATATGTTAATTGAGCCATGCTATTACCAAATATCAACATCCTTATTGAGTAGGAATATGGAGTTTACCAAGCTACACTTAAATGACCTAAAAGTTTGAGAATTCATTGAATTCAATGCATTTGTATTCTATTGAGTGAGAAAATATGTTTTCAAAATCACGGAGAAGATTTCAAAAGATTTATTAGGAAGAGAAATTTGACTATTCGTGATCCCAAGGAAGAATTCAAGCTAATGAAATAAAAGGAAGGTAAATGAGATATTAATGATGAATTTAAATCATAGATCTTGATCATATGCAAAATCTAGAAGTTTTCATAACCCTAAATAGGTCATATATCAAAGAGGAATTTTTTTCTTTATAAATGCATATCTATATCCATATCCATATCAGATCAAGAGATGTTGTTAGTTGAGATGTTGATAGGATTATATTGATGGAATGAAAAAGTGAAGAATCTATTACAGAGTAGAATCATCGAGCAACAAAAAAGGAAGGAGTTGTTATTTATCACAGGATGTGATATATTGCTAATGAGAATAAAGGAGATTTGAATAAGGAAAATTAAGTTTCATTTTGTCAAATCAATTAATAATCACTTTCTTACCATTGTAGTAGTAAAATCCTTTAACAAGATAGACCTAACAGTCTTTATTGTAAAGCTTTTAACCAAGTTCACATTTTATGAATGTTGCAAAAATCCTTGAGAAAGATGGATTTTGATATATCCTAGTATATTAATCCTAACAAAGTAAGTCACCAACATGACACCATTGTATGCCCTTATAGGAAAACCTCTTGATAGAATAGTGAAGGATTTTTGGGTGTCATTCCCATTGTAGTTGTTATCTCTAAAAGTTGCACCCTGACTGTGTCCTAAAACTCAATCACTCTAAGAAACATGGAAACACTCCTGGGTAGTGGGTATACCAGAAATAGGAGTGAATCTCCAAGTTCTAGGCCGGTTCCCATTGGATAATCACCTAAGCCCTTGTAACTTAAAATGAACTGAACTTGATAGGAAAAGGGAGAAAGATGCAGAAAGAAACCTCAAATTGAAACTAGTTAAAAGGTGATACACCAAAAAGTTATGAATACTAAGGATATGACTGTTAACAAAATAGTTAAGCTCCCCTTGTTGACCTACACTTAGATCCTATACTAGTTTGCATTAATACTTCATAATAAGGTCCTAATAATTAGAGTTAAGGAAAACATAAAAACATTCACATAACAGTCCCAAAACGGAAGAATGCAAATTAAAACCTACAAACAAAAGTACAAACTACAACTAGGTGACAACTAAGATAGAATGATAAGGAATCCTAAAACTCACATAACATTTTATCAATCAAATATTAGTCACACACAGTAACAGAAAGGATTAAGGTTGGATATCCTAAGTCAGAAACTATCACTAAATAACTTAGTACATATATCAAGTATCTCAGAACTGAATCACAAAAAATGCAAAAAATACCAAGGACACAAGAATTTGTCACAAAAATCTCCTTTGCATAATCAAAATTTTGGAACTCCCTCAAAATGAGCCCAAAGCTCAATGCTTATGCATTTTATAGCCAAATTGCATCATAAATGCAAAACACCCACTCCTTGGGCGAGCTCAGTCAAAAAGGCACTTTTTGATCCCATAAAAAGACTTCAAAAAGGTGTACAAATGGTCCAAAAGTCATGGCCTGATAATATCATCATAAATGCCCCTTATAAATGCAATCTTATCCCCAAAAACACCTCCAAAAGTCTCTAAAATGTAATAACTCTCCTCAACTAAATTAGCCCCTACTCTTCTAAATGGCCATCCCTGCTTCTAATGGATCAACTAGGTCAACAAGTGGTAGTACCTCTGCTATTGTCTCTCCTACTACCGAATCTTCTATTGTTTCTATAGGCAATAGGTTCCCGGTAGAGTGATCAATGGCTAGAACCAATTTAGAAGCTTGCAAAAGAATCTACAACTTGCTTCCATTCATCACTTAAAAAATATATCTATTAATTTAAAAATATAAAAATAGATATTTATTTTCAATTTATTTAAATATTTTTTGAGAAATTATATTACCTTATAATAAGTATTAAACATATTAATTGTTATGTAAGTGATAATTAAATCACTTAATAATGTTAATGTTTTTAATATTTTTATTATAAAATAAATGTATTAATAATAAATACACAAACCCTATTGATATTATAAAAAATGATTTTTTTCAAATCGAATTAATAACATTAATATAGTTTATATATATATATATATATATATATATATATATATGTATGTATGTATGTATATATATATTAATATAGTTTATATATATATATATACATACATATATATATATACATATATATATATATACATGTATATATATATATACATATATATATATATATACATGTATATATATATATATATATACATGTATATATATATATATACATGTATATACATATATATATATATACATGTATACATATATATATGTATACATGTATACATATATATATGTATACATATATACATATATATATATACATACATGTATATATGTATGTATGTATATATAAATACATACATATATACATGTATATACATGTATATATGTATGTATTTATATATACATACATACATATATACATGTATGTATATATATATATGTATATATGTATACATATATATATATATACATGTATATATATATATATAATTTTAAACAATTTTTTAAAAATATTTAAATACATCATAAATAATAAATATGTTTATATTATTTAAAAATAATAAACATTTTAAGTTTTAAATAAAATATTAATAAAGTGATTTATAAAATATCACTTTGATTAATATTGACTTACATTTAAATTGGAGAACTTTAAGTTTGGATATCATAGACTTTGAAAAAAAAATTCAAAAAATTTAAAACATCCCTTGGGAGACTTTATGAAGTGAAATGTTTTAATTAAAAGTTAAAGTCTTTCCCTCTCACTTTCTCATTCATGTGAAGAGTGAAGAGATATTAGGGAAAAAGAAACCTAAAATCTTCATTCTTTCACTTCATCTGCCCTAAGGATGAGCTCCAGCCATAAGGAAGAAGAAGAGGGTTTGGAGGAGATAAAAGAATGGAGATCTCTGTGCTTTTCATGGCTCGATTTCTCTTTTGCTGGTCATTTTTTATAGTTGGGAATTTTATGAGATAGAAGGTAGATTTATTGCTTGTTTGGAGCTGAGTGTATACTTCATTCATGTTTTGACATTTTTGCTACTCTCCTTATTGAGCCACCATTTTTGGAGCAAAATAAAGAGATTTTTGAAGGTTTGAAAAAAACTTGTTGCACTTTCTTGTCTGTATTTTTTTTTGGGCAGTTTTCTCCTCTCATTTGCATCATTTTTGGCTACTGTAAAAGAAAAAAATCTGGGCACTTCTATGTATTTGCATCTTCATATTATTTTGATTTGTAACCATTAGATGGAAACAAGGATTTTGATGACACTTTGAAGCCATGTGTAGCTCAAAAACCAGAGCTTTCTGGGCTTGAAACATCAAGTTTAAATCTGCAATTTTGACTGAAGATAATCATGGTATGCAACAATATTGTTTGGTATCTTTTCATGTCTTTTGATGTTTACTCTTTTTTACAAAAATTGAGATTTATTGCATTAAAAAAGAAGAAAATGTAGCTTTCCTCTTATTCCCTTTTATGCACAAAAATCTAATGTATTTTTCATGGCTTCTACTAGATATCTTGAAATGACTGCTTTCGTTTTTTGCTATTTTTTAAAAAACACATATTCCATGGGAAAACAAATATTTGCCACAATCTGAAAATTACACTTAGTCCCTTGAGGAACTTTTACTTTTTTCAAAATCTCTTGCTTAGATTTGAGCTTCTGGATGCACGAACCTATTCTTATAGTTTTGAAAATGAAAAGATAAAACTTTTCATGGCCATATTCACTTATGAAAAGATATTAAAAATGTCTCCTTGAGATTTTTTATGATTTTTCAGTCTTAGAGACATGAAAATTTTGGCATTATCTTTACTATGCTTTGCTGATGACACTCGCATTTTTCGCACAAAAGAAATATTTTAGGAAAGCAAACTAATTTCCTTTCTATATGTTTGTTGAAAGCTCTCGTGGCTTTTGTTCTTTATATTTTTTTGCAAAATTTGTTTATTTCTCTTGATCAGTTTTCTAGATTCCATTTCTAACAGGTACATCAGGCTCAATAAGCCTTGTGGGAGCCTATAGTTATATTCATGTATTCGTTAGAAATAGGACATTGCACAAGAAACAAACATGTTAGTAGTAAAATACTTTGGATCTGATTATTTGCCTTAACTTTTATTGATAGATGTATTTGATTTATAAAATTGTACAGCATAAGAGTAACATGGATGTTTTATGTATGAGATGAGATGCTCCATCATTTCTTAGATCCAATGGATCTAACGCTTTTTCCTTTGTGAATGCAGGACTTGGAGATTCAAAAGAGATGCAGTTTGGGGCAGCGGACAAATGGAAATAGACAAATGCAAAACAACTAGTCATTACAAGAAATGACTGGTGCCCTATGACCCTATTTACCATATGTTTCTTTCTTTCATGCTATGCATTTTGATAGAATAAGAATGTGTATCAACAAACTTTAGGGTTACTCTCATAGTCACTTGTGTGAGAGAATTTACTTTCAACACTACATTTCATTTCATCATGAAAATATCAATTGTATCTATTTTTTGATTGATGAAACAAGGACATTCTTGTATGAAATGAATAGCATTTATGCACTTTTTTATCTTCATACTTAAATTTTACATGTGTGCAAAATTTTAGTACGATTTTGGTGACATCTACTATATGTCTTCCTACTAGACATCAAAAAAAAATAGTAGCTTTAAACAGTCCATTGGGCTAGGAGTTAATTCAAGTATAAGGGAATGATTAATTTCTTCATTGAGCTCAATGTGATCTACATTACTTTTAATGATGAGGAAGGAATTCTTCATCATTAGGAGTTATGTGCATGACATTGTCCTAAAAGTAATGATTGTGTATTCTTACATAGATGAAACACAAAATATGGTATAGATAGGCAAAAATAGAGTAGTGTTGGATGTGTGTAGGTGTCATAGCAAGGTATTCATGTTTGGATGTACACATTTGGACTTGTACATGGACTACATAATGACTATCAGATTTGAGGATATTATTTCATCTGCATATGTGTAAGCATGTGTAGGTGGTTATGCATTTGCATGTGTGCAACATTACCTTGCTTTGCCTAGCTCTTAGGAAACTTGGAAACTCTTTATTGAAAGTAGGAAACACTAAAATCGAAGCAAGCTTGTGCTAGAACAACACTTAGGGAACACAAAACACAAACTAGTGCAACGACACTTATTGGAAACATGAAACCTAACCTATTTATATACAAGATGAGACTAATAGATCATACCTCAAAGCAAGGCTTGAGGTGTATCTCATTTACCAAGATAGGTAGAACATCTCCATTCATCGTTGAAAGCCAAAACACATTGTGTTCTTTGCACTCTATGATGATGAATGGACCAATCTAGAAGGTATCAAATTTGGAATGTTTACCTGGCCTACTCTTGAGTTCATCCCACTTGAGTACTAGATCTCCAACTTTGAAAAATCTTGACTTTTCCTTCTTATCAAAGACCTTCTTAGTTTGCAATTTTTGGTACTCCATAGTTTGCATCGCTTTGTTTCTAATTTCTTCCAACTCCAAAAGTTAGGCATACCTTACTGTCATAGGATCACTTAGTTCAAATTGGACTAGTTGGCTAGCAAGATCTAATACTGGCAGCTCGGTAGATATTGGTAGTCGTGCTTCTCTCCCATAATACAATTTTCAATTTTGAATGCCAATCTTGTTGATTATCTTGCAAGGTTCTTTTAATGATCCTTATCAAATTTTTATTGGTGGATTCCACGAACCCATTCCCTTGAGGATAGTAATTGGAAGAAGTGTTAAGGTAAATACCATTTTTTACTACCCAATTACTTACTTTAAACCCTATAAATGGAAGGGAATTATCTAATATAATGGAATCATGTACCCCAAATCTACAAATAATATCTTCATAAAAACTAAGTATAGTTGACTTGTTAGCCTCTTTTAAAGCTATTACTTCTGTCCAGCGGATAAAATAATCTATCACAACTAGGACCCACTTGTGCCCCGCACTTGAGGGTGGATTAATTGCTCCAATAAAATCTATTCCCCACTTCATAAAGGGTTGTTGTACCTAAATGAGTTGTAATCGTAAAACTGGCAGTTTTTCTTTTCCAGTGAACATGGCACATTTAACACATTTTCTTACCCAAGCATGGGAATCCTTAAACAAACTTGGCCAATAATAGCCAACCCTAATAACTTTAAATGTTGTTATTTTAGGTGAATAATAACCTCCTGAAGGTCTATCATGGAACTCAAACAAGATTTTTTCAAATTGATCATTATCTATGCATCTTAACAATATACCATTGTGATCCTTCCTGAATAGAATATCACCAATTAATACACAAGGAATAGATTGTAACCTAAAATACCTTCTCTTGGCTTTGTCAAGATTAGGGGAATACTCTCTAGTTTGAAGAAAGTGAATGAGTTCTTTTAACCAGCTTGTTGGTCGATCGTTTACAATTGCTCCATGGATAACTAGAGTTTTTTTTGCTATATCCTTGTCTTTTGTAATAGTTACATCAAAAATCTACTCACAAAGACCCTTTCCTCTAACTAGCTTTGTAATATGGATATCCATGTCATACTCCATAACCTTAGTAATCCACCCAGCCCACTTTTCATTCAAATCTTTACTTAGTAAGAACTCTTTCACGCTAGGATGGGCTACCATAATATGTACCTTGTTATGAGACAACATATGCTTGAATTTCTTCAAGCTCTTTACAACAGCCAATACATGCTTCTCAACAAATTTGTATCTTTGTTCATAATCCTCAAGGCCTTTACCAAAGAAGGCAGTAGGTTGTTCAAAGCCTTCGTCATTCTGCTGGACTAAAATTGCGAAAACAAAATCATAGCTACCATAAGCATATAAAATGAAATCCTTCTTAAAGTTAGGATTTACCAATGTTAGGGTTGATGCTAAGGCTTCTTTGATCTCTTGAAAACTACTCTTTCCTTCCTTAGTCTAGCTAAAAACTACATTTTTGTTCAACATCGTTGTTAATGGCTTTAAAAGGGTAGCAATATATGAGGTAAGACGCATCTAAAAAAATGTGTTCTTCGTATGCAACTTTGTAGCCCTTTCTTATGATGAGGTAACGGGATCTCAAAGATAGCTACAACTTGTTCATAGTCTACTGTTATACCTTGCTTAGACACCACATAGCCCAATAACTTACCTTCATGCACAAAAAATAAACATTTCTTAGGATTAAGGGATATACTGAACTCTCTACATCTCTGAAAAAATTGTGTAAGATGACCAATATGATCTGCAACAATTTTTGAATAAACTGTGATACCATCAAGATAAACCAGCATGAATTTGTACATCAAATTGTGAAAAGCCATGTCCATGGATTTTTGGAACATTTCTCCTACATTGGACAAACCAAAAGGCATCCTTTTATATGCCATTGTACCCCACTTTGTGGTAAATGCAGTCTTAAACTAATCTTTCTCTTTAACCAAAACTTGGTTATATCCTAAATAACCATCAAGAAGCAAAAAATGCTCTGAACTAGAAATGTATTGGATTATTTTCTCCATAGATGGTAAAGGGTGATACTCCTTCAGTGATGATTTGTTGAGGTCTCTAAAATCAACACACAACCTTAGTTCCCCATTCTTTTTCCTAATGGGAACAAGGTTTGATACCCAGTTAATATGTTTGATAGGAAAAGTCATACCACTCTCAATAAGCTTAAATACTTCCTTTTGCATTAAAGGTTCAAGTTTTGGGTTGACTAGTCTTTGCTTCTACCTTATAGTCTTAGAGTTTGGCTCTAAATCAATGGTGTGTTGGGCAAGCTATGGATCAAAACCCTTAAGATCTGCATACTCCCATGCAAAAATATCATTAAATTCTTGAAAAAGATGAACCTAAGACTATTTTTCTTCTGTAGAAATTACCTTTTAGAACTTTAAGTTTTTGCCCTTAACAATTTCAAGGTCTTCATAATGATCTTGTTGGACCAACAAATTGGTTTTGTTCTTTCTGGCCTGATCATCAACATTGAAGATAGATTCAAGGGTAACCAATCCCTTAGGCAGTTTATTAGATTTTAGTGGTATAATTTGATCACCATATTGCTTCTTTAGGTTATGTTGATTGGATGCTAAAAAAACATCTTCTTCAAGCAAGAAATTTAGAATCTACTCATCATTGTCAAACACTTGCCAGTTAACATCATTATCAAGTATAGAAGGCATGGCTACAATTTTGATATGTTGTTGTACATTTTCCTTATTAATATTTTCAGCTATAACAAATTGTGCTCCTATAGTAGCCAACCTATTAGCATGCTAGTTTAATTTTCTAGGGACAACAATAAAGTTAAACGCATCAAAATTTTCAATTTTGTCCCAAACTTTGTGTTTGTGGCTCTTCAATCTGTCATTTTTGGTCACATGTAGCCCTCTAACCTAATTAACAATTAATTTACTATTTTCAAATACTTTCATGCATTTAACACCCCTCATTCTATCTCATTCTAGCCCTTGAATCAAACCCTCATATTCAGCTATATTATTTGTACATGAAAAACTAAATCTAAAAGTTGCATAGTATTTATCTCCTTAAGGAGATACTAACATTGCTCCTCTGCCAGAACCATCCTTGCTTCTAGAGCCATCAAAGTACAACTCCCAAACCTTTTCTAGCTCATCATTAAACTCATTTGAATTTTTGACGAGGTTTGGTATAATTAAACCAGCTTCTTGGAATATATGATTTCCTAAACCAGCATCTAAAATAGTGTTCTTTTTATTTCTCAATGTATTTTATGTTGTCCACTCATCAAGCAGAATACCAAGAATGTTTTCTACTTGGGTGCTTGCTTCTAAGATAGTAGGGCTTTCATTTTGATCCAATGCAACACAATTTGCATTGATCAGGTTGGGTATATATGACTCAATGTGGTTCTTTGTAAGTCTCTTTGATTTGATGGTCACTTTGGTCCCATAACAGGTTCTAAACAACATGTGGGACCAATCTGAGGAAATGTACCCTCCTATTTTTGTCATAAATTCTCTTGATAAACAAAGGGCAAAATATGGAGGAAGATCAATTACAAAGATATCTTGAGGGATGAAGTTGGAGCATGCATGGAGTGTCAAATTGGCATCCTTAACGACTCCTAAAGTCTTAATAGTGGAACCATCCAACTACATTACCCCTTCTCTAAAGGCTGATAAACCAAACCCAACTAATTAACAATCTTCCTTGGAATTACAGAACTAGTAGCTCCACTATCTACCATACAATTATGCGCTAACTTATCTCCAATGATCAAATATACATAAAAAGGAGGTGGTTTCACATTCTTACCTTGAATTTTATTATTTTCTTGAGAAGCAACCTCTAGAGCAACATTTGTCAAAACCACCTTGGGGTTCTCATTAGCCACCTTCATAGGATCTTTCTCTTTATACAAAACTCTCTTTGGCAAATCACTTTGTCTTGGGATTGCCAAAGAATTACACATAGACATTGTGGCATTAACCTTTTTCAAGTTGTCCACTATGTTGTAAGGCATAGGTGGAAGTATCTTGGGATGTGCCTTGACATCAGTCCAATTTGATTCTGGCTAAGGTTTCTCTTTAGTTGGGATGATAGTATTTCTTTGTGACACATGTGCTTGTTTGAATGATGCCTCATTGATTGTAGGTTCTTTAACTTTATTTGCAACTTGCTCTATTTCCAAAGCTCTTTTCTTTGTTTTGGTATATGTTGCAATTTTTGTATCACCATTCAGCCTATAAAACTCCTCTCTTTTCCAATTAACAAAAGCAGTGTCAGTTGTTGAACCATATTGGTTTTCTATTGCATCCCTAGCTACTTTCGATTGTGTACTTCTAGCATTTTGGACCATCAATGCTTGATTGATGATTCCATTACAGCATGTTGCCTGATTATGCAGTTGATTACATGGATAGTACCATTCATATTCAATAGCTAAATTATTATGGGCTGGTACTATGTCCTTGACAGCATTCAAAGATGTTGGTGCATATGTTTGGAAAGGCCTTGGGTTCACATTTTGTTTTTTCCCTTGATAGTTATTCTGATAAGGTGACCTCACACCTTGATTATATTGTTGTTGTCCTCCTATTTGTTGTTGGTAATGTGGATTTCCATCTTGATTCTACTATTGGTAAGGTGGTTTTCCTTGGTATTTTTTCCTCTTGATGATTACCAACTCATTTCCTATAGTCTGCAAAATATTTTCCATCTTTTGCTAACTACTTTTAATCTCTTGTAACTCTTGAGATGGACCTGCGGTAGTTGAATCACTTGTCGCATTAATCTATAATGTTGGAATAGCAGGTAATGTTGCAAATGGAGGAATGATGAGTGGCATATTTGGCTGAATGTTAGGAAAGTATGGTATAGGAGGTCTAGGGGCTATCTTTCCTGCTTGAATTAGGCAATTTTCTACCCTCACAGCGAAGTCATATGATTGTGGCAATGAGATTCCCCCCATAGACTAAATTAAAACTAATATATCATTGTTTAGGCTTTTTAGATAATACAAAAAGGCATGTTCAGCTAATGGCCTAACTTGAATTTGAATTCTATTCCAAGTCCTTTGAAATCTCATGTTGAAATCGGTCATTTATTCTTGAGGGGCCCTTTTGATAGTAGTCAACTACTCCACCAAGGATAAATGGTTTGACTTATCTTCAAAATATCTACTAAAAGCATCTCCTAAGTCATCCCACATGGTGATAGAACCCTTGTTTAGTCCTTTGAACCATTGAAGTGCTTTCCCCCTCAAAGAGGTTGCTAGCAATCCTGCTACTACATTATCTTGTGTGATATGATGGGCATAATATAGGGTTGCCACATCTCTAATATGCTCTAATGTTGTGGTTTGCCCTTCTGTCATAAATTTTGGTAAACTTTTTAATATTGCTAGGGGAATATCATCATGTTGAGAAATATTTAAGGGGTTGCCTTGATTAAAATTCACAAAGGAAAACTACCTTGCCATTGCTACTGGTGGTACAGATATCTACTAATTTGAAACTATTCAAACAGCACTTGCTGGATGTATAGTATTTTGTGTTGTTGAAAAAGATGTAGAAAATAAAGACAAGGACCCTATTCTTAAATATGGCAAGGATGAATGCCTTCTAACCTCTTTGTTTGAATGCTTCCTTCTCCTTCCATAGGACAACAATGGTCTATCTCCTATACCAAGTGGTGTAGACTGATTTCTCTTTGAAGGAGGAGTTCTCTGAAGTGTTCTCCCTCCTTTTTTTGGTGAAGAAAGCTCTAAATACTCAAAATATTTTGAGCTTCTAGTCTCAATCCATCTCATACAACACTACTCTTCATAACTATGAGACTGAGTCACCAAATATGCAACAAAATAACCTCTAAACAGGTCTATTTTTACTAATAGCATATCAGAATCAACAAAAATATCAATAAAACTATTGTAAAATCAGTTCTAAAAGGGTTTAGTCAAAAAGAACAGTCTCATTGGACATTGCCAAAAAAATTATATCTAAAAGTTGCACCCTGACTGAGTCCTAGAACTCAAGTCACTCTACGAAACATGGAAACACTCCTGGGTAGTGGGTATACTAGAAATAGGAGTGAATCTTTGGGTTCTAGGTCAGTTCCTATTGGATAATCACCTAATATCTCATAACTTAAAATAAACTGAACTTGATAGGAAAAGGGAGAAAGATGCAGAAAGAAACCTAAAATTGAAACTAGCTAAAAGGTGATACACCAAAAACTTATGAATACTGAAGATATGACTGTTAACAAAATATTGAAGCTCCTCTTGTTGACCCACACTTAGATCCTATATTGGCTTCCATTAATACTTCATAAAAAGGCCTTGATAATGAGAGTTAAGGAAAATATGAAAATAGTTCCAAAATGAAAGAACACAAATTATAACCTGCAAACATAAGTACAAACTGCATCTAGGTGATAACTGAGACCAAATGATAAGGAATCCTAAAACTCACATAACATTTTATCAATTAGATATTATTCACACATAGTAACAAAAAGGATTAAGGTTGGATATCCAACGTTACAAACTATCACTAAATAACTCAGTACATATATAAAGTATCTCAAAAGTGGATCACAAAAGATGCAAAAAATACCAAGGACACAAGAATATGTCACAAAAATCTCCTCTGCATAATCAGAATTCTGGAACTCCCTCCAAATGACCCAAAGCTCAATACTTATGTATTTTATAGCCAACTTGCATTATAAATGCAAAACACCCACTCCTAGGGCAAGCATAGTTAAAAGGGCACTTTTTGAGCCCATAAAAAGACTTCAAAATGGTGTACAAATGGCCCAAAAATCATGGCCTGATAATATCATTATGAATGCCCCTTATAAATGCAATCTTATCCCCAAAAAGACCTCCAAAAGTCTCTAAAATATAATAACTCTCCTCGGCTTGAATAGAATCTGCAACTTGCTTTCATTCATCACTTTTTAAAAAATCTATTTATTTAAAAATATAAAAATTGATATTTATTTTCAATTTATTTAAATTTTTTTGAGAAATTATATTACCTTATAATAAATATTAAACATATTAATTATTATGTAAATGATAATTAAATCACTTAATAACATTAACATATTTTATATTTTATTATAAAATAAACATATTAATAATAAATACACAAACCCTATTGATATCATAAAAAATGATTTTTTTCAAATCAAATTAATAACATTAATACAGTTTATATATATATATATATATATATATATATATATATATATATATATATATATATATATATATATATAAAATTTTAAACAATTTCAAAAAAAATATTAAAATACATCATAGATAATAAATATTTTAAGTTTTAAATCAAATATAAATAAAGTGATTTATAAAATATCACTTTGATTAATATTGACTTGCATTTAATGTGCGAAACTTTAAGTTTGGATATTTTGCATAGACTTTGCAAAAAATTTTAAAAATAATTAAAACATCCCTTGGGAGACTTTATGAAGTGAAATGTTTTAATTAAAAGCTAAAGTTTTTTTTCCCCTCTCACTTTCTCATTCACGTGAAGAGTGAAGAGATATTAGGGTAAAAGAAACCTAAAATCTTCATTCTTTCACTTCATTTGCCCTATTGATGAACTCCAATCGTAAGGAAGGAGAAGAGGGTTTGGAGGAGATAAAAGAATGGAGATCTTTGTGCTTTTCATGGCTCGATTTCTCTTTTGCTAGTCATTTTTGATAGCTGGAAATTTTCTGAGATAGAAGGCAGATTTATTGCTTATTGTTTGGAGCTGAATGTATACTTCATTCATGTTTTGACATTTCTACTACTCTCCTTGTTGGGCCGCCATTTTTGGAGCAAAATAAAGAGAGTTTTGAAGGTTAAAAAAAAAAAACTTGCCACATTTTCTTGTCTACATTTTTCTCTAGGCAATGTTCTCCTCTCATTTACACCATTTTAGCTCTTTTTTAGAGCTTTGATCATAGATCACATTACTGGGCACATTTTGTTGCTGTAGCAGAAATTTTGCTACTATAAAAGAAAAAATCTAGGCACTTCTATGCATTTGCATCTTCATATTCTATTGGTATGTAACCTTAAGATGGAAACAAGGATTTTGATGATGCTTTGAAGCCATATGTAGCTCGAAAATCAAAGCTTTTTGGGCTTGAAACATCAGGTTTAAATCTGCAATTTTGACAGAAGATAATCATGGTATGCAACAATATTGTCTGGTATCTTTTCATGTCTTCTGATGTTTACTCTTTTTTACAAAACTAAGATTTATTGCATTAAAAAAGAAGAAAAATGTAGCTTTCCTCTTAGTCCCTTTTATGCACAAAAATCTGATGTATTTTTCATGGCTTCTGTTGGATATCTTGAAATCACTACTTTCGTTTTTTGCCATTTTTTAAAAAAACACATACTCCATGGGAAAATAAATATTTACTACAATCTGAAAATTACACTTAGTGCCATGAGGAATTTTTACTTTTTTCAAAATCTCTTACTCATATTTGAGCTTCTAGATGCATGAACCTATTCTTATAGTTGTGAAAATGAAAAGATAAAACTTTTCATGGCCATATGCACTTGTGAAAAGATATTAAAAATGTCTCCTTGAGATTTTTTTATGATTTTTTAGTCATCAAGACATTAAAATCTAGGAATTAACTTTACTATGCTTTGCTTCTGACACTCACATTTTTGGCGCAAAAAAATGCTTTAAGAAAGCAAACTGATTTCCTTTCTATATGTTTGTTGAAAGCTCTAATGGCTTTTGTTCTTTATAGTTTTTTGCAAGCTCTATTTATTTGTCTTGATTAGTTTTGTAGGTTCCATTTCTAATGGATATGTCAGGCTCAATAACCCTTGTGGGAGCCTATGATTATATCAGTATATTCATTAGAAATAGGACGTTGCATAGGAAATAAACATGTTAGTAGTAAAACACTTTGGACTTGATTATTTGCCTTGACTTTTGCTAATAGATGTATTTGCTTTATGAAATTGTACAACATAAGAGTAGCATTGATGTTTTATGTATGAGATGAGATGCTCCATCATTGCTTAGATCCATTGGATCAAACACTTTTTCCTCTGTGAATGCAGGACTTGGAGATTCAAAAGAGATGCAGTTCAAGGTAGCAGACAGATGAAAATGGACAAATGCAAAACAACCAGTCATTAAAGGCAATGATTGGTGCCCTATGACCCTCTTTACTCTATCTTTTTGTCTTTCATGCTATGAATTTTGATAGCAACAGACTTTAGGGGCTACTCTCACAATCACTGGTGTGAGAGAATTTACTTTCAGCACTACATTTCATTTCATCATGCAAATATCGATTATATCTATTTTTTGATTGATGAAACAAGGACATTCTTGTATGAAATAAATAGAATTTATGTACTTTTTGTCTTCATACTTAAATTTTACATGTGTGCAAAATTTTAGTAACAGTAGTTTCCCCTCTAACAAAGGATTTATGTGTAACCAAATCATAGTGTCATATATGCAGTATTGATTTGATGAGGTGTTAATGTTGTAAATATATATGATAGGCTAAGTTACTGAGAGGGGAGGAGTGAATTAGTAACTATTAAAAATTAATCCTTTATGTATATTCTAACCTAATTGCATGCATGAAAAACTAAAAGCATTAAAACATTCATAACACTTTTGACACACAACTTTGTGACCCAGAAACCTTCCAAATAGAAAGTAAAACTCAGGTGAGGATGATACCCAAAAGCTTTAGTACTCCAGTATAAAGTTGGCCTATTAAGGCTTACAATGATCACTTCTAATGATCAGCCCTATTAGGAGCAATAAGGATTGCAGGTCCACCTTGCAAAAGGATTTACAAACATACAATGAAGTATGCACTCAGTAAAGAGATTTACAAAAGACTGTTAAGTATACCTTGTGAAAGGATTTAACCAATCCACCTGTTAGGATAAAGTAGTGGCTGGTCTTTGATCTGTAACTTGATTTGTTGAATGAGATTCCTTTGAGTGTAATGATAACCTTGTTGTGATAGATAAATCTTTTTTGCTCCTTATACTATTGTAGCCTTTTACTTTTCACTTCTTCTTTTCAAATTCACATCATACTCATGTCATATATCTTACATCTTTGGATGTAATACAATACATTATATGTATACCAATCCAAATTACAATTCAACAAAGTTGGCTACAATACAAGTTTACACAAAATACACAAAGTCGGCCCAACTACAAGAACTTTGGTTTTGAAGACTGGCTTGATGAGGTTCTGATACTCGGCATCCATTGTCAATGCTCAACATCATCATGCATTCGATAGACATAGAAGCTTGGTTAATATTGATCACTTCCAAGTAGTTTGAACTCAGTCTGCACTGGTGACTCAATGAATACTAGAAACTTGACATATAAATTGAATCACTTGATTCTCAGTGCATAGCTCAATCAATGTTATCACTACAATCTCAGTATAAATTGAATCACTTGGTTAACACTGAGTGGCTTGGTCAACACTAGATTCACATCACTATAACTGTGAACTCGGTAAGCACTGTACAACCCGATTTGCACTGAATGACTTGGTAAACACTAAGAAACTCGATTTACATTGATGATCACCATCCTGGTAGAAACTACTCGACGCAAACTGAATATTGTTCCTTGAACTTGATAGCAACAGTAGAACTTAGTAGAGCCTAAAATGCTTGGTTAATACTATTAACTGTACAATGAGCTTGACAAATACTGAAATGCATGGTTAATACTGTTAACTGTACAATAAGCTCAGTAGATACTATATGTCTAAATAAGTGTGTGTCACTAATAACAAACTTGACTGTAATGTCAAAAATCTCCCCCTTTGGCATTAGTGACAAAAACACTTACTAGTCAAAACTAAATTCTCAAAAATTCAAAACACCTTTTATTCTTCATCTTGTGTCTTCAACTCAATAACATACTCTATTTTTTAGATTTTTCAAAATTTCTTTTGTAAGAGATGTATCTTTGAATATCTATACATGTATATAATATGATGTTGCTCCCCCATACATATATATTCAATATACTATACATCTTTCTCACATGTTCTCCCCTTTATACATATCTTCTCCCTTTTACAATATGCTTTATATACATCTACATATTCTCCCCCTTTGTAGTATGTTATATACATCTTATCCCCCTTTTTGACATTAATGCCAAAGATGTATTCTATATACTATATAGTAATGCCAAAATGTGACAAGAAATTAGAATGTACTTTTAGAATCAATGTCATTGTCTTGTCCCAATTTTCTTGCAACACCTTGCTTGTGTGCAATGCAACCTAAACTTTTGTTGAAAGTTCTATCGTGTGGTCTACAATAGAGAATTTTTTATCATGGATGATGGTTTTATCATGTGCAATATGTTTCTGCAATGCATCCATGTTTGGGAGAATCATGCCTTGTATGTCTACCAGTGTAGCTCTTATCCTGGCTTCTTCTCTTAGCAATTATGCTTGCATATCAATTAAGAATCTGATCTTTGTACAATGGGCAAAGCTGTAACTCGGCTCAAGTTGCAACTTTTGTGCACTTACCTTTAGATCTTCATCAATCTTTGAAAGTTTATCTTTAGTTTCCTTGGTGAAATTGGTAGGGTCACAGAGTTTACCGAATAAAGAAGTCACATTGATGGCAAAGGTTTCTAATGAGCCTAGAATAGTGGACAAATATACTTGATGAGTTGCAATCTTTTGTGCTACTAGCTCCAAAACTTTATTCTCAAATTTCTTCTCTACTCTCTGCAATAACTTCTCTTGTCCATCCAAATCTTCATTGAACTTCTGGACTACTTCTGCTAACTAAACCAAAATTGGTTGTCACGTGTTAACCTCTGTGCTGAGTGCTTCTGCAAGAATATTCTTAGCATCTTCAAGCACTTGAAATTCCTTATTGCTTTCTTCTCTAAGCCTTTGTTGCTTATCTTTCTTCTGAATAAGTTCTCTAATTATGTGCATTTGATTAGGATTAAGATTGGAGATATCTCAATTCAGGATGACTATCTCCTCATCAAGATCAATTTCTTCTTCCTTTTCTTTGCCTTTACTTAAAACTTTTGTACTCGATTGAGGCTTGATCTCAACTATCCTTGTACTTATTATTTGCATGTTAGGAATGGAAACAATAGTAGAAACAGTAGGACTTACAAAAAAGGTAGATATTGTAGTTATTGAAGAAACACCTTGTGTGACCAAAACTAATGGAGGAGGAAGTGTTCATTGCTCGGTAGATGAAGTGCATGTCACTTCTATCAATGAACTACTA
Source organism: Cupressus sempervirens (assembly GCA_028749045.1). Lineage (NCBI taxonomy): Eukaryota > Viridiplantae > Streptophyta > Pinopsida > Cupressales > Cupressaceae > Cupressus > Cupressus sempervirens. The sequence goes on along the minus strand of CM053793.1, from coordinate 167,921,453 downwards.
ATTTGAACAAGTACCAAAATTGATTGAGTGCTTGTACTTACAATGTTTGACACAATCAATTCTGCAGTAGCTTTCTCTGAGCTTGATGTCTTTAATGCTTTGCTCAGAGAATGAGGAAGTGAGGCTATGACCGTTGCTACAATCTTCTCGAGGTCGGTCTCCTCAATGTTCTGAATCTCAAGTAGATTCCCCTCGTTGGCTTCCTCTTCCTATTCTTCATCATCTATATTGTCATAATGAGTTTCTTCTCCATCATTTCCTTCTTCTTCCTTATCATCTTCATCATCATCATCCTTATCACTAACATGAACCACAAAATTGCTTTTTCTTGTGAAGATTGAAAATTTTTTTCCATGTGTTGTTTACATTCCTTACCGCATGTTCAATGTCATTTATCAATATCAAGAAAGTGTTAAACTTTAGGGTAAGTTTCTCTTCATTTTTCTTGATGGACTTTTTCACCTCTTTGTCATTCAAGCTAGGCATGAGTTGTCTTAGGGTCTAATCATACATGTCTTTAGCAATTTTCATAACATTTTCCCATCTTCGCTTGATTTTCTCCATTAAATCACTCGGAATCAACTGAGAAATTTGGTCGGGAGAATGTTTCCATTTACCCATTTTAGACATAACTATGTCTTCAATTTTCTTCTACTCCTCTATAGTTCTTATCTCATACCTCGGTGATTTGAAATTTTCCATATCGGTTCCAAAGTCAATTTACTTCAACTTTTCTTGGGATGATGGTGGTGGTCGTCTAAAGATTACATCTCCTCCTTGTTTCTTCCTAGATGCCCTCCTTGTGAACATTGTAGTAGATGGTTTGGAGAGTTTGGTTATAATAACCTTACATTTCTTCTTCACAGGTTCTTCTTCTTTTGACTTTTCTTCATCTTATGCATCATCTTACTCAATGTCATCTCCTTTTCCTTCTATCAATAGAAGAGTGGTGCTAGATTGTTTTAATTTTTCTATTCTCTTCTTTCCTTTGTTGACCACCTAAGGGGGTTTTATCTCTAGTTCAATTCTTGCTTTGGCTTCATCATATGTGCCAAAATATGCAACTTTTGGATCAACAAGCTCATTTAATAGTACTTCAATGATATCTTTGGTTTTATCTATATTAACCTCGTAACCTAGAGGATTGACCCATACAATTCTTGGTCTAACTGCTTGTATATACACTTTATCACAATCAACCATGAAACAAATATCATCTTTGTATTCATCTACAAGTTTCTTGGGGATTTTGAATCTATTATTCATCTTGTCCTTAAATGCATCAAAATAGTTATCCATAATACTAACATAGTTTTCTCCCAGTTCTGATACATACTCATTTATTTGGTAAAGAGCGGGTACATCTTTTCTCCACGCAATTGTACCTTTTGATGGGAAGAACTTTCGCACAGAGAAAAATAGACAAGTTAAGAGTGAACCGAACTCACAAGGGTTGTTCTTCAAAGTTTTAATGCTCTCCATGTTTTTGTTGAACTGATTCAACATTAACTCGGTAAGGTCAAATGACATATTATTCTTAACCACTTTATACGCGACATCCACAACTTCACATGATACACTGTTGAGTCTACTCAAATTGTATATCTTATGTGCAATGACATGTATCCTGAATTTCAATTCCATATCCGTGACATAGTTGATCTTCATTCCCCTTCCATCCCACTCGGCAAGGGTTTTCTTTTCTAGCTCCACCTGACTTAGGGTTTTATTCATTTTTTTCTTGGTTAGCATTAGGAGACTTGTGATCCTATGAATCATTTTCTTTGATACCACAATAGGTTGCTCCAACCACAACTATCCATTATGCACACAGCTAAGGATAAATCTTATCCATTTAGTTTGAAAGTCTTGTGGCATGTGAGGAATGAAAGTTAAACCCTTAGCTTCAAGGTGTTGATGTTTTGGTTTTAATATGTCATTCACACATAACTTCTCCAAGGTTTTATCCATTTCCAAGGTTCCTATGTCTTGGATAGCACATTGAAAATGTGAACGAATATCATTAATCAATAGTACCTTGGATGGAATTTGAGATTGTGCTCTAGTTGGATCTAGGGTTTCTGCAACCATTGGACTAAGCTTAAAATCCGGTGCCTTCCTTTCCATGCCTTGAACTAACATCTCTGACCCTTTCTTAGCCTTGCTACTAGAGGATGCCATTTTCTCAGTAGGGTTTGCAAAGGCATGAAAATCTTCAACGATAATTTGCTCAAATGCACTAAAATTCACTTTGCATAGATAGCTCTTAAAAAATTGCAGTGACAAATGAATTCAATTTCATCCTTTTTATCAAATTTTTCCTTTCAATCACCACAAAATCCTGGTATGATCACTTGATTGATGACATATTGTCTTCCACTTCACTTGCATTAAATGCTCCATAGAGTCATCCATGACTCGATGTCCACATAACAATTTTAGTGACTCCCAACCTAGCTCAGTAGGGTCTTGCAACCCGAAATTGTCGGTAATGACTAGCATTTTTTTGAATACTCAGTGATCCATTTGCATCTTCAATGTTGATATGGATCTTTCATTCTACTAACTAGAACTGATGTAAGATGTCTACTTCAAAATCCTAGTTCCAATTCTCCTTGTGGGAGATCAAGAGGAAATGCTTGAGTCACCCAATTCTTGAGTAACATGAGCTTCATTGCTCGGACTAGTATTCTCAGAAGATTTTAGAATCCATTAATGTTTCATGTGCTTTCTAATGTTGTCATCTTTTAACTTCTTCTCATCTTCAATTCTTCCAGTATTCATATAGTTCTTGGCAAGATCACCAAGTTCTGTACAAATGAAACATCTTTTGGTAGTGTCTCTTGTCCTCATGTGATGTTTTACACAATTCATTCGAATGTGTCCATATTCTCCATAGTAATAACATATGTACCAAGTGTTATAGTCCCAACCAAATATAGCATTTACAATCTACTCTATTGGGTTCAATATCTTAGTTTTGCATTCAAAAGATTTATGCCCATGTTTCTTGCATTTGTGATATTTGCCTTCAAACTTAAGTTTCTCTTTGCATTCATTGGCTCTATGACCATGTTGATTACAATTGTAGCATTTTCCATTGAATTTAGCTTTTCCATTGCTCCAACTAACTTACCACAATGATTGCAAGTAGGTCTTTGATTCTTTTGAGCTCCTTGCTTGGATGATTCACCTTCTTCTATATATCCAATTCCTACTTTTCCTTTCTATCTATATTGGATTTGTTCATTTAGTTAATTCATGTCTACTTGAGATTTCATCATCCTTTCATTGGTTTGCCTTTCAGTGTTTAGATCATTTTACAATCTTTCATTCTCTGATCTTGGATTCATTATTTCTCCATTTGCATTGGTGAGTTGATTAATGAAGTTTGCTTGCTGAAGGGATACGTGTTGAATTTCATTGTTCTTTCCTTTTATCTCTTCTTTTATCTTATTTTTCTCTTCCATGACTTCACACAATCTCACTGACTGAATTTCTTACTCTCTTCTCAATTTTCATACTTCTTCTTGAAGTGTACTATTTTTTCTAATAGTTATTTGATTGTCTCATTTGCTTCATCTGAATTACTTTTTGAATGGATGTCTTCAATTATTTCTTCAATGCAGAGTTGGTCATTCATCTATATTGCAAGATATTTTAATCTTTTCAAGGATTGAGAGAGTTGCTCCTTTTCTTTCTTGATTTTCCCAATAGCCAATTCCAAATCCAACTTTTCATTGTCAACAACCTTGTCAAGTCTAAATATCTCCATAGCCTTTGATCTTTGCTCAAGCTGTTAAATATCTTTCCTGAAAACCACAGATCTTTGATACCAATTGTTGGAAATATATATGATAGGATAAGTTAGTGAGAGGGGAGGGGTGAATTAGTAACTAATAAAACTTAAAACTTTATTTTACCAATTAATCCTTTATGTATATTCTGACCTAATTGCATGCATGAAAAAATGAAAGCATTAAAACATTTATAACACTTTTGACACACAATTTGGTGACCTAGAAACCTTCCAACTAGAAAGTAAAACTGGGGTGAGGATGATACCCACAAGCTTTAGTATTGTAGTATAAAGTTGGCCTATTAAGGCTTACGATGATCATTTCTCATGATCTACCCTGTTAGGAGCAATAAGGACTGCTAGATCCACCTTGCAAAAGGATTTACAAACATACAATGAAGTATGCACTTAGTAAAGAGATTTACAAAAGACTGTTAAGTCTACCTTATGAAACAATTTAACTAATCCACCTATTAGGATGAAGTAGTGGCTGATCTTTGATCTCCAACTTGATTTGCTAAATAAGATTCCTTTGAGTGTAATGATCACCTTGCTATGATAGATAAATCTTTGGTGCTCCTTATACTACTGTAGCCTTCTACTTTTCACTTCCGCTATTCAAATTTGCATAATACTCATGTCATATATCTTACATCTTTGGATGTGATACAATACATTACATCTATACCAATCCAAATTATAATTCACCAAAGCTGGCTACAATACAAATTTACACAAAATATACAAAGTTAACCCAATTGCAGGAACTCGGGTTTTGAAGACTAGCTCAGTGAGGTTATGATACTCAGCATCCATTGTCAATGCTCGAAATTGTCATGCATTCTGCAGACGTAGAAGCTTGGTCCATACTGATCACTTCCAAGTAGTTTAAACTCAGTCTGCATAGGTAACTCGATGAATACTACAAAACTCGGCATATAAACTGGATCACTTGATTCACATTGCATAGCTCAGTCGATGCTATCAATACAAGCTCAGTATAAATTGAATCACTTGGTTAACACTAAGTGACTCGGTCAACATTGGATTCACATCACTATAATTATGAACTTGATAAGCACTATACAACTTGGTTTGCACTAAGTGACTTGGTAAACACTAAGAACCTTGGTTTACATTGACGATCACCATCCTAGTAGAAAATGCTTGGCACTAACTGAATATTGTTCCTTGAACTCGAACTGTAGAACTCAGTAGAGCCTAAAATGCTTGGTTAATATTGTTACTTATACAATAAGCTTGGTAGATACTAAAATGCTTGGTTTATATTGTTAATTGTACAATAAGCTTGGTAGATACTACCTGTCTGAATAAGTGTGTGTCACTAATAACAAACTTGACTGTAATGTCAACGGTTAAATGTGCTTATGATGAAGTCAATCAGACATGTTTACTTTTGTTTTAGTATATGAGATTATGAATATTCATGCAAATGTTAATCAATCATAAGGAAGGCAAAAAAGTGTCAAAGGTTAAAAGTTTTAGAAGATATTGACTCACCCCCCTCTCAACACCTTGCCTTTCCATAATTTCCAACATGTTTATCTCTACCTTAATATTAAACATAGACTAGTAGAGGTTATGAATTTGATAATTAGTTTTGAAGTAACGACTTGAGTTGATAATTTAAATAATGACAGTTGATTAACTTATATTTAACTAAGATATGAATAATGAAACAATCTTAGACTAATAAAGGTCATGATTTAATGTATATCTTTATAGATGTAAATATGGTTGATGAAGTTTCTTTAGTAGTGACATTAGGGAACCTATGAGGACTTGGGTTGGTTAGTAATCTCACATTTGAGTTTTTCAAACAAGTGTTTGTCTATGTATTACAAATGATGCATATCTCATCAATAAAAGAAATAGTAGTCAAGTGGTTTTCTCTCTCAGGTTTCTTGGTGAGGTGTTACATGTGTCTTTTCACAATCAAGGCCTCTCTTCTAGAAACCATGTTTCTTAAATATCTAATCACACCATGATTAGTTAACCTTTTAAATATACATTTGTTCATCTGTATATTTATTGACTATGAAATCAATGGAAAATTATTTTGTAGAATTTTGTGTAGTTGTAATATACGATAGAAATAAATCTAGTTGAAAGTAAAAGAAGAACAAAACTTGCAAATATGAAATATAGAAAAAAAATAGAGCTAGGAATGACATTCTATTAATCATTCATTATGTATATAAGTTACAAAGCTTGCATCATTTATACATGTGTATTCCACCATTTAGAGGAAGCTATGATGAACATAAAACCATGAATTGACATCAATAATGGTATACACATGTAGAAAGCAAGGGGATTATACTGAATCTAGTCCTTGATTTATGCAAATATTAATGGATGATTTGTGAATCATGTGTTAGAATTGAAATAAATAGTAATTAGAATTAACCAACACTAACACCCACCTTAATTCCAACCAAGGAGGGAAGAAAATCCCATTTAGGAGTAAAGAAGAAAGAGGGAAAACCCAGTGGGAATAAAATCTCCCCTTGAAATAAATGCTAATAAAGTAAGAAATCTATTGTACTGGTTTCTTTCACCCCAAGGAGATATCTGAGAAAGTGAAATTATAGAGAAGATAGATCCCTCCACAATGTGTAGTCAATGGTAGATGTTGGAAATTGTGTGCAAAAGGTGGTCCATGATCTTTGAACAACATTCTTTACTCTAGGAAGAAACAAAACCAAAGATGTGTGAATGAAGTTTCCACAATCCTAAAAGGAACATGTAGGAAGAAAAATCCATATGCATGATGTCTCTAAAACTAGCTTCATAACTTATGTGTTGATTTTGAAACAACTAGATCTTTTAGAAATTTATGTAGAATATAATCAAAAGATACATGTGTCTCCTTAGAAGGCAAATACAAAATTCTTTTCTCTAGGAAGAAACAAAACCAAAGACGTGCAAATGAAGTCTCCACAATCCTAAAAGGAATATGTAGGAAGAAAAATCCATATACATGATGTCTCTGAAACTAGCTTCATAACTCATGTGCTGATTTTGAAATAACTAGAATCTTTTAGAAATTTATGTAGAACATAATCAAAAGATACATGCATCTCCTTAGAAGGCAAATAGATCTCCTCAAAATGTTGTGCGAATGTATCCAAACTCATATCATTCTATCAAGAATAACCATGTAGAGAAGGAAGAAAAGGGTTAGAAGGCTCACCCTCATCAAAAGGAAGATGTATAAATTCAAAATTGTCATCTAGATCCAAAATGAGGGATTCTACAGAAGAAAAAAATGTGCCTGATAGAAATTGATCCCAATAAATTGAATCTAGAAGACACAAATGATCCTTTCGCAAAGAATCATTGGAAGCTTCAATGAAGCAAATCTAATAGATGAAGAAATAATAGGAGCATTAGGAATATAATCATCCAAGAAGGACATCATGTCCACACAAGATGGGGCAACAAAAATCTTAGTATCATCCATAGAAACCTGGTTATCCAAGGAATCATCAATTTTAGATGAAGAATCAATGTCTCCATACAATTTTCAAATGATGGTCCAATCAATGAAAGAACCCTCTGTATGTTATATATGATGTAAAGTATCCTAAAAAATAGCAAGACATATTAGTCCATAGACAATATCATTACTATTAATCCATATAATATTTTTTGCATAGTCGCTTGACTTAGAAACATGTCCAAGGAGACAGAGCAATAGATCCTACACAAGACAGTGATTCTTTATCCCCTTTTTCCAAGACATGTAACTTTCTAAGGTTAGCTTGACAAAAGAAGGACAAAAATAAATACTTGACATTATTGATCTTCCCAATAATGGAACTTTATCTCAGCTTGTGATTACAAAATGAAACACACTAACAACCCCCAATCTAATGAAAAGAATCCATCCTAAAATAGTTTTGATCTGCAATACCTGCAAATAAAACTAATGCTTCTTCTTCTAGCTCCTGTGAGCTTTGATAGTATTTAGAATTTTGTGCAATTGTAAGCTACAACACAAATAGATATATCTAAAAGTAAAAGAAGAACAAAACTTGCAAATATAAAACACAGTAAAAAATAGAGTTCAAAATGATTTTTTATATTTTTTTGATAAGTAAAATGTCGAAGCCATTGATTAAAAATAGTAAAAGTTACAACCCAACTTGAGAGGCACTGGAAAGATGAAGTTGGGTAGAAGTCCTTCACTTTCGCCTTACATTAAAAATATTACAATATAAAATTATAATTTAAAAATAATGAAATTATGTTAATCATTCATTATGTATATAAATTATAAAGCTTGCATCATTTATACAAGTGTTTTCCACTATTTAAAGGAAGCTATGTTGAACGTGCAACCATGAATTAACATAAATCAACATCAATTATGGCATACACATGTAGAAAGTAAAGGGATTATACTGAAGGTGATCCCTACTTTATGCAAATATTAGTAGACAAAACAACAACTAAAAACATTGATCGATGAATCATGTGTTAAACTAAAGTAAACAATAGTTAGAATTAACCAAGGCTAACATATTTAGTATGGTTATGATTATTTTGGTTGTTTTATGGTAATTATATCACAATTGTGCATGTATTTTATTATATCATGATTACTTATTATTATTAATAAAATGATAATATATTGAATTAATATATAATATTGTTATATTCCTTCAAATCATAAATAATAAATTATTAAAATCAGTTTATTAATTAATTAATTTTATTATTATTTTTAATATATAATATTATACCGATAATATAATATTATTTTCCTATAGTATATTATTCAAATTAAATTATCCTAATTAATTTGTGTTTATTAAATTCCTCCTCCTCCTTCTCCTTATTATTATGTTTATTTCAAAATGGGGATGATGGAAAATTGTGGGACATAACACCATCTCAACATTGCTCCAAATGAAACACACCCAAACATGGAGTTTCCTTTAAGCCCATTTAACTTTCTACCCCATTTGGAAAACCTTCAACAAGTGGTATGCCTTATGAACCATTCAACCCCTTTAGCTCATCCATTGATAAATAGGAGATAGTTTCCACAACAAGTCATATCGTGACATTAATATCAAAATTAAACTATGTTATTTTTTAGTCAAATTCATTAACACTCGACCATCTTATTAACATTAACATGTGGTTGTCTTTACTTCTCTTACATGGCATCCTTCTATTTATGATGCATGGGCATCTTGCATTACAAAATAAAAGGGGGTGTGATAAAAAAAATGGAGGAGAGAGAAAGCGATTAAAATTAGAGGAAATTTAATTTTAAAAAATAGAAAATGGAAAAATGGAGAGAAAATGCTTTTTCATTTACCAAGGTGCATGGGTGGCGTAAAAATAATAATAAGAAAAATGGTCATCATTTCATTTATCGAATTGTGTAGGTGGCATCTTAGAATTTTGTGAAAAGTTCCTTAAATTGTGCATTTAATATTTGTTGTGATCCACAAAGGTAGTGTAATTTTTAATTGGCCACATGGTGGTGCTTAGTTGTATTTAGGTGGGAATTAAGTAATTGTTGTAAGGTAGTTGCATTTATCTTTTATCCCACATAGGTTGTGTTTGTAGCATCTTAGGTGGTAAGTGCCTATTTAAGTAAGGCATACAAGCATTTGTAATGAAGCTCTTAAGGTGTGATATCTTCTTTTATAGAAGTTTGGAGAGAAGGATGAAGCAAAGGAGCAAAGTTTGAGAAGAGCTAGTAGTTGCGGCTTGGGAAACACTGAGATTGCTTGGTGGCTTGTGAGCACAAGTTTAGATTTTCCTTTGAGGTTTCTACAAGAGTGTGGATATGGACTAGGTAAGGTTTGGGTTGGATCTTGAGGATCTTATAGAACTATTACTTGCTTTGAATTTGGCCATAACCGAGAAGGCCTTACAACCTGACACATTGCATGCAATTAATTATTTTATGATTAAAGAGTTGTGTTTGAGATCTTGTTTCTTATGTTGTGTTTCCATTGTCTAATTATTTGTTGGGTACTAGGATATCTCCTTTGGGAATTCTCCTACCTTGCACTTCATCAAGTGGTATCAGAGTGAGTTATTCTGAGCATGTAGACAAATTGCCAAAGTTGAGACAATTTGCACCAGGACCTAGGATGAAGATAATCTGATCATGATTGGATCTAATCAATCTTGTGGTGGATTATTCCTTCTAAAGTTCTAGATATCTTTTTTGTGAGGTGGAAAATCATGGTTTTGACTTACAATTATAGAGGACTTGCGAACAGATCGATGGTTGCAAAGATGGAAATTTAATCTTGTTGATTGAAAGCTTGATCAGGTTCATGATTGTTAAGAGCATGGATTTATTGTAGAGGGTTTTCGGAGATCTTGGAAGATGCCTCCAAGAAGATTGGACCCTGGGATGATCGCAGATCTTTATGATGTTGTGGAGAAGAAGATTTCAGAGATGTCTACTTAGGTGGAAACTAGTTTGATTGATTGAGTTAAGGAAGGGATAATTGAGTTTTACAGAGATTTATGGAGTTGGAGTGTACTGATCTCGAAGAGAGTGGTCTAGCTAGTTAAGAAGATTGTGTAGAGAATAAGATAATTTACTAGTGAGGAAGAGGTAAAGGATGACTTCGCTGAAGCTGAAGAAGTGTGTATGGTTGATTTTGTTGATCAGTTTGTGGAATCTAATATGAAACCTATAGAGAAACTTGTAATTGTTGTTGAGATACCTGAGCTTATAGAAGATATTCCTAATCTTGTTGAGACTAGAAATGAGATTGTTTTCATGATCAATTGGTTGGATCTGACATGAAAATTGGAGAGCATCTTATTGTGGATGATGAGATTGTTGATTATGGGGATTTACATATGGATGAGGATTTTCGTATGGTTTTTGATATGGATCTGCATTCATATGTTGCTACTAAGATGAGTGAGAATGTATCGGTTACTGTTGATATAGTTAATATGAATGTTTCTATTAATGTGGAGTTGTCTATTGTTGATGTGGTTGAGGATCTAGATGATACTATGGATCCGTGTGTTCCTGATTTGCCTAAGTTACATAGATTGTTGGTGAAGCATTATGTTTAGTATGTTTCTGGGAGTGATTATGTTGATTGGGTTGCTGAGATTTATTTGATACAAATGTTTGTATGGATGAAGCCGATATGGTTATTGTACAAATTTATTCTTTTGTCTGGGATGGATTGGAGAGCTTTGGTGAAGATGAAATTGGTTGGAGAAATTTCTTTTTGGAATCAAAGTATGGGACATACTTTTCTATCTACCTGGGGAGTCGAATGTAGTGGCATCTTGCATCACAAAATAAAAGGGGGTGTGATAAAAAAAAATGGAAGAGAGAGAAAGTGACAAAAATTAGAGAAAAATAATTTTAAAAAATAGAGAAAATGGAGAGAAAAGGCTTTTTCGTGTACCGAGGTGCATAGGTGGCATAAAAAGAAAAATAAGAAAAATGGTTGTCATTTCATTTATCAAGGTGTGTCGGTGGCATCTTAGAATTTTGTGGAAAGTTCCTTCAATCATGCATTTTATATTTGTTGTGACCCTCAAAGCCAATGCAATTTCTCTAATTGGCCACATGGTGGTACTTAGTTGTATTTGGGAGGGAATTAAATATTTTTTGTAAGGTAGTTGCATTTACCTTTTACCCCATATTGGTTGTGTTTGTAACATACTGGGTGGTAAGTGCCTATTTAAGCAAGGCATATGAGCATTTGCAATGACACTCTCAAGGTGTGATCTCTTCTTATATAGAAGCTTGGAGAGAAGGATGAAGCAAATGAGCAAAGTTTGAAAAGAGTTAGTAGAGTTGCTGCTTGGGAAATGAGGAGATTGCTTGGTGGCTTGCAAGCACAAGTTTAGATTCTCCTAGGAGGTTTCTATGAGAGTGTAGATATGGACTAGGTATGGTTTGAGTTGGATCTTGAGGATCTTGTAGAACTATTACTTGCTTTATATTTGGTCTTAACCGAGAAGGCCTTACAGCTCGACACATTGCATGTAATTAGTTATTTTATGAATAAAGAGTTGTGTTTGAAATTAGATCTTATTTCTTGTGTTGTGTTTCCATTGTGTGGTTATTTTTTGGTAGCTAGGACATCTCCTTTAGGGATTCTCCTAGCTTGAACTGCATCAATTTCCTCCTCTAAGATCTCCTCCTTCTCTCTCCTCTCATTCTTTTCCTCCTCTTCTTCCTCCTCTCTCCTCTCCTTCATCTCCTTTGTACCCCACCTCCTCTCCTATGTCTCCTTTTGTGCCCTCCTCTTCCTCTTCAAACTCCTCTCCCCTATCTCCTTCAAAACCTCCTCCTCCTCTATTTCTTTTCTCCCCTCTATTTATCCTATGATAGGTCCAAATCTTCATTATATCAGTAACAATGTAACTTTTTAACTATTACACTCTAGGATCACAATCAATAATATATCTATACTTAATAGAAAATCAATTTAAAAAATTTAAATCAATTGAATAAATAAATTAAATAATATAATAAAATAGTTCAATTTTATTTTTTTTTATTAGTGAATGACCTAAGCCTTGATTATATTAATAAATAATAGAACAACAGGGTATCTCTGTTCAAATGGGCACTGGTAGGAAAGAACGGAGAAGAAAACCTCCAGTCTTGCCCGGGACTGCAGTCCTTTATTATTACATTATTAAAAGGGGCATACCCTAGTTATCATTTACCAAATTTTATTATCATTACAAGGAGAAGGACACAAGTCCTCTTATGAATTCACAGTCTTCATGATTCCTCTATCAATCAATCATAATCCTTTATCCGAGGTGAATGGATCGAATAGAACTTTAAACTTGTAGTAGATACCTCTTATAAGTAATGTTGCCTGAGATGCTATCTCCTTACTTCCCTGTTACTCAGTAAATATAGCTAAGAGAAAATGTTAGATATGTTATCTAAAAGTAGTTGAGATCTAGAATTATTGGTAGGGTATTGCTGATAAACTTGGGATATCCATGAAGGACATTAGTGCTGAAATTAATCCACTTATTAGTTGTACTCTCTTCATTTGACATCATCTTTATTTCTAATTTGAGTTGATCCCAACTTACCTTAATCAAAATCAAGAGACAAATGCCATAACTTAAAACTAGTTATCAATTACAACTTTCCTATATACAATAAGCTACCTACCCTTATGTATTAAGTACTATCATTATAAACATTATATTGAGATTTTTTTTTATTAGAATTGCCTCTTTGTATTGCTCTTTAGCCATCCTTATTTTCCTATTAGGGTGATTTAGATCATTCCAATCTACTCAGTCTACCTATTGAAATTAGTTTGATATCTTATTTTGTTCACCATACATTTCTCCTATCTTGACTAAATCAGACCCCAATAATATTGAGTACATAAAATACATCCTAAACAATATCCTAACAAATACACTACTCCATTCAAAGGAAATAGAAGGCAAACTAAAACTCATCACTATTATAACACTTCATATATATTAATTTCATTATGAATTTACAAAGATAGGATTCGGAGGAATTAGAGCTATTAACCATAATAACGAGTCTTACAAACCTTCTTTCTACAAAGGTTGTCAACATTCCTTTAGACAAGCTACGATTGATGTTATCTTAATTCAATACACAAACTATTTAGACATATATGTTGTCTTTACTTCTATTCTGAGAGAAGAGACTTAAGATACAACCCTTGTTAACCCAAAGTATGATAGTCTAAAAGACTAATGAGACCAAAGCCTACATACCAAAAGAAAAGGACTAAGATATCAAACCAAAACATAGAGCTGAGGAAAAATAGGGGAGACAAAAAAATGGGGACCCTCAACCCTATAGCTGGAGATCAAAAACTAGAATCCCAAACAAAGACCGTAAGAGCCTCAGACTACTATTTCCAGAAAACCATACTGATTTCAGCGATATCATTGGGATTTTTAGATTGGAAATGTGGTAGAATTTTGAAGGAGCTATTTTCCTTGCTTGACTTTTTAATGTTGGGGATACATAAGTCCAATGCTTCTAGATTCTCTAGCTCCACACCCGAGTGAATATAAGATTTTTAAATGCCTAAATAATTTTTGAGCCATGCCTTGCCTCCATCCTTAATAATCCCTCTCCATATAAGGAGAAATTGGATGCTAGCATCCATCTTCGACCATTCTAGGTTAAAAGTTACATGCTCACGAATAATCAGCGAAGGGCATCTCAGGATAATAGCTAGATCCAAACTCCTAGGTGGATGTGTCATATACATTTCTGGAAGGGGAGTTCTAAGCTTCTCATCTAAGCTCATAATGGCTTCTTCCAAATCCACACACTATACTGGATCAAACACATTTCAACAGAGTCTAACCATAGCGCATTTATCTACTCTGGCTCTGGCCAGACATCCAATAAATGCCCCTATGACATCGTTGTTCATTCTCCATGAGAAATCATATTTGAAAATTCCTTCTCCTAGGACATAGCTCATCGTAATTCTCATCATATCATCCACTTGTTTTAACAAATGACTCCATCTCTCAGGTTTCACATTTCCATGAAATGCCATGGTTTGCACTTCTAAAACATGAAAAACACAAATATTGGTGTCCATGGAAAGGTAAAAACAAACTAAGCTTGAAAGAGACAGACCAAACGATCTAAACGACAATAAATAAACAATCAAATAATCTAGAAGAACCTGGATATATGCCAACATCGGCAGATGCCACTTTGAAATGAAGCATGATGACGATAGGAGACACACCATAATGGGATAGATAGGGAAGAGAAACTAACTCTAGAAGAAAGAACGAGATACAAAGATCATGTTATAGAAACATTATCTTTGAGGATGAGTATTCGGCTAATAGTAGACTAAATTAATAATGATTAGAAAAACTTCATTCCCAACGAGGAGGTCGTCTAAATTAGTGTACCTATTAATATTCTAATTTAAAGTTTATTGTCAATTTGAACAATCCATACTTATTGTCCGTCAACCCCTGTGTTTTTTGTATAAGCATTTTGTATGAATATTCATGGATATATGAATAAGTCTTAGGATACTATTATAGTATACTAAAGATGGGGACATTGTTAAAGAAGAAACCTAAAAACCTAGAGTACTACATGGCTAGTCTAAATCGTGATATAGTTATGGTTCAAGATGCTTTATATTGTTTATTAGATAATCATACGATTAAATATTAAAATGGTAACTAAGAGCTAAGGGCTCCTATAAAGGCTACCGATCATTTAAAGACTAAAGTATTCTCACCATCAACACCCTTATTTGCCAACTCGTCTGTCTTTTTTTTGCCTTCCCAAAAGATATGACAAATCTGAGAATCTACGAAACGGCCCAAAATATTGAGAACTTCTTCTAACTTCAAATTTAAGACCTAGTTAGGCGTCACTCTTTTCCTAATTGCATTTAATACAATCTGAGAGTCTCCTTCAATGATAATCTTGGATAAACCTAGATTTAGGCTAATTTGGAGTCCTTCTTGTAAGGCTTCTAGTTCTGCCATATTATTAGTCGTTGGTTCTATGGATTTAGCCCTTTTGGCAATCCACTCACCTGACTCATTAGTAATGATACAACCTATCCCTAAAAATCTAGGATTGCCTCTTGAAGCTTCATCAAAGTTTAACTTGGCCCACACAAACAGTGGAGGGGTCCATATGCAATTCTCCCTTGCCTCTTTATTTTTCTTTTTGTAGAGAAGTGAGGGATTAATAAGGTCTATCCACTTCTTTTTAATAGACCCATCCCAGATTGTGAATGATCCTTCTTCTTTCTGGGAATTTTGAAGTTGAGAGTTTAAAGTCTCAACTATACATGCTTCTATTTTTTTTATAATCTCATCTGATAGCATGTCCTAGTCATGGAATATTCTTCTATTCCTTTCTTTCCATACCTCCCACATGAGGATAGATGGGCTAATATTCCATATTCTACTATAAATACCTTTACTAATATATGTTGGTCAGCCTTTGAGAAGATCAACTAAGGATTTTGGCTTGGGGGCATTCCAACCCAGCATGAGTCTGAGCCATTCCCAACAATGTTGTGTATAAGAACATCTATATAGGATGTGATCGGTGTATTCGCTATCTTGTCAACATATAACACATCTTGATGGGCCCTCAATACCCAACTTGTGAATTCTGTTAGTCGTAAGGATCCTATTCTAAAATGCCAGCCATAAAAAGAACCTTGCCTTTGGTAGACATGATGAGTCCCAACAGAGTTTAAGTGGGACTTTCACTTCTTCCCATCTTTGGGAATGCATGAGAGCTCTATAATCATTTTCACATTGTACTTGTAATCTTTTGATGTTGCCCATATGAGTTTGTCGTTCCTTTATAATTGCTTTATTATTCTATTTTGGATAATCTTTTTGTATACCATTTTTGCTACTAGATCCATTTCTACGTTTTTCACAAATTTCCATTCCTGACTTATGGTTCCATTCATTGTTTTTTTGGTTTTATAATCACTGACTTTGCTACCCTAGTTTTTTACTAATGTCTCTTTGATGCTTGCAAGTATCCCTAAACTGTCTATCGAGGGGAGCCCATCCCAAGAATCTTTCTAGAATAAGGCTTCATCACCCTTACTAGTGTCCCAAGTGAGGTATTTACTTATAAGGGCTAGGCTTTTAACTATAAAATTCCAACTTTCATATCCTTTAGGTAGGGTCCTCATCTTAAAGATGGAAAAGGGATTAGCTACATTTAGGTATTTGTTATTAATAATTTTAGCCCACTTATGAGCCCTTTCTACAAAAAGGCACCATGTGAGTTTAGCCCCTAAAGCTTCATTTTGCTAGTTTAAGTTTTTGATACCTAAACCTCTAGACTCCTTCGATTTACATATGTTTTCCCATCTTATGAGGGTCAATCTTTTGGATTCCTCATAGTCATTCCAAAGGAAGCTTCCAAGTTTTGCCTCAAGCTTCTTATTGATATGTTTAAACAAAGGAAGGTAGGATAGTGAATATGTTGGAATAGTGGACAACACTGATTTAATCTTGGTGATTTTACCAGCTTTTGTAAGCCATTTGTCTTTCTAGTCACCTATCCTAGCATCCAATCTATCCAAAATACTTTGCCATGCCTTATTGGATTTACTTCATTTTTCTAACTCAATACCTAGGTATTTACATGGGAATGAACCCCTTTTGTAACCCATGATGATGCAAATTTGCATTTCCAATTTAGGATTGGTGTTAATAAAAAAGATTTCAAATTTTGTTGCATTCATTTTTTGACCTGATGCTACCATATATTGTTGAATGATAAATTGATATTTAAGGCCTCTTTTACTGTACTTACACTTGGTAGAATGGTATCATCTGCATATTTTTGGTGGATAATGTCAGGGATATTTTCTGTCATAGTAATACCATTTATTTTCCGTTCATTATAAACCTTGGCAAGTGCTCTCCTAAAGACTTATGCCATGATAATATATAGAAATGGAGATAGGAGATTTCCTTATCTAGTGCCTCTTGAAGTTTCGAAGAAACCCTTGGGGGTACCATTAATAAGGACTGAGAATTTTGTAGTAGAAATACATTGATATATGAAGTTGATCCATTGGTGCAAGAAACCAAAGGCTTCTAAGGTTTTACATAAGAACCTCCAATCAACCATGTCATATGCTTTTTAGATGTCTAATTTCATGAATATGTTAGCCACTTTATTCTTATTTGTTGAATGTAGCGTTTCTTGAATAATGACTATACCATCTAAGATTGATCTACCTGGAATGAAACTGGTTTGTTCTTCTAAAATAATCTTTGGAAGAATCATTTTAAGTCTATTAGCTAAAATTTTAGATAGGATTTTGTAGATAGTATTGCACAAAGCTATAGGTCTGAAATCCCCAGGGGTCTCAAAGTTATCCTTTTTAGGGATAGTATGAGAAAGGTATGATTGATATCCGATAGTAATGATCTACACCAATAATGTCCCAACATTTTTGGTAGAAGAATGTCTGGAATCCATCTAGACCTAGAGATTTGTCAAGGTTCATGTTGAATAACACTAATTTGACTTCTTCCAGGGTGATAGGTTTGTTTAAATTCTTGTTATCTTCTAATGTGACTACTTTAGGTATGGCTTCGAGCATTTTAGTTTGAGCTACTCTATTCAAGCTATCAAAGTTGTTTAACATATTCTGAAAGTGATTCACAAAGATCTCAGCTATTTTATCCTGATTTTCAATGATGGAACCTAGAGGATCTTTGATTAAAACTATTTTACTATTGGCTCTATTATGAAGGGTGGAGTTGTGGAAAAATTCCATATTATGATCTCCTTCATCTAGCCATTTTTCTCTTGACTTTTGTCTCCAAAAGACTTCTTTTGCCAAAGTGCTTTCCTGCTTAGCAAGTAGTTCTTTTTCTAGATAATAGGTATCATTGTTCATCCCCTTTTTTATTACTTCTAAATTTAATACTTTTAAACTTTCCTCAATTTCTAATTTTTCTTTAAATATATTATTGAAGTGATCTTTGTTCCATTTAAGTATGTTTTCTTTAAGCCTTTTCATTTTGGAAACAAAGATATACATTTTAGAACCTTTAAAATTACCTTGATCCCGGGGTAAATTTTAAGAAAGCCACCTCCAAAAAAGATATAAAATATTGGCGAATCATTCATTATTTTAAAAAATAAAATAAAAATCTATTGGCAAATCTCTCAATTTTTTTTTCTAAATATGGTTAATAGTGGCGATTATTTTCAAATCATAACTTTTTTGTATAAAATATTAACAAATCTCAATAATAATAGGAAGTTAATTAATCACCATGAAATATTACAAATCAAAATTGAACTTTTTTTACCTCATGGAATATTATGAGGATCGTTACATATACTTTAAATCAATAGTGAAAACTAAATATTGGTGATATATCCCTAAAGTAACTAATAATTATGATAATTATTGGTCAGGTCAATTTAATTTCTCCAATAATATATTATATTTAGGTGACTCAAATCTAATCATGTAACCAATATTGTGGCAAATATTTGAGTTTAAATTTTTCAATAAAATAAATTATTGAGCGATTTTAAATATTCTAGAAATAAATTTTATAAAATTATGGCAATTTAGGTTGTATCAAATCTTCAATTATTAGCCAAATTACTAGCCAAAAAAAATCTAAAATTAGCCTATTTGCGAATATTAGCCACTAAAAAATACCTTGCTTGATTCCACCATTCTTTAATATGTTCCTGAAAGTTTGGGTCTAAAAACCACATTTTTTTGCACTTGAAAGGGTTTCTAACTGGTTTAGAAGGTTCGAAGAATTCAATTCTAACCGAATAATGGTCAGATCCTGTTATTGGTAGAATAGAGGATTGGATATTGGAGTTTAATTCGCTCTATTCTCCTTTGAGGAAAAAGCTTTCTAATTTCTCTGCTATATAAGAGAATTCCTTCCTTTTATTATTCCATGTATAAATCCCATTATTAAGTAGAATGTTGATTAGGTTGTTAAAGTTGCACCAGTTTTTAAAATCTTTTAAGGCTTGGGAAGAGTGTTGGGTGCCACCAAATTTTTCATTTATATTTAAGATAGTGTTGAAATCACCACCTACGAGTATATGTTTGGTCCTGTGATTACTGATAAATATGCTAATATCATCCCATAATAGTTTTTTATCTATGTTATAGATTTGGCCATATATGCTAACTAAAATGAACTGTAGGTTAGATTTGATGCTTTTGACTCTACTACTCATTCATGAGTTATTTTTTTTTAATATGCTTAGAATCACTTTCCTAGGATTGCAAATAATGCCTAAACCTCCTGAAGCTCCTTTAGATTCTTGAAATTTAACATTCCAACTACTGATCTTATTTTCTAGCTTGGTTCCTTCTTCCTTATTTAATTTTGTTTCTTGTAGAATTATGATTTAGATTCAAATTATTTTAGGTTTTGTTTTAGTAATTGTTTCTTGCTAAGTGCATTTAAGCCCCTAGCATTCCAAGTAGTGATCTTCATGCCTCCTTGGGAAGGATCTTCCCCTTCCCTAGGTTAAGTAACTAACTGATCTTTTGCTACTCTTTTGCCTAACGATCAGCTTCTCTGAGTTCCTTAAGAGATTTCCTCCCTCTTTTGGCTTTCACTTTTCCATACTTAGGAGAGATTATCCCTTCTTGATTCATCTAAATTCCTAATTGCTCAATATTCTCCTATGCATTTAAAGTGATTTTAAATTGTTTATCTTCTTTTTCATCTTTGTCTTCAATTTCCAACTCTTGTAATATTTTCTCTATAAGGCTTAACTAATCTTTTATAAGTCTATCATCTATTGAAAATGACTTCTTAAAGCCACTCCCCTCAGAGTCATTACCTTGTGATGTCACCGGTGCATCTTCAGTTATCTGTAAGGCTTTCCTATTTTTGTCTTCACCCTTTATACTCAGCAGATCTCTTTTTAAGTCTTCGATAGTATAGTTGTCTCCTCCTAGTTTTGAAACTAATTGTATGAGGTTCTCTTTTTGTGATTCACTACTCTTATCTATTTTCTCAAAGATAAATACTTGAATCAGTTCCTCAGTTAATGTTTCCAAGCTTTCTTTCATAGTCTTGTCTATAGTTACCCTTTCCAAATTTTCATCCCATGTTGGATCCTTATTTAAAAATTCTTCAAATTCTAGTGCTAAGGTTCTTTTACTCTTGCTCTGGTCATTGTTATTTGCCTTGCACTCACTGTTGTTAGGATCGGGAGATTTTGAACTGGTAGGAGGAGTCTGCCAAATTTTGGTAAACGCATTGATTATCTCTTTACTGGTGATTCTGGTTTCCTTCACAGGATCTTTTGTCCATTTTTGCGGGGTACCCATTTCCTCTTCTATATACTTAAGCTTCTTATGCTCTGTTGGTTCACCCACAAATAGGAGGTTGTTTTCTAATTTTTTAATGCTACTGACCACATTATCCATTGGCTTTGTGTCATGTTGTTTTGCCATTTTTTCTAATGACTTTTCCTCTCCATTTATTATTCTTGCATTCTTGTTCTTTTTTACTTTTTTTTAAAATCTTTTTTTGAGTTTATTGTTGTTAATGGCTAATCCTTGTTGCCTTATATTAGTCATGTATTGATTGTTGTTTCCTTTATCTTTCTTGAGTTCTTTGGAGATTTGTTCTACACAGGGGGTCTGTGTTTTTGAGATAGGGCTGATTTCTTTACATTCCTCCGTATTTGGTGCTTTAATATTTTCTTTGTTGATTTTTGATATTAAATGATTCTCCACTTCTGTGTTTTGAATTTCTTCCTATTTATCTTCTAATATTGTCTCTATTGCTTTCTTTTGTACTTCCTTGGAAATTAGAGATTGGTTATTTTTTATTTTTGTTGATGAGCTTGCCCTTATTGTCTTACCTATTCTAACTACCCCCCTCTCATATATTGGTTCTGTTTTTCCTGTAGTAACCTAAAAACTCTTCTGGAGATCTCTCTCATGTATAGATTCCCTCTTATGTTCTCTTTGAATCCTTATGTTCATCATAGGGAATGTATTCTTAAGATCCGTAGTTAATTGTAACTTTTTGAATAAGATTTTCCTATCATTATCTAATCTAATTATCTCTGAGATTTTATCTTCACATCTATGGAAGTTTAAGTTGTAGATAGCTCTGTTTGTTATTACTTTAATTGGTTTGAAATCCAGACTATTAACCTCACACTTGATTAAAAGTTTGACATTATTGCAATAATTAAAAGATGCATCTATGCCAATCAAATCACCAATTGAGAGCCCTATCTTCCTAATAATTTATACATGCAAAAGTTTCAGAGGAAGGGATTGGAGGGTGATCCAGGTTGGGATCAAGAAGTTAATCATTTCTTCCTTACAGTCTGGTATCCAATCAAAGAACTTCACAGCATAACCTCTAAAATAATAGTCAGAGACATAAGGGAAATCCTTTTTAACATATTCATCACTAGAATGTATGTATACTACTCTATCAGAGTGGTGAGAGATACTTACCTAGTTATTGCAAAATTCCTATAACCAATTGATGAGATTGATCATTTTTTATTTTGGCCCATTCCAAAATGCAAATAAACCAACATTTTGGCACTCCTGCCATCAGTCTTCACTCTCATTATTGCTAATAATAAGGAATTTATCTTCAGATATGTTGGGATTGGATTTAAGGGTTGAGGTGGGTTGTATATTAGGGTAAACTGGAAATTTGGATACCAAATTTCTACGATGAGGCCGAATATATGAATTAGGTGGAACAAAGGAAGAGAAGGGACTCGACTTAGTCTTCCTAGGTAGACTAATATAAAGATCATTGGGGATCCATGAAGGGATCATATAGAAAACCTATCTACTACTAGAAAAACTCATTTTCCTTATATTTTGAATATTTGGTAAGATTAAAAAACCTAATATAATTATATAGAATTGTCGTAGAAAAAATGATAGGATAAATACTATGCAAATCCAGGGAGTTGGAAAGCTTGAGGGTTTCATAGTTATAAGATTGGAGATATGTCTGACGATTAGTAATCTTCTCCCGGTAGGAGTGGAATGAGGTTACCTGGTTTGGGGCCATCGTGGCTCGGTTACTAACATTCCTGACCACATTTGTCAAAGATTTAACTCCTATCCTTTCTATAGGATTTCTACTAAAGTGGCTTCTAAGTTTTTGAGGATTGTCTGCTCTGTGCTTGACTGTTCTCATTCCTTTTGCACACTTAGGACCGAATAGAGGCTTGATGTTTTTACAGTATAATTGATATTTGTAGGAAGATTGTTATCACAGGGGAGTTTAGTTCCCTCCAATTTTTCCCTCTCCTTAGGGTTTTGAAACTCTAACCATAGATGCAATATCAAAGAATCCCTAAGGTTGGATTCTTCCTATGGTTAGCCTTCCAAAATAAGATCTTAACTATTGAGAGGCTAAGCAAATTTGGAATACATGGTCCTTCTAGATGTGTACTTTGTAAACAGAATTATGAGGACCTTAACAACCTACTTTATAGGTGCCCTTATTCACTAAATTGTTGGGAATGGCTAAGATTTAAATTGGGTTGGTCTTCGCCTTTCCCAAAGACCTATAAGGATCTTTTTATTAGTTGGCCTAACAACTTGGTTAAGGGCATTTATAGTAAACTGTGGAATAAATGTTTGTCTATTGTCTCTTGGGAGATTTGGAAGGAAAGGAACGGGTGCATTTTTTAGGATTTTGAATTGAAGTGTGGGGAGCTAATCTTAAAAATTGAGGCTAGTATCATGGAAGTCACTAACTCACATCTCAGAAAATGTATGAAAGAAGAAGGATCCTTCTCTATCTAGGATGGGCTTATGAAAAAGAATTGGGTCAACCTGATTAACCCCCCTCTTGTCTATTTCAAAAAAAGTGAAGAAGATAGGGCTAATTGTAAATGGTCCTCCCCCCCCGATGGGATGGGCCAAACTCAATTTTGATGGAGTAGCTCATGGTAATCCTGGCATAGTAGCAATTGGTTGCATCATCAATAATGATTTTGGTCAATGGTTAGCAAAAAAGGCAATGGCCATTAGACCCACCTCTAATAACTTGGTCGAATGAGAGACATTGAAATTCGGTTTGCATTTGTGTTTGGATATTGGGATAATCAAAGTGGTTATTGAAGGCAATTCTCAGATCATTTTGAATGCTATCAGGAAATGCTCTACCCCTAACTGGGTCATTAACTCTAGACTAGATATTGTCCTTGAGCTTCTTGATTGTTTTGAGGATTACCAAATTTGTCATATTTATCGTGAAGGCAACCAGAAAGTGGATCAGCTTGCAAATAAAGGGGCTAATGGTGTCAACATTCACCTAGTTAAGGATCTATTGGTCTAATTTTACTCCTAGATTATAATCGCTAAGCTTCTTCCATTAATATATGTGTGTTGTATCAATAACATAGGTTATAAGCTACTCCCTTGAATTATGAAATTAGTTCCTATTATTAATTATGATAATGCATGACTATGGTTGCTTTGGGTTTATGAGTGCTATTTCTTAAATGTTATAGAGCTAGGAATTGGGACAGGGTGTTGTTATCTAAGCTAATCAAATCATGATGAGATTTTTGATGAAATATTTATCATTCACCCTCTGTTTCTCGCGTGACTTGGTTTGATGGTGTCATCACCATGATGAGGCACGTCAGTTACTTCTAGATCCATCTGTGATTTATTTTTTAATGGGATTGTTTTTCTTCTGAACAAGTCACCTTCCCTCTCAGTGGCTATGGATTCAAACATTTTGGTTTTTCACACCAAAGAAGCCAGAACTATGGCTTTTTGTGGCCCTATGAAATCCAAACGTTGGAATAGGATCCTGAATCCTTTAGACGACATGTCAAGGATTATAGTGGGGAGGGTGATCGGTGAAGGCATTTTTTACTATAGTTTTACCTGGTGGACCAACAATAGCATTATTGGATCCTTTATCAGTTGTTTAGCTAGAGCAAAGATAGACCATGATCTGATAATTCAACTCTGCAATGACATTTTTCAAGCCACATGGCGCAAGGGGCTAGAAAATGCAGTTAGGAGCATTGATAGTAAACTGAGGATTCTGCTTCCTGAGAGATACATGGCTTCTCCTCCAGGTTCCTCTGAGCTAGACATGGCATACCGTCAACCCTCTTTGATTATCTAGGAGAGCCTCAAATTCTACACCCAATGGCCTAAAATGGAGGTGGCCATCAGATTTCTTCTACATTGGAGAGGCATTATAGTTGAAGTTAATAGGGTTTGGTTGGTGGAGTATCTCAATGTCTTTCATGCTTATATTCACCTAGGAGTCTCATTTGATAACCTGGAAGCCCTTATATTATGTACTCCCAATGCAAATAAGACAAGCAGAGTGAAGACCGACTTTGAGCTCCCCCCAAATTTCCAAGTGGAGAACCCTAATGATATTTCTAAATTCATTGTGGTGTTTCCAAGGTAGGTTTTGTAGAAGGATGGGATCCCATAGCTACTTTTTGGCATCTAGATAGTTATTCGGCCTTCTGTTATCATATATCGACTAGGGTTTATATCTATTTTTTTGTAGGTTTAGTAATATGTATTAAAGACTAAAAGATATTTTGGGTTTAATCACCATATCATTGTTGATGTAAAGAAACTTATATAATCAATACATAGAGCAAGTTATATTAATGTGGATGTTGGCCTCATACTTTAATCATTCCCAAATCTAGCTTTTACCCTCCTCTTTTATTTCATTTTTTTGAGCATTTATCTCATGTAATTTAATGGCAGAAAGTTAATTTTCTAGCTAGTAATGGTGGAAAGTTAATTTTTTATTTTCAGATTTGTTCCAATGGTACACTTCAGTAAGCAGTTTTGGGGCTCTATAGACTAATTCATGATCATTTAGTATTTCTTTGGGTTGTTACGAGTAATGCTACTTTCGATTAAGACTTTAATTGCTTTCTTAATTACGGCGATGTATAGACTAGTTTGTATATTTAATCTTATCGTGATAAAGTTGCTTCATTAGGTATTACCAGTTGGTATGCCTTATCGTTGCGAGAATGTTTTCATTAGTTTTATGTCTTGGCAAGAACAGATTGGAGTCCACTCTCTGATATTGGTGTGAATAAGCATGCTGCTACTGTAAGCATGAAGATTAGCTCTGTATATTTGATTATGACATTGTGGGTAATCGTTTATGGACAAGCCGTCATTTTGTATGTTATATGTAGTTGATTTCAGGATGATTGCTATTGCTTCAGTTGGTTTCAAAATGTAAGTGCTTCTCTCAATTGAGATAGATAAATTCATGGAATCAGTAAGATAGGGATATCGGTTTATAATTTCTTTCATAGTCAGTTTCAATTTAAGTAGGATTAAGTATTTATATTACTTGTAATTTCTTTCTTCTTGCTTTCCTTTTTTCTTGGTGTTAGTATTGATTCTTAAGGTTTTTATCTATCACTATTATTTTCACAGTTTTAGACTATTCTAATGGGATTTTTTTTTGATAAATTTATCATGTATGTTGGTAATTGTTATATGATCTCATTTGGTAAGCATTCCAAGTTGGTACCTTGTAGACTGGGTACTATTTGATTCATTTTATTGCCAAGGTATGGAAATCGTTCTCCATATTATCTGATTGATAGATATAGCTCAACTTGAAGAAATGAAAGTTCGATGGTGAAGAATCTCTTGCACCAGGGATATGAACATTATCAATTAGACAAAGTTTTGTCTATGTATAACTCTCAAATGGGATGTATACTTTTAAAGGGTTTTGCTCCCTTAATTTTGTAAAATGATTTATATTCAATATATTCACTAGGGTATGCCCCTTTTAAAATTGTAATAATATAGGACATATGTCCTAGGCTAGACTGGAGGTTTTCTTCTCCCTTCTTTCTTACCAATGCCTACTTGAATGGAGTTAAGCTATTGTAAACTTTTTCAATTTCTATAAAATTAATCAAGGCCTTGGTTGTTTAGCGATTTAACAAAAACAAAAAAAAAGATTAAAAATTATGGTTGTATTTTGTAAAAATTATTTCATAATTAAATATTTTTAAAATTAATGTATTTTATTATGATATAATTTATGATTACAAATTATTTTAGGGCATTTCATTTATGTTAGAAATATTAATCTTTCCTTGGATGTATTTAATTTGGGATATTCTAAGGATCCCTACATGTAGTTTGTCCTATTGTACACATGTGGAGGACATGTCATTTACTTGTCCTCTAGTCCACAAGTGAGGACAACTCATTTTATAATTTCTTTTATAAAGGAATTTAGTTTATCCTCCTTAAGAGGATCTTGACACTTTGCACACACTTATTATGAATGTGGTAATCATAGAAACGGGAGCTACACATGCAACTCCTTTCTGATCTCTTTAAAAGAGATGCTTCTTTCTCTTTCTTCTTTATGCATCACATTGATGTTATTGTATTGACATATTTTGCGCTCTCTCTCTCTCTCTCTCTCTCTCTCTCTCTCTCTCTCTCTCTCTCTCTCTCTCTCTCTAGGCATTTTCCTTTATTCATAATATCACAAGGGGCTTTCTTTGCTTTCCCCTTTCAAATCCTTGTCTCCATTGTTGATCTACTTTGGTGTATGCTCTTGGATTTTGTTTTATCTCATGGAAATATCATTTCTCGCTTAACTCACTTGGATTGTTTTCTTTTCCTTGCTCTATGTTATCATTTCTTACATAGTATCAGAGCTTGGTTACTAATCCTTGTTTTGAGTTTTAGTGTTGAAGATTGCCATTCATTGGAGCGCACCTTATTTGGAGACATTTTCTAAGACAATAATTTTTTGTTCTATTTTTTTACTCATTCTAACATCTTGTGTGTGCAGGTTTTATCATTTTTTCCTAACCCTCTTTAGAAGGTGTTGTCACAAAATTTTGCACCCTTGTCCAAAGTTTTTACCTAAGGACAACCTTGCGAAACATGGAAACAACCTCCAAGTTGTAGGACTTGAACTATGAGGTTGAGTCTCCAAAGAAGGTCGGCTTCCTTTACTACCAAGGTGCACCTAACTACTCTTAGAGAGGAAAAGGGAGAAGGAATGTGTGGAAGCAAATCTACCTACTCTAACCTAAGGGGTGATGCACCAAAATAGAGTGTTCGAACCAATATCTGCCCATGCATACACTATTGAACCATCATGACACCAAAAGATATACACATCCAGGCTTGCTTTAATCTAACAACCACATGCAGATCGGAAAACCCAAATAAATGACACACGGAAAGAGAAAATTCACTTATATATCATTCATAGGCCAAAAGAGATACAATCATGTAGATTACAGATATCCACAACACACCAAAGAGAGGCAAATAGTTCTTGCACTTTACATCAATGGCTAGAGGAGATAAGGCAAAATTTCATACAATTCAGAGGCAGAGGGAATTTAAATTGAAGTTGCAGAGCAGTATCAGAGAAAACAGAGAAGCATCTGATCTTAACAAAATCTACAAAAACTACCTTTATATTTCAGGCATAACTGAGATATCTTCTGACTGAAGTTACCCTACAACTACTGTTATTAATTTTCTCATAGAATAATCATGTAGATCTAGAGAAAATCTGATCTTGGCACAAATTCAAATGCAATGAAATCCAATATTTTTCCAAAATAGAGCCTTGAGAAGACAGAAATGGTGCCATTAAACCATTCTGACCAAGTAGATGGATAGGAACAGGGGCGGTGGAGTGTTTCTTTTATTCACCAGGCATGGCATTCATTTGAGAGTGGTTGGAACCGATCATGAAGATCAAATCGTGTAAGAAAACCTAATTTTCTCACCTTTGGCTAGACGAATCAATAAGGTCAGCAAGTCAAACAAGTTTTGTAACCGAAATGGGCCGTGTGGACCAATAACATTATTTCATTTTGCCAACCCGCAAAGTCTCCACACGGTTGACCATGCTTCTTAACTAATTGTGCCACCTTTTAAAACCCTAACTATGGTGGCTTCATAACTGTCAGCCTTAACTATCAATGTCAATTTTAGCTTTTATTTATTTGGGCCCATGAGGACACGTGGCAATTTGGCACTTACTCGCATTGCCTAATTTCCTTGCATCTTCATAGAGCAGCGAAGCATTGATCATCGATCTACGAAAGATTGATGATTGCAAATGATTTGTATTTATACCGTACTTACCTTTAAAGCTTTTGGGCCCATGAACCACTCAACAACCACCTCAACAACCTGGCATCCATTTGGCACCACTTGTAAACCCCAGTGGCCTATACAATAAAACATGACCCCACAAGGACATGCAGTAGTGAGGTGTTTTCCCACACTGTCAGGAAGTCTGACAAAACACAAAATGTGGGAAAGTGCCTGCCAATCAAATTGCCAACTCACCCGATAGCTTGTCAATTCTATTTGTGATGACTCACAAAGAAGATGGACCCACATGTCCACATGGCGGTTAGGTGCTTGCTCGCATTGCTTAAAGGTCACTTATTTTGAGAAAGCGGGAAAGTGCCTGTTGTGGATATATGCAAGATCTGACAACGCAAAAAATTGTGGCCCTGCAGAAACAAACTTATAAATAGACTTCAACCATATAAACAAACACTAGTACATTTGGGCTCATTTTTTGACCTTTATTAGTTAAAAAATTGACCCATTTTTCAACCAATCTTCGACCAAATTTGACCAACGAATTGGTCAATAATTTTTCGATCAAAAATTTGATGAACATACTGGATGGTCAAAATTTTGACCAATACGTTGGTCAAAAAATGTCCAGGTTGTTGAGCCACTTTTTGCCATTCATTGGTCGAACTTTCGACCAATGCTTGGTAGAAATCTGTGATGCATGGTGGAAAACTAGATAGCACTGGTTGAAAACTTTTTGGTCAAAAATTTGACCATCTAGTAGGTTGGTCGAAACTTTGACGAATACGGTGGTCGAAAAATGTTGGCGTTGTTAGCGCATTTTCTGCCATTCATTGTTTGAACTTTTGACCAATGCTTGGAAGAAATTTGTAGGGCCCATATCATGGACAGTGATATCATGGACCCACTTCCCTTGTACTAGGTAGGAAAATTTCTGATTGTGAGATCAAGCCGAGATCAAAGGGTGGCGTTGACTCGCTATGAAGAAGTGCTTGGAAGTTAAGTATAGCGAGTTAGCGAGTGTGGTCCACTACTGTTGAAGTAAAATTGTTGTCCACAAGATCAAGTCTAGATCGACGAAACTCATTGACTCACTATAAAGAGATGTGAGAAAATTAGGTATACCGAGTTAACGAGCAATGGACCCACCATCGTGTTCTTAAAGGTTGTTTCAATTGTCTACCACACGATTAAAGTAAGATCAGTGATCATCGCTAGCTCGCTGTGGAAAGGTGCTCAAGAATTATGTATAACGAGTTAGCGAGGTTATGAGATGTGTGCATAGTCATGCATGGGCCCAGTTTGAAGCACCAGCCTTGAAGGAAAGGTAGAGGTGGAGGCGTTTTATTGGCTTGACTGCCAATGTGTTAAGAAGAAAGCTGAGTCAGCTTAGTTGTAATTCCCAGATCATAGGATTTTTCAAGGATCAACGGCACAAGTTTAAAAAAGAAAGTGCGACACCACTTTATTTTTCTGTTCGGTGCATTTATGATAAGTGAAAGCTTCGCATGTGGGAGAAATAGAGAATAACACAACGATTTTCATTAATTCCAGTCCCACGTGTACAGAGATTGCAAATTTTCTGAGCACAAGAGCCTGATTGATTGTGTCATGTTAAGCCTGGTAAAGACGTGAAACTATTCTTCTATCATTTAAGAGAAATTTTAGAAGTTTAGAGAAGAAAAAGTTCAGCAAGTCAAGTAAGTACTCATATTATAACATCTGTGGCATTCCAATTCTCTCAATACTGTCAAAATGCCTCCTAAGAAACCATTCTCTGGGCAAATTAATTATATGGATAGGAATGTCCACGATGATTTATTAGAATTACTCCCAAAATCTAATGTACATCCTGCACAAGTTAAAAATTTAATTTCCTTAAACCCTAGGCTTAAAATCGGTGATGGCCCATATGACAAGGGGAATTGGGTTAGGGATGCAACAACTACTCAAACTGGCCTTATCTTGTTTAAAAAGTGGTTTTCGGAAAGAAAGTTGTTTCTCCCACATGCTAATGTTTGGAATTTTGATTTGGGAAAGTTAGTGGTCCCAAGTGTTTTCATGGATTATGATTTGCTTGAAGCCATTGCTAAGAATTATGACCAAGCCATTAGGGTTGTAAGAAGAAAGGATGGTGTGCCTCTGGTCTCGATTACTCCTGAAGAAATTAGAGAGGTTTTTCACCTCGAGCCATTATCAGACTACCATGTGCAAATCAATCTGCTAGAATTAGAGAATGAATATAAAGCAAAGAAGGATGTAATTAGGGGAGGTGCACTAAGGGCACATATTGGTACAATAGGAACTTTGCCAGTAATTACTACAACCTCTAGAGAGCCTTTTAAGAAGAGTCTTTTCACTTCCCGGGCTGTAGAGATATACAGGATCTTATGCCGAGTTTTTGGTGAAGATGAGCAAGAATTTATGCCCATTGGTTTCATGTATATGATGGTTCAGATTGCTTCCTTTGGTGTAGATGTTATTTTTGATTTTGCTTCCTTTTTGGTTGAAGAAATTCACATTGGTTTAGTTGGGATTGCGAAGGGCAAGGTGGAAAAAACTTTTGGTCACTACTCTATTAATGCATATGTTTTTGTTCAAAGGAGTGACATATTTTGGTAATGAGATGGAACTAAACAAAGAGGAGAATGGGGAAATACTGCCAATCTAGTTGTGGAGTGCAGATATGACCTAGGATGCAAGTAATGCTAGTTTTGTTAGATTTGATAGATATTTTGCTGCTAAATTGAGATGCCTCATATTGAGTGACAATCCCAGAATCCCTAGGGTACTAATGAGTCTCATTAGGCCTATGGATAACCCCCATGACTTGAAAGTTTCACATAATTGGGGAGATATCATCCCCTACCCTGTTTCTATTGTTTTTAGAATCTATGGTTTCAAGGGGAACCCTCATGTTTTGCCTTACCAAGTTCCTTTGAAGGTGGGAATGGCTAAAGTTTTATGGCAGTTAGGGGGAGTGGAAGAAATGTTTTTGTTGAAAAGGTAATTAGGGTCAATTTTCCCTACCTGCACAGTGGCCCATCAATTTGTGATTACAAAAGGGGGATGGATCTTTTTGCATAAAATTTTGGAGTAGTATATGATGGTTTTCTCTCATCCTCGTTTTTGTGATTTTGAGGGATTTTTCAATCAGATGTTGAGGCATAGAATCAAGTTGGGACCGATCAAGCACGATTCTTATTATCCAAAGAATATTATAAGGAATGAATTCTCATTGCAGGAGCAGGAAACTAAAAAGGAAAATGGAGAGTTTATTCCCGGGTCTTAGAATTCATTCATTGTTTTGATAATAAATATGATCCTTTGGATAATGCTATTACAAAGGCTGACAAAATAAGTAAGTTCATGAATACCATCCCTGAAATAATGGAGGTCATGAATGAAAAGAAACAATTTTTTATTGATTCATATCCTGATAAGGCCAGAGAGGTCATGAGGAGGTTGGCTTTCACTCCAAATGTGAGAACTGATAAATAATTGTACAAAAGAGGCCCAGATATACTATAATTCAGAATAAAAGGGTTTCTATAGACAAGGGCAAACAAATAATAGGATCTACCAGTATAGCCCAAGAGGAGAGACCTGAAGAGCCTAGTCCTAAGAGGCAAAAGGTAATGACAGAAGAAAGGCCTCAAGATGAGGAATATTCACCCACCTAGTCCCCTTTGAGGATTGGAGAAGAGCAGCTCACTGGTGAACAGGTTGAACAAATGGGATCATAGGGAGATATTTTTATTACTCAAGCAGAATTAGATGAGGGTAACCCTCCAGAACTTCCTCTCCCAAGTTTGGATCTAACAATAGCTAATTATAGAGACAGGGAGTTGGACCTTGTATTAGAGCAGGCAAGTCATCAATTTTTGACTGATGACAATTTTGTGAAATCAAGGGCTTTTCAACAGTTTGCATGGAGGACAAACATGAACGTTTTCGAGGAGAAATGTAAAAAGATGAAAACAAAGCATCCAGAAATGGATGAAACTTCCATGCAAAACCAAATTAAAGAAGAAATGATGAAGGAATAGTAGAATATAAGCCCTAAGGAGGGGAGGAAAATGATAAAGGCATCTAACATTTTATTATTGCCCAATTGCGATATTGCAGATGCATTAATTTTCAATTCTGTTTCAAGTAGATTGGAGTTGCAAGACCCAAATAGAAGAGACTTCCAAGGCACTTCATTCATTGAAGATCAAGTTGCAATGGTCAGTTGGTCATTGAGAAAGGGATCTAGAGCCACACCATCACAATCAGATGAGTCTAGGTTGATGGGAAATATACTTGTAAGAAGGGTTGCTAACACTTCACATGTACAGGCAGCATATTGGAATGTGGATTCTTCTAAGTTTCTGTTGGCCACTGCTAAGAAGGAGGAACAGGTTATGTCTGAGTTACAGAATAAATATGAAACACTTCTTGAGGCCTATAATAGGGAGGTAAAAAGGAGAATTGAACTTGAAAACAAGGCAATGGGAAAATCCACAAGGCCAAGAATAACATACCCCCGTCCTCCAGTGGAACCTTTTAAATCCACCCCCCTTGTAGAGATACCAGACACACCTCAAAGGCCTAAATATTATATAGCCACAGAATTTGAAGAAGAGAAGAGCAAACTATGGGCCTTACATGTAGAGTTAAATACGCAATATGAGGATAAGCTTAGAAAGGCTCTAATGTATTTAGCGAACAAAATTGAGTGGCCCTTATTCTTTGATCAGTTGGTAAAAGTAATAGATATATGGGAGGAATTGAAAACTCATGATGATACCCTGAAGCCTATTGTTAATAAATGGGGAAGAAGGGAAAAGGAAATCACCCTTCTATGTTATTCAGTTATAAAGTATTCCCATGACCATGTTGAAAAATTGTATGATATTGCTAATGACCTGTCAGATTTTGATAACAGGAGAGTTGCTCTGCAACTGAAAATTGTTTCTTATTTGAATAAGTACAAGAATAAAAAATTTGATCTATTTCCTTGTGCGTTGGATAGAAAGAAGAAATTGAAAAATAAGGAAGAGTGGAGTAAATAATTGGATGACCTTTTTTGCACAAGGATAAATAAAGTTATTAATGAAAAAGGGCATGCCTGGTGGGCCACCACGATAGAGGAATTGGTTAAAGTCCAATTATTTTTTGATTCTTTGAAGCAAGAATTTGTTGGTTTTGAAAAGGAGGCTGGTTATATTTTTAAAAAGCAAAATGATATCCTACAGTTCAGTTGGCTGGATGATATACAATTTGACACTTGGATGGCAGATCTTATGTTGGACAAGCAATTAGAGGAGGACAGTTCAGATGATGATGAGAAACTAGAAGGCGAGGTGCAGGTTATTGACACCTCTGCACCAGAACTGAAAAAAGAAGAAGGGGAAAAGGTAATAATGCCTGCTCAGGGTGAAAGCAATGAGAACTCACAAGAGAAAACCAATTTGGAGGTATCACAAGATCATCCTTCTTTGGCTAGCTTGGTAGCCACGTATTCTAAGGAGTCAAAATAATGAGAGACAAATCAGAAGTTGATGATTCACAACAGAAACTAGAACGGGCCTACCTGAAGGAATATTTGATACGCCGGCATTCTGTTGTGATTGTTTTTGTCTTTTGTATGATGCTTTGTTCCTTGGACACTTTTCAGATCACAATTGCCCTTTGCTTGTTGCAACTCATGCTATATAAATGAGTTTTCAAGGCACTATGATGGTCCGAGACTTGTGCAATTTTTTGTTTCTTTCAAGAAGAGTACATATTCAGTCGATCCAATAGTATGCAGAGGTTTTGAGTTTGCTTCCATTGTACTTTCTGATAAGAAAATTGAAATGATAGAAATGGCAATCTATTCTGGGCATTCAATTGGTTTTCTATTGGTTATTGTAATATACACTGTTCAATCCACACTGTCATCCAATCAAGATTGTTTGCAATATACAAGTGTAGTGCATCCCACTCACGACCAACTATAAAGAAGACAATTACACCAGTTAGAAACAACTTATATATATTGATGATGGATAAGAATTGTTAAATTACAAAAAAAAACTTATAATTACCTCTCACCCTCCTCAATCTACCTTTCCCCGTCAGGTACTCCCCTTTGAATTTGTCATTATAGTTGGGATCCCAAATGCAATCTAGATGGATACTTGGTGCAAACTTTGGAAGATATTCACTGATATACACCATGGTCTGGTATATCATATATCCCTCTATCATAGAATCCTCAGGACATGCTCTTTGTCAAACCAAGCCCTTCATAAATTTCAAATACCTCTCAACCATCCACATTGATCTAGCTTGTACAGCTCCACACAATTCAATCTCCTCAACTTGATGTATGAGGTAGTGTTCTTGAGCATTGAAAAATGTTGGAGGTAAAAACTTTTGCATTTCACACATAAGCTGTGAAATTTTTCTCTTCCAATATTTTATATCTTTTTTATCAATTTATTTAGATGATAACCACCTAAATGAGATTCAATACGCAAAAACACATAGAGGAGATTTCAAATAAAATTATACAATAGATTTCAAATAAAAAGCTACAAATCTAAGATAAAACACTCTTCTAACCTCATGTATTTTCCAAGATCATATATAACTTGTTTAATACTGTTGTCAAACTGTTGTGGAAGGGATAGAGGTAGGACGAATTGCAATCATTAAAAAATGATCATTTCAATATATTATTAAATAATGCAACTGGTACTACATTTAATCTTACAAATATACTGTAAATAGAAAACATGACTTACCTTGAGGGAGGTATGCCAATCATGTGTCTTCAACCCTGGCCCAAAATCACCTTTCTTTGATAGAAGAGTGCTTATATTTGTAGCAAATCCTGTTGGAAATTTTGTTTTTTTATGACTTCTTTTAATGCATCACTTTGTTGCTCCATTAATAACCAAGGAAGGGCACTTGTATTTATATGATCTCCATTCCTATTTGATTCAATAAAAACTTTTAGTGCATAATTAGATAATTGAATGTCAGTACAAATTTTATCAATTTGTTCTCTATCACACCTTCCATCCAACATTTTTCATAGTGTCTCTATTACATTCTTTCCAATATGCATAGCATCAAACAAATGCACGATTGGGAGATCCTTGTAGTATGGTAACCTACTAAATTGAGTAGGATAACTTTTCATTCCTCTAGGAAGTTGGTCATTGATTCCTTGATGACCTTCATGAGCATCAATTACAACATTAGTAAATATAAGACAATATCAAAATACAAATTGTAAACTTTGGACAACAAATTGGACATTACCTCGATGATTTAGTCAATCATATTCCAACTTCCATAAATGAGGTGTCATTCTTCGTGGCCTTGATGATGTCTCTTCTTTCCCATTGAAAAGATGTTTTTCAAAAATTCGACACCTATGATTATTGTGGAGAAAGTGTCTAAACTCATCAAACACCTGCTTTCCTAAACTTCTAGAATGACGACATTTCATCTTCGGACCACAATCTGGACATGCAAATTTTCCATTTGTCTGAAGACCTAAAAGATCATGTATAATTGGATCATGTACAATTATCATGGGCAACTTAAGCATTTGATAGTTATGTGTAAGCACTATAACAGACCAAAAATATGTGATCTTAACAATATAACATACCGCAAAAATGAGTTAGCCCAGGGGCATCATGTATTGTCCATATAAGCATTGCATGGAATTGAAATTGTCGATGTCCTATCAGTCTAGAGATGTCATACATAGTGATGCCATTCCATAACTTCAACAACTCATCAAATAGGGGCTCAATATACACGTTCATATCTTTAACTTGGTATTTACCTAGCAATTGAATGAACATAAACATTAAAATTAATTATTATAACCATTTTCATGCACTATTTATAAATTAATTTAGATAACTATAAAAAAAAAATACCTGGCACAATCATTGACAACATTATGTGCTCCCTCTTTATGGACATCCAAGGAGGAATGTTATTGTTAATAACAAAAATAGGCCATACTGAGTAAACAGATCTCATATCTCCATATGGATTGACACCATCTACCACCAATGAAAGTTTCAGATTACAAGGTTCTTCTTTAAAGTGTGACCATGTTTCTTCTATCTCTTTAAATGCGTAACCATCGGTAGGCATTCGCATAATGTCATCCTGACTTCTATTGTGTGCATGGTAATCCATAAATTATGCCAAGCTAGTGCACTTGAATAACCGTTCCAAACGTGGAATAATGAGAATGTACTGAAGAACCTTGTGAGGCACTTTTTTTGTTATTTGATCTAACTGATATCTACTAACATGACAATTAGGACATTCTGTTGCAAATTCATGTTGTTTATGATATAGAATGTGATCATTGGGACATGCATGTATTGTTTGATACTTCATTCCAATCTGATCCATAATGTTAGATAATTCTCGGTACGAACGAGGCAAAATGTTTGATGGTGGTAAAAAAAACTCACTAATCAACCTACAACAACAAATATGCATTGTTAATATAATGAATAGTAATTGTATGCTAACCTTGAAGATGACAAAAATGAGATACCTTAGCATACATGACATTGCTACATTAGATATGCTATTCATAACCTTTAAGTTCACCAACAACACTATAGCCGACAGTAGAGTTGTTTGGGAGCCTGGGTATAAGGGCTCGTGTGCCTTCTCAAGTAAAGGTATATCAAGACCATCTTCATCATTATTATTAGATTTTCTAGTACCATCATTGTGAGCCTATTCATCACTTGCCCCAATACCATCTTCTTCAATCATGTCCTCTGGCCCATTATCATCTTCTTCCATGGGAGTGTTATCCTCAACTTGGATATTCACACCTCCATGTTCCTCCAGTAGGAAATCCACATTCAGCAATGGATGAAAATCGTGGCCCCCTTCAACATGACCATATTGCCTACAATGACTCTGGGTTGTTGTGATTAGAATTCTTTGATTCTTTAAACCCTTACACTTTTTGCAAGGACAATAACATTTATCAGGTTTTCTTCAAAATTGAGCCCACAATGCAGCCATTGTCTCATTGTTTTCTTCTAGATTCATATTGTTAGGCGTGGTCTTTCTTCATAGGAAAATATACCTACAAATAAATTGGACATGTTGTGATTAATGTTTATATCTGCACATATGGTTTTTGTTAATTAATGTTTTCAAATGTAACTAAAATGATTACAAACATATCAAAAAGGACCTTCACAGGGTCTTATTACATCAACTATCTTAATACTTTTTATAATCAATGGCTTTCTTTCCAATGTCTATCTCTCGACTCAACACATTTTTTCATTTTTCTTTCCTTCTTGCTTCATCATAAATACTTGGTTCACAAGCACTTAGTGTGTTCTTCATGCTAAGATTATGAAGTGGACAATGACTTTCAATCTAGATAATCAAATGTTTGGCTCAACTTTTTTGGGTAAGTGTGATGATATGTAGTGCACTATAAATTTTATCTTCAATGAAAGGATTAACACCTATAATTTTCAAATGGCGATCAACCAGAACTAGCTGACAATCTAACCTAAAAAATACATTTTATGCCAAATTCCAATCACAGTTAAAGACATTTAGCTATTGGAAAATGGCAAGATTATGTCTCATTTCAAATATGCAATAAAATGGGCAAGAAATATGGAAGAACGTTAAGTTTTTGTCCACCAAAACATGAGTAAAATTGTATAAACTGAATGTATTTTTTAAAATAATGTCAATTCCCTTCAAAAAAAATATTTTGCATGCAACTTACTTGCTGAAGATATTTCAAGTTCAGCAACTCTTTAATCACAGGATCCACAATAGTTGGAAGCTTTGACTTGTCTGTCAGCTGTGGCTTGGCCTACAACAACAAAAAATTCTTAGTATATGCATCTCAACATTTAAAAAATACATCAAGCAATTTAGGTCAGTTACAGTTTGTAAATTAACTAGCATTTATTTCTTCTTTAACATATTCGACAATCAAGTACAATTAATAGGAATACAAGAGCAAAACTTGGAATTCTACTAATGTCATCAATGTTAATCTTGGGTACTAGTACAAAGCCAGCAAGAAATCTGCAGTTGTACCAACCAAGATATTTACAAGATTTGATCACAAAAGGTTCATTTAGCACAAAACAACTTCAAAAATATTGTATATATACACTCTTTGACGCTGTCAAAGGGAACAATTATTTTAATGATGTTTTACGTAAGAATTGCTAGAGGAAATGATAAGCATGAAATATATTCAAGTTTTGACACTAAGGAATTGAAACATCCGCACTCAAGAATTGCCTGGAGTATTTAAAGAGTGTGTATCCCACAAATGAAATTGGTATAAATGTTACAACCACCAAATTTGGAGGGCATGGAAATTCAGTCATCACTATCCTATGTAGTACACTTAATTTCATATGCTAGAATCATTTTGTGACTTGTACACATGATAGTCCAATAGTTTTTAAAGTCGTCTTCATCACAATTTTTCTATGATAGTCTAATAGTTGCAGGTGGCATCTTCGTCACAATTTTTCCATGATAGTTTTGTTGGTCTGAATTTTTGCATAATCAAATTCCTTTGTCCAAGGTATAGAAGAATTCAGATTGGGATCCACCTATGGTGAATAGGGTTTCTAGCCAAGTCATATTTTGTAGGTCTTTGAAGCAAATTTTTGTCGAAACCCTAGGTCTTGTTTTCTTTTAAATTTTTCGGGCGTGAAACTAAAAATATGCGAAGATTGCCATCCTTTTCAAACTTTTTGCACCTTGAGTCACATATTTTCTTTTGTGTTTCTGACCGCCTGATCCCTAAAAGATCTACGGCAATCGCTATCTCGCTATGAAAAGATACAAGTATTTTACCCTTAGCGACATAGCGACCACCGCTAAGTTGAAAAGCAGTACCGTCAAGTGGAAATACGGTGACCGAAGATTGTATTGTTTCAGAGATATTTCATCACGTTTACAACAGACATGTCAGAACTTGAAAAGGAATTACAACATTGAGGTACAAAAGGCGTCAATAGAAATATTAGCTTTTTCGATTAGTCGCTTTGTCACTATCGGAGAAATTGGGCACTTCGCCGTTAGCAACATGACGCCTTCACCAAAAATAATAGCTGGTAGTCACTTTTAAATTTTTCGATGATCGTAAGTTTTTCAGGCTACGTGGTGCACGTGCTATTTTATTATGTGTCAGATGCATTAACGAGGGTAGTTATGACTTCACTCACCTTTATCTTTCTGACCCTGAATTTTGACGAGTCACCAGAAATCGCTATGTCGCTATCAGAGAATTGGTGTCTCTCGTCATTAGCAACATAGCGCCCAAACAGAAAGTAGTACTGCGGCAACTTTTCAGAGTAAGTGGGTCCCAGAAAGTACTCCATCAAATATCAATTATAAAGCTTTGGAACACGCTGGCATCTAATGGGCTACATGTATACGCTGGGAAAAGCAAAGACACCGGGATTCGCTATGTCGCTATCGGGAACTTGTTCTTCTCGCCATTAGCAACATAGCGCCTGGCCGAGAAATAAACAAATATGGGCCCCAAGTAGTAGGTAATATAGCCAAGATTTCATCACGTCATCAATGATTGGACCCACGCCCTGTTCATAAAATATATGAAAGACTGATCGTCAGATCTATCTCAGATCCATGATCATCGCTATCTCACTATGGCGAGTTGCATGAAGGTTACGAATAGCAACATGGCGACAAGGGGCCCACCATATTTCTTTTGAGCAATGCATCAAATGTCATCCACATGATCAAATTAGGATCAATGACGGGCATTATCTCACTATGGCTAGGTGCTCACTCTTTATGTATAGTGAGATAGCGCCTAAGTGACACGTGTCCTTAGAGTTCTGTGCGTCCAGTTTAGAGGTGCCAACAATGAAGGAAAGGTACACATGGAAAATTTTCATTGGGTTGACTGCCAGCTTGTCAAGAGGAACATGAGTCGTCTTTTCTTGCATCCCTGGATCGTAGGATTTTTTGTAAATCCACGGTGTAAATTTGAATATAGAAGGTGATGCCACCCTATGCATTTATGAGAGATGAAAGCTTCATGTGTGAAGAAAAATAGAGTATAACACAGAAGATTTTCTTAATTCCACCGTACTCGAACAAAGATTCAGAGCATTTCTAAGCAAAAACAGTTGTTGAGAAGACCGTGCTGGATTCGGTAAGATTGTGAAGCAGTTTGTTCGCAGAAAGTTTGCAGTAATACTGAGAAGAACTAGAGAGAAATTCAAAGTAAGTACTTGTATTATAATCCTCCTACTGTTTCAATTCCTTCGAGAGTTAATTAAAATGGCTCCAAAATAGAAAGCATTTTCTGGTCAAGAGAACTATTTAGATAGGAATGTCCACGATGATTTGCTTGAATTGCTCCCTTCTTCCACTGTTGAAACTGTAGAAGTTAAGAGGCTAACTTCATTAAACCCTAGGCTGAAAATAGCAGATGGGTTGTATGACAAAAGAAACTAGGTTAGGGATGCAACAACTTTACAGACTGGTCTTGTTTTATTCAAAAAATGGTTTTCAGAGAGGAACCTTTTTGCCCCACATGCCAACATCTGGAATTTTGGTCTAGGGAAAATGGTGGTTCCCAGTGTTTTCATGGATTATGATCTTTTGGAAGCTGTAGCTAAGAATTACGACCAAGCCCTTAGGGTAGTCAGGAGAACTGATGGTGAAATCTTGATTACAATCAATGCAGAGGAGATTAGGGAAGTTTTCAGTTTAGGGTTTGTCACTGATTATCATGTGCCCATTGATTTGAAAGGGTTAGAAAATGAGTATATGTCTAAGAGAGATGCTATTAGGCAAGGAGCGATGAGCGCACACATAGGTAGAATTGGAACACTGCCAGCAATAATAGCATCCTCCAGGGAGCCTTTCAAAAGGGCATACTTCAATTCTAGGGCTATAGAAATATATAGGTCCTTGTGTAAAGTTTTTGGGAGAGGTGAAGAAGAGTTCATGCCTGTGGATTTTATGTATATGATTACTCAGATTTCCTCTTTTGGTGTGGATATAATTTTTTATTTTGCTTCTTACTTAGCTGAGGAGATTCACATTGGACTGATTGGAATTGCTAAGGGTAAGGTGGAAAAAACTTGTGGCCATTATTCTCTGTTAATGCACATGTTCTTATTCAAGGGAGTAACATATTTTAGTAAAGAAATGGAATTAGACAGAGAAGAGAGTGGGGAAGCATTATCAGTTCAATTGTGGAGTGCAGATATGACTTGGGATGCCGAGAATGCCAGTTTTGTCAAGTTTGATAGGTATTTCGCTTCAAAGCTGAGATGCCTCCTATTAAGGGACAATCCTAGAATCCCCAAAGCATTAATGAATCTCATTAGGCCTATGGACAACCCAAGTGGTTTGAAAGTTTCACATAATTGGGGAGATGTCATTCCATATTTTGTTTCTACTATATTTAGAATATATGGTTTTAAAGGAAGCCCTCACGTACTACCCTACCAAGTGTCTTTGAAGGTAGGAGTTGCTGAGATATTGTGGCAGCTGGGAGGAGTGGAGGAAGCCCTTCTATTGAAAAGACAAAAGGGGTCAAATTTTTCCTACTTGCACAGTGGCTTATCATTTTGTAATCACAAAAGGAGGTTGGCTTTCTCTGCACAAGATTTTGAATCCTTATAAGATGGCCACTTCCCATCCTTGTTTTTGTGATTCTGAAGGATTTTATCATTTGGCTCTGAGGCAGAGAATTAAGCTTGGTAAAATTGAGCATGAATTTTATTTTTCTGAAGACTTAATAAGGAATGAGTACTCCTTGTAGGAGCAAGAGACTAGGAAAGAAAAGTGGAAAGTCTTTTCTAAAATTTTGGATTGCATTCATTGTTTTGATCTAGATTGTAGTCATTTGGACGATGCAGTTAAAAATGTAGATAAGATGAGAAAACTTATGAATAATTTTCTTGAAATAATAGAGGCAATGAATGAAAAGAAGCAATTGTTTATTAGGTTCTACCCAGATAAGGCTAGGGAAGTAATGGGAAGATTGGATTTTACTCCCAATATAAGGGCAGGTCAATTAATTGTCCAAAAAAGGTCGGGATATACTATTGTTCAAAATAAAAAGAATACAATGGACAAAGGCAAACAAATAATTGAGTCCACTAGTAGGGTTTTGGAAGAGAGGCCTACTGAGCCCTCCCCTAAGAGGAGGAAAATAATAAGAGAGGAGGATTCTCATGTTGAGGAGTATTCTCCTTCACAAACCCCTTTGAGAACCGGGGAGGAGCAGCTCATTATTGAGCAAATTGAACAAATTGGATCACAAGGGGGAGTTTTTGTCACTCAAGTAGAGATCGATGAAGGGAACCCCCAGGAACCTCCTGTGCCAAGCCTCGAGCTGACTGTAGCTGATTTTAAGGGAAGGGAATTGGACCCTATTTTGGAACAAGCTAGCCAACAATTTTTGTCAAATGACAGTTTTGTAAGGTCTAGGGCTTTCCATCAATTTGCTTGGAGGGCAAACATCCACAATTTTGAGGAAAGATGTAAGAACATGAAAACAGAGCATCCAGAAATGGATGAAGCCTCCATCCAAAACCAAATAAAGGAGAAAATGATGCAAGAATTCCAGAACATTACCCCCGAGGAGGGAAGGCAAATGGTAAAAACTTCTAACATACTATTGTTGCCTAATTGGGATATTGCAGATGCATTGATTTTCAACTCTGTTTCTAATAGACTGGAGTTACAAGACCCAAATAAAAAGGAATTTGCAGGGATTTCTTTTAGTGATGATGAAGCTGCTCTTGTTATGTGATCATTAAGAAGAGGATCCAGGATTGTATCAGCATAGCTTGATGGTTCAGGACTGATAGGGAATATTATTGTGAGGAGAGTTGCTGATACCTCACACATATAGGCAACCCACATGAATGTGGATTATTCTCAGTTTGCCTTGGCTACTGCTAAAAGGGAGGAAAAGGAAATGTTTGAATTACAAAGTAAATATGAGGCAGTTGTGGATGCCTACAATAAAGAGGTAAAAAGGAGAGTTGAGCTTGATAACAAGCTACTGGAAAAATCCACCAGGCCTAAAATAACATACCCTCGCCCCCCTGTTGAACCTTTCAAATCTACCCCCCTCATTGAAATACCAGAAACACCCCAAGGGCCACAGTATTACACTGCTGAGGATTTTGAAGAAGAAAAGAGTAAACTGTGGGCCTTACATGTAAAGCTGGAATCTAAATATTAAGATAAACTAAGAACAACTCTTACATATCTAGGAGACAAGGTTGAATGGACACTAATCCATGATCAATTGGCCAAGGTGATTAACATCTGGGAGGAGTTAAAAGCAGATGATGAGGCCCTAAAGCCTATTGTGAACAAATGGGTGAGAAGGGAGAAAGCAATAACCTTATTGTGTCTATCTGTTATAAATAATTCTCGTGAACAAATTGATAAAACCTTTGACATTGTTTTTGATCTTGCTGATTTTGATAGCAAAAGGATACATTTACAGAAGATAATAATAGGCTACTTAGACAAATATAAGAGCAAAAAATTCAATTTATTTCCTCATGCCCTAGATAAGAAAAATAGTTTGAAAAGCAAAGAGGAATGGGCGAAGGAACTTGATGATTTATTCTGTTTATGAATGAATCAAGTCATAAATGAAATAGGGCATGCACGGTGGGCCACCACAACAGAAGAAATGGTGAAAGCCAAAATATTCTTTGATTCTTTAAAACAGGAATTTGTTGATATTGATAATGAGGTTGATTATATAATAAAGAAACAGAAGGATATTTTGCAATTCAATTGGCCAGATGATACATTATTTGACAGGTGGATGGCAGAAATGCCTTCTAGTGAATAGTTTGATGTAGATGAAACTGACAGTGATGAGGTGCAAGGTGAGGAAGTCCAAATCATTGATACCATCACTACTCAAACCCAATCAAAAGAAGAAGACAAGAAAAACCTATCACTTTCAGTTGCAGAACCCGGACCACAAGATGCCAATACAATTAAAGAAAAGGAAAAGGTAGAAGTTGTCCTTACCATGTAGAATGAAGGTGGTGGAAGCCTGCAGGTGGAGGTTAATGTGCCCTCGTCAGAACAAGCTTCATCGTTGGTTAATTTAGCAGTTACATATGAAGATGAATCAGATCAATAGCCAACTCAGCAGCATCAGAACATGTAATAGAAGCCGGCCCACCGAAAGGAATGATTTGATTTTGATATCTTCTGTTACCCATAGTTTTGTCATTTTGTGATAGGTGTATGTAGATATTCCTTGTAAAAG
Source organism: Cupressus sempervirens (assembly GCA_028749045.1). NCBI lineage: Eukaryota > Viridiplantae > Streptophyta > Pinopsida > Cupressales > Cupressaceae > Cupressus > Cupressus sempervirens. The sequence continues at coordinate 167,876,665 of CM053793.1, read as the reverse complement.
ACACCTGTCAGTTTCTCTTAGCCTGAAGCTTGTTGCATTTCACACTATATAAGTGAAATTCCAGGGTAAGAGAAAAGGTCCGAATTCTATTTGCTAAGTGATACACTTAGTCTGTTTTTGGTCCACCATTTTTGAGCAAAAATTCATGATGTATTTTCTCTGTCAGATCTTGAGAATACATGAATATAGAATGATCTGTGTTTCTTTCTGAAGGTCATTCTGAGTCTATTGTAAATTGTATACAATTTTCAAGGAAAATGAATACAAATTATGAACTGTCCCCATATCAGTTCTTTCTGAACTTTGTCTCCTTTTGATTACTTGATTATCTTGATGTTGTATAAGTAAAGGCTTGTGCAATTAAATGCAGTTCAATTAGGTTGTATATCTGTTTATCATGGTTATTAATTTAATGGATTAAGTAAAAGCTTTGATGAATTTGATAAGGTTGCTGCAGTAGTGGAAAGGATTTTGAATGACGATTTCTGATAAGAATTGCTAATAAAATTTGTTGTAAGGCAACAAATTAGATCTAGAGATTTGTAATAGACTCTGAACCCCAATGGATTAGGCACTGATCAAATTTAATCCAGCTGAAAGAGAAATGTGTCACACATGATTGTCAAAATGCAAAATTATAATCAACTTTACTTTTATTTCCTGTAGATCTTCAAAGTTGGCCTCTACTTGTTTGCATGGAATGTTTTACCTTTAGTTAGCCATTACTGCTGAGAACATCTGCAAACCTATAGAATATTTTTGGCCATATATGTTACATGGGATGTGTTTATTAAAGTATCAAGAATTGTACATGTATTGGAGAATTTGAGATGAGAATCAGAATGAAACTAAGATAATTCTCATATAGTTTTCCCAGTCTTGTATCATCCCTGGTTATACCCACCCTAGTTTTGTAGAGCCAAAAGAGTAGAAAACCAACCTTGGTTTTGTAGAAGTTTGGCCCAAATGGTGTGCACATACAATTGATAATAAGAATTGGCTAGTCTTTAGACTGTGAGAGTATTGTCATCTTGGTATTAAGCATTTTGTTGCTTAGTAGTTATAAAACACCAACAAGTTGGTTATTCATCCAAATGGAAACCCTTATAGGAAGACCTAATTGCAATGCAACAATTAAATGCAATGTTGAAATATAGGAGAGAGATTATTTTGGTTGAACTAGAAGATAAATCATCTTCTAACAAAATGATAGAGACTTTCGGTGAAGGATCCAAAGTACATCAATTCAATTATAGTCTAGTAAATTTAGGTGCCATCTTCATCATAAGTTTTTGAAGATAGTCCAATATTTGTAGGTGTCATCTTCATCAAAAAATTTCCATGATAGTCTATTAATTTGAGGAGTCATCTCCATCACAAGTTTTCCATGGCATACTTGTAGTTAGAGGTGCATTGAAGACCTTTTATCACTACATGAGCTAGTAGTAGATGGTGATTATTCATTATCATCATCATCATCATCTAACATAGAATCACTTGAATATCATGTTTTATAGACCACATGGCCTAGGTATTGAGGGTACAACTCCAAGCACTAAACACACCAGATTTCAAATTATTATCTTTATGTGTTGATGTTTAAGTTGAATGTTCTAGAGTTGAAGAGAGATACACACTCATTTTATTTTTCTTTTTGTTCTTTTTTTGAATATGAAACTGTTGTCTAAATGATACAATATAATTATGTATTATTAAAACAAAAATACAAGAAAAATATGATACCAACACAACTATATTTATAAAACAAAAAAAATTTCATTATTATTTCCTCTAAGCTTTTACAACTACAGCTTCTGCATATACATTTCCTTTCTTTTCTTTCATTACTATAACAAAAAGTATAATAGTTGTTACAATAGACCAACATTCCAAATGATAAATCTGCATCTACACACTTTCAATAAAATTAAACAAGTAGTACATTACATTCTTTTTGCAACTAGACTCTTTTTAACACTTATCATCAAAACATCACTGAGAAAAAACACTTGAGCAGAGACTCCCATTTATATTACACAACAATGGCTAAACTTTGGCATAAAAAATAATAATGATAGTAATAGTATTCACTTCCATCTTCAATATTATCATAAAAACCTACAACAAAAATACACATGTACCTATGGAAATATGCTCGAAGAGAAATCCCTCTCCTCGACCATCAGAGATGCAGGTGTGATTGGAGGTCGTGAATGGAACAACTTTTGAAGTCGAGCACATCAGGAAGAATGAAAGAAAGACAATATTGAGAGTTTCGAACTACTATTCTGCTCCCCCTATATTGATGCAAATGCAGGGCCCCCTTTCATATTATTCCCAGGGCTAGCAGGCATCATTAATCAAGTGGGTGGAGAAAACCTGAAACAAAATTGGGCTCAGAGAAAACCATGTGAAAATGCAGAGATAACCATACGAAAATGCTCCAAAAACATCAAATGAAACCAAGCACAAAAAATGTAATTGGGCAAATGTTTTTTGAACTTTACGGATGTATAAGCCCTGTGTTGGTCAAAATTTCGACCAACACGGGTCTTATATGTAAAAAAATGAAATTTTTGCCTTCACATTTCGACCACCCTAAATTTATTTAGTTGATGGTCAAAATTTTTGGTCGAAAAATGATGTTAAATGTAGTAGTGAAACTTCCATCAAAACCAGTGGGGTTGAGAAACTAAAACCTCGATTCTACGGACCCTATAAAGTCAAAGAAAAGATAGGTGAAGTAGCTTATGAATCAGAGCTTCCTTCAGACAGTCGGATTCATAACATATTCCATGTATCAAGACTGAAAAAGGTTTTGGGGCAACATATTACTCCATGCTTGGAACTACCACCGCTAGATGATGAAGGAAGATTAATCTTAGAACTAGAAACTATTCTTGAGTACAAGAGAAAAAACTAAGAAACAGAACCATTGAAGAATACCTAATTAAATGGAAATGATTACAGATGGAAGATGCAACATGGGAAGGATCTCAAATTTTAGATCACCTGAACCTCAGAGGAATTGCTTGAGGACAAGCAATTTCTAAGAGGGGATGGTTGTCATATCCCCTTAATTAACCAAATTGTAAATTATTTTAAATGTTTGATATTGATTATATTCACCACCTTATCATTGGTGTTGAGCATTCATAAAAAATTAATAAATTATAAATGTAATAAGAATGTTACAAATGTTGCATTACAAATCACCAATAAAATGTTATTACCAAATGATTATATTATATTACAAATGTTATATCCAATTAAATATAATATAACTTTTATTATAAAAAATAATTATAAACAAAAGAATACAACTTTATATTTAAAAGCAATTAAAGTATATAGTCATGCCTCCTCATATACGTCGCTCCCGCCAAGAGATAAGATATTTAATTAGGGTTAGGTAAAATGTAAAAGAAAGAAAGGAAAAGTTTGGAATAAAGATAATAATAAAGAAAGTGCAAAACTCTTCTCCTCCACGTAAAGTCTGCGATAGATAAAACTATTAATTACAGCCTCTGTCAGGGTACAAACCCTACGCAAGGTCTAACGCCAGGTTCAGTCACTATGTAATGTCTGACCCCAGGTACAATCACTGCGCAACATCCAAACTCGAGTTATAATCCTAGTACTTCGAATGATACAGGTGATAAGCTATGAATGATATAAATGCTTTTCCAATAATGGAAAATGCGGTTGATACTTGTTGATTGAATTGATGTTTGAATTGACAGTAGTTTCATTTGAAGATTGAATTGTTATTAATACATTATATAAAAGATATATATATATATATCATTGAATTGACATTAGCTTTAAAACATATATGTCAAAGGTGATATTTAATATTAAATCTCTCTATAACAAAAATATACCAAGATTAATAATTGAATTAATATCAAAATTGCAAGAACATACATTAAAATGGAATATTGGGTTAATATTAATTTCTCTCAGGATAATTAAATAGATTAATCCATCAAGGAAGCATTAGAATAACAATTGAATAATACTTAAACTAATGAAGATCATGATTCTCCAAGTTGAGATAAGGCCTGCAGTGGAATGGACTGGATGACATCACTCGAGGTACCGAATAAAGCCTACAGGTATCAAGTAAGGCCTATGGTGACAAGATATCCCAGGGTACATCATACAAATGCACCTTCTTGGAAATAATGATCGAAGGAAAGTAACGATAATAAGGGTGAACAGTGAGGCCCATTGATTGGGTAACAAGACACCCTATTATAGTTCCTCCTCCAACATTTTAATAATAAATTAAGTTTATGATGCTATAAAGAACTATTCCTTCTGAATGTAAATAGATTTGATAAGATTATTTTAAAGTTAAATCTGTTGTATTCTCTAAAACTAAGAATATAATTACTTTGTCAGGATTCCTTATAAGAGCTCCAAAAAGGGGACATCACACAAACCTAGGGAAACAAGAAATACTATAAAGTTTTTATTTATTTATTTTTCATATTTCCATCGGTATTTGAAATTTTAAAAGTGGGAAGTGACCGCTAGGTATTTGAATTCAAATATGGCAATTTTGGCGGGAAGGCAATTTTGACCAACAATTCTAGGGACTCAGAGGGGATGCAGGCCAACTATGTATATGACCAATAACCCTATGCATCCATTGGGCTATAGAGTCATAAAAAATGTGGATCTACATTTATGAAACCCTAACCCTACCTCTGTGGTAACAAAACACAAAAAATTCTACCTCTGTAACTAGAATTAGGAACCAAAAACCCCTCTGCAACCTTGAAAACTTCAAAAAGCCTACTATCTCACAGAGAAACAACCAATGCTCGCGCACTTCTTGGAAAGCAGGAAACCAAAAGAAACAAAACAAAACTACTTATGTACATGGAACTTTAATCTTATCAGAAATATGGTTTGAGGTAGATCCCATTGATTGGGATAGGCAAAATTTCACCATTAGGCTTGCTTAATTGAAAAGTATTTTCCTGCTTGCAATTGATAATCACATAGGGACCACTCCATTATGTATCAAATTTTGAGTGCCTCCCTGGTTTTGCCCTATCTACATCCCATTTCAATAGCAAATCACCTTCTTTGAAGATTTTGACCTTGCCCTTCCTATCAAAACTCCTTTTCACCTGTTGTTGATGTGTTTCTAGGGTCTGCATGGCCTGTTTTCTTTTCTCTTCTAGTTCCATCAAGTCATCCATTCTTACTATCATTGCATCATCTTCAATTAGCTCCAACTGATGAGCCAGTTCTAGGGATGGGAATTATAATGAAATTGGAAGCCTTGCTTCCCTGTCATATACCAACATAAAGGGTGATTTCCTATTGACCTCTTAGGTGTTATTCTATCAGCCCATAAAGTGATTCTTAACTTTTGATGCCAACACCTCTTGTTATCCTCTATTATCCTTTTCATAATCCTGATTAGGTTTTTTTTGGATGACTCAACCAATCCATTTCCTTGAGTATGGTAGCTTGAGGATGTGCTCAAGTAAATATTATGATCAACTACCTATGCACAAATTTGAGCTCCAACAAAAGATTTTGCATTATCTAAAATAATGGTTGAAGGGGCACCAAACCTAGTCACAATTCTGTCAAGGAACTCAACAACCGAAGATTATGTGGCATCCTTCAAAGCAACTACCTCTGTCCATCTGGTGAAGTAATCTATAGCAGCTAGAATCCATTTGTGACCATAACTGAAAGGAGGATTGATAGGTCCTATGAAATCCAATCCCCATTGAGAAAAAGGTTGGTCCACCTAAATGGGATGAAGAGGAAGAGATGCAAGCTTTTTCTTACCAGAGAAGAAGGCACATTTTTCACACTTCCTCACATACTTATGACAATCATAGAACAAGGATGGCCAGTAGTAACTAGCCCTCATGATTTTCGTTGTAATTGTCCTTGCTAAAAAGTGGCCGCCATTAGGACCATCATAAAGCTCTTTGATCATTCTTTTAGCTTGGTCTGTGTCAATGTATCTTAATAGGGCTCCATTGGAATCTCTCCTGAAAAGAACACCATCAACTATGACATAAGGAATTGACTGCAATCTATATTGTCTTCTTTTAGCTCTATCCAATCCTTGAGGATATCCATTGCCTGACAAGAAATTCTTCATATCATCCATCCAATTCCTTGGGTTATCATTTCTTGTCTCTTGATGTTCTATTAGTATCATAGCAACCTCCTCATCGGACTCTTGAGATGAGATCATTTGTTTACACAATCCATTCCCTCTTACCAACTTGATAATTTGGATGTCAACATCATATTCTTTTACCTTAGTAATCCATTTAGCTAGTCTCACTGATATTTTTGCTCAAAAGGAAATCCTTCACACTAGCATGGGGTACTAATAAATGAACCTTGTTGTGTGACAGAAGGTGTCTAAATTTCTTCAAAGCTCTGATGACTGCAAGGGCTTATTTCTCTACATAGTTGTATTTGTCTTCATACTCTTTAAGCCCTTCACTAGAGAAGGGTATGGGCCACTCTTCATCCTTATCATTTGTTTGAGTCAAAACAATAGAAATACTTGACTCACCACCTAAGGTATATAGAATAAAACCCTTTTCAAATTTTGGATTAATGAGAGTAAGGGTTGAGACTATGGTTGCCTTATCTCTTCAAAACTTTCCTTCCCTTCCTCAGTCCATGCAAAGACCATATTTTTCTTGAGCATAGCTGTAAGGGGTTTCACCATGGTAGCAAGATTAGGGATAAATCTTCTCACAAAATTTATCCTACCAAGAAAACTTTGCAGCCCTTTCTTATGTTTAGGAAGAGAGAGAGAGAGCAAGTATTGCTTTTGTTCTCTCTGGATCAATGGTTAGACCATCCTTAGATACAATGTGTCCTAATAATTTTCCTTGATTGGTAGCAAGGACACACTTGCTTGGGTTAAGGGATACCCCAAACTCTCTACATCTTAAGAACACTTGTCTGATATGACCAAAATGATCTTCTACATTCTTTGAATACACTGTGATATCATCAAGGTAAACCAACACAAACCTTTCAATCATGTTCTTGAAGGCCATCTCCATTGCCTTTTGAAATGTGGCACTTGCATTTGTTAGCCCAAAAGGCATCTTACTATAAGCATAGGTACCCCACTTAGTGGTGAATACAGTCTTGTACCTATCAGACTCTTTGACTAGCACTTGATTGTAACTAGAGAATCTATCTAGAAATGAAAACCTCTCTGAACCACTAACTCTGGACAAAATTTTCTCTTTGGAAGGAAGGGGATGGTGATCTTTAAGGGAAGCTTGGTTAAGGTCCCTAAAGTCCACACACAATCTAATTTCTCTATTCTTCTTCCTAATAGGGACAAGGTTTGCTACCCATGATGAGTGCTTGATAGTGAAAATTATATTAGCCTCAATTAGTTTGGATAGCTCTTTTCTCATTAAGGGTTCAATCTTAGGATTCACTGGCCTCTACTTTTGTCTTACTAGTTTAACATTATCAACTAAATCTATGGTATGTTGAAACAACCTTGGGTCAACAACTTTTAAATCATCACATGTCCAAGCAAATATATCATTAAATTCTTGACATAGATGAATGACATTTTCTTGTTCAATTTCAGAACATACCTTTCCCATGTTGAAGGATTTCCCATCAGCAATTGCAACTGGTGTGTGATCATCTTTGTCAACAACTAGGTTCATGATTTTGCCTCTTGCTTGGTCATCAGGGTTGAAAAAACTCTCTAAGGTAATGAAACCTTTAGGCAATTTGTTGGAACTGAGGTTAATGATCTGATCACCATATTGATCATGCAATCTTGACTGGTTTCTATCTGAAAACTCTGCTTCATTCTGCAAGAAGCTTACAATTTTTTCATCAGATTCAAACACTTGCCAATGGATGTTGTTGTTAGGGATGGTAGGCCTTACTAACAATTTGATTTGTTGCTTCTTTTTAGCTTCAAGATTCTTCAGCACATCATAGGATGCACTTATTGCTGCAAGTCTATCAACATGTCTATTCTTTTTTCTAGGGACACTTTGAATATTAAATGCATTGAAACCTTCAAGAAAATCCCATACTCTATGTTTATAAGACTTGAGCAAACCATTCTTGGTGATATTTTGATTTCTCACTTGATTAACCACCAACTCACTATCTCCATGTACACTTAAGGCTTGAATCCCTCTCTTTCAAGCAAGTAGGAAACCTTGAATCAAGGATTCATATTCTGTCATATTATTAGTGCAATTAAATTGGAGCCTAAAGGAGTAGTAGTACCTTACTTGTGTAGGAGAAATCAACATCACATCAACCCCTGATCCATTCTTGTTTCTTAATCCATCAAAGTACATGCTCCATATCCCACTCACATCTTCTTTAGTCTTCACAAGATCAGGGATAAGGGTATCCTTTTCTGATATGCAATATGTACCAAGACCTATCTCAAGGGTTTCTGATCTAGGATCAAACTGGTATGCATTAGCCCATTCATCTAAGAGAAAATTAGGTAGCTTCGCTAGAGAAGTGGTAGGCTCATTTACTATATCTCTATCCTCCTCCTCATAGATGGCACAACTCATATTTATGAGATTAGGGGTGTAGGATTCAATGTGATGGAGAGCTAAAGACTCTGCTCTGATTGAAGCCTTAGTTCCATATCTTGTTCTAAAAAACATGTATGACCAATCAGAAGATATGTAGCCAACTATTTGGGTAGTGAAGTCTTTTGACAGACAAATAGCAAAATGTAGCTTGACTTCAGCAACTAATATATCTTGGATTGCAGTACAACCAAGGCATGCATGTAGGGCCATTTCCACATTCCTAAGAATCCCTACAATCTTGATAGTACTACCATCCAACTGTAGCACATCCTTAACAATGGGCTCCTATTTTATTGCTAAAGCATCAACAACACACCTATGCATCACTGAACTACTAGCCCTTGAATCAATCATGCAATTGTGGACTAGCCTATCCCCTATAATCAGAGAAACATAAAATGGAGGAGATCTAACCTTTTTACTTGTTTCCACCTCCCTTGATGGTTTTATTAGACTTGTGGCACTTTCTTTTTTTGATGTTTGATCCTTTGGTTCAATGCTCTCCAATTCTTGCTGCAGTCAACATCCCACATGGAAATATTCACACTCGTCTTTTTCATCTAATCTACTACATTGAATGATGCATTATGCGCTCTACTAGAAGCTTTGGGAGCTGCATTTGTAGGAGGTTGAGATGGAACAACCTGACGATCACTCACATCCTTTCTGCTATTATTTTTCCTTTGTTGTTGAAAGGTATTTGATTGATCATTTATATCTTGTACATGAGGTATTGCATTTGAAGTTGAAGCTTGATTAGGAAGAGGAGGGGTAGCTTCTTCAATAGCTCTTCTTTTGCTCTTGGTGTTGTGAGCAATGGAATCCTAGTTTACATTACAATGTTCCTCTGCCTGATGATTCATAGAGGAGCAATCACCTTGTCCTTGCATATATGAGGCATCCTTGAATTGATCATCCTTATATGATTGTCCTATTGTAGGCTCTTGAATGGTCAAAGCCAAATAAGATTCATCCTTCTGACACATGCAATGGGCATAGGAGTATTTACAAGAGGGACAAAAATCTTGATCTTGGGCCATATCATTTTGAGGGACTATGGCCCTACTTTAGTTTACATTTGAGGTTGAAGCATGACTATTCTGCTTACTCTGATCAAAAGAATTGTTTCCATAATTATGATTTGGAGGCCTACCATTGTTCAGAGTTTGACATTGCGATTGATGAGTTTTACTACCTTGAGCTTGTTGTCTCTCCATAGTCACCACCTTGTTGCTTACTTTATACATCACCGAGAAGCTATCTTCTAGCTTCTTCTCTTGGCCTTGTAATCTTTTATCTATGTTCAGCATCATAGACTGCATCATCTCCTTGATTTCATCTATTCCATTTGAAGATGTGGAAGGTTGAGGGACTAGAGCAAGGGGTTGTGATGTGGAAGTTGTGGGAATAGGAGCCATTGTTGGTTGGTGATTTGGGACATTAGGGAAGAAAGGCATAGGAGGCCTTGGAGCTAGCTTACCTCCTTGCATTAGGATGTTTTCTGACTTTATTGCTATGTCATAAGCATTAGGCAAGGTATCTCCTCCCATAGTTTGGATTGTAGTGCCAATGTCACTATTAAAAGCTTTGAGGTAATGCAAGAAGCCATTACCAAGGGTAGGCTTCACTGAAGCAGGTATCCTATCCCATGTCTTTTGAAATCTATAGTTGAAATCAGTCATACATTCATGGGGGGCTCTTTTTGTAGTAGTCAATTGTTTTAAAAGTGACAAATGGTCACTTTTATCCTCAAAAGTGTTTGCACAGTCCTCCTCCTAACCCATCCCAATTTGTTATAGAACCATGAGCCAAACCTCTATGCCATTTTAGTGCTTTTTCTTTCAAGGATGAGGCTAGAAGCCTAACTACAACATCATCTTCCATAATGCCATGGGTATTGTAGACATTTGCAACCTCTTGAATGTGTTCTAAGGGAGAGATAAAAGTTTCACTAATAAATTCGGGTATACTTTTGAGTGCAGCTACTGGTATGTCATGTCTTTGAGCCAATAGGAGAGGGCTTCCACCATTAAAGGTGGCAAAAGCATGAGCTCTAGGTTGTGCCATATAAACAAGTGATCAATCTATTGATATGTGTTGATGGCAATCTAGATTGAGATCTAACAACAGGAGGAGTGGATCTTGTAGGTGTATTTTTTACTGTTGCACTCCTAACTGGTGATAAAGATACTCTAGTCTTTCTTCTTCTCGGATTTGAAAATGAAAGCTCTTGATATTGAAATTTACCTCTAGAAGATGCCCTTGTTTCAGCTTTGGGCATGAATCACTACAACTTTTGTCTGGAACAATATGTATTTGAAGCTCAGAGTCACCAAGTACTTGAAAAAGAGCCTCTTGAAGGCTTGAATACGAAAGCTAGTACTATCGCTTCAATATTAATCTTGAAATCTTCCTTTTGACACTAGTAGACTTGAAATTTTCTAAATATTGGTCCCACCAAGTGTACCAAAAATTGTTGTCACAAAAGTTTGCACCCTTGTCCAAAGTTTTTACCCAAGGACAACCTTGTGAAACATGGAAACAACCTCCAAGCTGTGGGACTTGAATTGTGAGGTTGAGTCTCTAGAGAAGGTTGGCTTCCTTTACTACAAGGTGCACCTAACTACTCTTAGAGAGGAAAAGGGAGAAGAAATGCATGGAAGCAAATCTACCTACTCTAACCTAAGGGGTGATGCACCAAAATAGAGTGTTCGAACCAATCTCTACCCATACATGCACTATTGAACCATCGTGACACCAAAAGATATACAAATCCAGGCTTGCTTTAATCTAACAACCACATGCAGATTAGAAAACCCAAATAAATGACACGAGGAAAGAGAGAATTCACTTATATATCATTCATAGGCCAAAAGAGATACAATCATGTAGATTACAAATATCCACAACACACCAAAGAGAGGCAAATAGTTCTTGCACTTTACATCAATGACTAGAGGAGATAAGGAAAAATGTCATACAACTTAGAGGCAAAGGGAATTTACATTAAAGTTGTAGAGAAATATTAGAGAAAACAAAGAAGAGTCCAACCTTAACAAAATCTACAAAAACTGCCTTTATAGTTCAGGCATAACTGAGATATCTTCTAACTGAAGTTACCCTACAATTATTGCTATTAAGTTTCTCAGAGAATAATCATGCAGATCTAGAGAAAATCTGATCTTGGTACAGATTCAAATACAATGAAATCCAATATTTTGCCAAAACAGAACCTTGAGAAGATAGAAACGGTGCCATTAAACCATTCTAACCAAGTAGATGGATAGGACTAGGGGTGGTGGAGTGTTTCCTTTATTTACCAGGCATGGCATTCATTCAAGAGTGTTTGGAATCAATCATGCAAGAAAACCTAATTTTCTCACCTCTAGCTCGATGAATCAATAAGGTCAGCAAATCAAACAAGTTCTGCAATCAAAATGGGCCATGTGGACCAATAGCATTATTTCATTTTGCCACCCTGCAAAGTCTCCACGTAGTTGACCATGCTTCTTAACTAATTACACCAACTTAAAAACCCCTGACCATGGCGGCTTCATAACTATCAATGCCAACTGTAGCTTTTATTTCTTTGGGCCTATGAGGACATGTGGCAATTTGGCACTTGCCCACATTGCCTAATTTCCTTGCATCTTCATAGAACAGGGAAGTGTCAATCATCGATCTATAGAAGATTGATGATTGTGAAAGATTTGCATTTATTTTGTGCTTACCTTTAAAGATTTTGGGCCCACGAACCACTCAAAAGCCACCTCAGCAACCTAGCATCCATCTAGAATCACATGTAAACCCCAACGGCCTATACAATAAAACATGACCCCACAAGGACATGTGGCAGGGAGGCGCTTGCCCGCACTATTAGGAAGTCTGACAAAACACAAAATGCAGGAAAGCGCCCACCAATCAAATTGTCAGCTCACTTGATAGCTTGTCAACTCTCTTTGCGACGGTTCACAAAGAAGATGGACCCACATGTCCACACGACAGCGAGGCACTTGCCTGCATTGCTTAAAGGTTGCTTATTTTGAGAAAGCGGGAAAGCGCCCATCGTAGATCTATGTAAGATCTGACAATGCAAAAAATTGTGGGCCCGCGAAAACAAACCTAGGGAAATAGGAAATAACATAAAGATTTTATTCGTTTATTTTTCATATTTCCATTGGTATTTGAAATTTCAAAAGTGGGAAGTGATCGTTGGGTATTTGAATTCAAATATGGCAATTTTGGCCAACAAAAGGCTTGCAGCCAAATGGTATTTCTGTTAAAAATATATATGTTTTTGGAAGGCTCGCCGCTAGAACAAGTAGCATTTATCAATTTTTATTTTAATAGCATTTTTATTATTATATAGAGTGCAATTTTTTTAATTAAATATTTAAAATCAAAAAAATATTTTTTCCCTAATATTTTGACTGCAGGAAACACTTAATTAATGTTATTTATGATTATAATTTTAGTTAACTTACATTACTAGGCTTAAACCAATTCATATTCTTTTTTGAAAATTTAAATATTTTCTCTCATCTATATATATATAATCTCTCATATTCGGCTATTTAATCTTATTGATTCCTTCACTGTTTGCATTTTTCATTGCATTTCTTTTGTATTTGATTTCAGTTTAATTTTTTTTGGGTTTGCATTTTTGTTTAGTATTTGATCTAGTTGGTAGTTCATTTCTTTTTTATTGTCGGCTTGCCTACTCCTTGGTTCCTTTGTCAGTCATCCTCTTGCATGAGCCTTGTTTCCTCTCTACTTGTCTTGCTCCTCCTATTATTTGTCATGCCTTCCTCTGCCAGTCATGCTCTTCCTTTGCCTCTCCTTTGGTTGTTGTGCCTTCCTCTACATGTCATGCTTTGCCACTCCTCTCCCTTTTTACACGAGTCCTTACTCTTTCACCCTTTGTTAACGTCCCTACTTCATGCATTGTCATGCCTTCCTGGCTTGCTGGTCTCATACCCTCCTAGGGACTTTGTTGTTGTGTTTCCCTCCATCTTGAGCTCCATGTTACATTTTTCCTTCTATCCCTTGCCATCCCAGCTAATCTGCTTACGTGAGTGCCCAACTGTCCCTTCTAATCCCCCTTGTTGCCTCCCAGCCTTCCTTGTGGCTGCCCGCTGCCTACTGTTACATTCCACCATGCCTTCCTTGCGACTGTCTATTGCCTATTGTTTCATTTTACTCCCTTTTAATGCTAGGGATATTTATTGTATTGCATGATAAGTTTTTAAAAAATATGAAGATTTACATTAACTTCCTTCTCGATATTAAATTTTAAAAGGTATTGGTTCATTTCAAATCAACTTTTATTGTTTCACCAATACTTTTTCATTTTTTCAAGTTTAATTAGAGCATTGTATATTATTGTTTTGAATTTATAGGAACACTTCTTAGTATATATTTAGTTGTAACGTTTGTTGTTAAGTTAATTTAATCATGTTTTTATTTTTTGTTTCTCTATTATTGCTTAATTAATGATTTCATAATGTATCTACATCATTTTTTATTCCTTACTTTGCAGGAGAACTATTATTATACTAACGCTTTCTTTTGCAGGGTATAGAGCTTTTATTGAATGTTTCTTTTAACTTCATATTCAATTTTCATTCCAATACTCCCTTTTTTTTATTTCTATGTTATTTTTTAATATTTATTTTTCAAACTAAGTATTCAAATCATTTACTCTTGCTTCTTTTCAATTATTCCCACAAGGGGATTTAAAAATATATAGTCTTGTTCATTTAAAGTAATATTTATATAAGGGGGACTTTTTGTTTACCATAAAGATGTTAACCTTAATTCCCAAAATTAAATTTAATAGTTCTAATTACTACTCATGGAAAACTTATATTTCATTCATTTTTCATTTTAAGCACATGTTGGACATAGCCACTAATACTTTTGTTGAACCTAGTTCAGCAGTCACCCAAGATGAAAAAGATGCTTGGAAAATAAAAAATGAAGAAGTTAGAATTTCTATCATTCTAGATTTATAAGTTTTAATTGCAAATTGTTCCAAAGCTCATGAAGCCTAGACAATTCTGCAAACAACTTATGACAATGCAGATGAATCCCACAAAATACAGTTACAGGATCAACTTGAAGATCTGAGGTATAAAAACTTCAAAACCATGAATGAATTTATGTTAGAATTTGATGCTATTAAAAGTCATTTAGTTGGTTTAGGTGTTCGGTTAGCTGACATTCTTTTGATTCATATTATTCTTAAAATCTGTCTTCCTAGAAATTTTCAACAGTTTATAACTAATATACATGCCCAGCTTACAAATCCTACTTTAACTTCTCAATTGACTTATGTTATTTTTCAAAAATTATTGCACCTAGAAGAAGCAAAGCTAATTCAGTTTGGTACTCTTAAATCAAGTGAACATGAGTTTATGTCTAGGAATTCAAATAATAATAACTTTCATTCAAATAATAATAATCATCAACATAATAATCATAATCATAATAATAACAACTCTAATTATTCAAATAATAAATCTAATGCCAAACATAACAATAATAACAATAATATCATAATTATTCCAACTATAATAATAATCAAAAGAATCGTTCAAATTCCAAACCTCATTGTACTTATTGTGGCAAAGATGGTCATGTTGTTAATAATTGTTTTAAAAAGGAAAATGATAAAAAAAAACCATGAACAATAATAATCACCATAAAAAAAATCCAATCATAAAAATATTTTTTCCGTATTATTTAAAATAAAATAAAAATTATTTCCCTAATATTTTTACTATAGGAAACACTTAATTAATGTTATTTATGATTATAATTTTAGTCAACTTACATTACTAGGCTTAAACCAATTCATATTCTTTTTTGAAAATTTAAATATTTTCTCTCATCTATGGTCTTTATTTTTATTTTTAAAAATATTTAATCTTTAATACATACATACACACACACACACACACACACACACACACACACACACACACACACACACACACACACACACACACACACACACACACACACACATATATATATATATATTTGAGCATCTCTAATCTTTTCAAATCTGAACTCCACTCATTTTTAGATCTTTCTTTTTTATTTCCTATTTTATCTCTCTCATATTCGACTATTTAATCTTATTGATTCCTTCACTGTTTGCATTTCTTTTGTATTCGATTTCAATTTAGTTTTCTTTGGGTTTGCATTTTTCTTTAGTGTTTGATCTAGTTGGTAGTTTATTTCTTTTTTATTGCTAGCTTGCCTGCTCCTTGGTTGCTTTGTTAGTCATCCTCTTGCGTGAGCTTTGCTTCCTCTCTACCTGTGTTGCTCCTCCTGTTATCTGTCGTGCCTTCCTCTGCCAGTCATGCTCTTCCTTTGCCTCTCCTCCAATTATCATGCCTTCCTCTACATGTAATGCTCTGCTACTCCTCTCCCCCTTGCGCAAGTCCTTGCTCTTTCACCCTTTGTTGTCGTCCCTGCTTCATGCATTGTCGTGCCTTCTTGGCTTGTTGGTCTCGTACCCTCCTAGGAACCTTGTTGTTGTGTTTCCCTCCATCTTGAGCTCCATGTGACATGTTTCCTTCTATCCCTTGTCATCCTAGCTAATCTCCTTGCGTGAGTGCCCAACCATCCCTTCTATTCCACTTGTTGCCTCCCACCCTTCCTTGTGGCTGCCTGTTGCCTACTATTACATTCCACCATGCCTTCCTTGTGATTATCTGTTGCCTGTTGTTTCATTTTACTCCCTTTTAACGCTAGGGATATTTATTGTATTACACGATAAGTTGTTTAAAAACATAAAGATTTGCATTAGCTTCCTTCTCAATATTAAAGTTTAAAAAGTATTGGTTCATTTCAAATCAACTTTTATTGTTTTACCAATACTTTTTCCATTTTTCAAGTTTAATTAGAGTGTTGTATATTATTGTTTTGAATTTATAGGAACACTTCTTAGTATATATTTAGTTGTAATGTCTGCCATTAAGTTTTTTTAATCATGTTATTATTTTTTGTTTCTCTATTTTTGCTCAATTAATGATTTCATAATGTATCTGCATCATTTTTTATTACTTACTTTGCAGGAGAACTATTATTATACTAACACTTTCTTTTGCAAGGTTCTTCATCATTTCTTTATATTTCTTTAGCTCTTAACTGTCTCATTGTAGAGCTTTTATTGAATGTTTCTTTTAACTTCATATTCAATTGTCATTTCAATACTCAGTTTTTTTATTTCTATGTTATTTTTTAATAGTTATTTTTAACTAAGTATTCAAATAATTTACTCTTGCTTCTTTTCAATTATTCTCACTAGGGGATTTTTTAAAAAATATTCTTGTTCATTTAAAGTAATATTTATATAAGGGGGACATTTTTTTTACCATAAAGATGTTAATCTTAATTCCCGAAATTAAATTTAATAGTTCTAATTACTACTCATGGAAAACTTATATTTCATTCATTTTTCATTTTAAGTACATGTTGGACATAGCCATTGATGCTTCTATTGAACCCAATTCAATAGTCACCCAAGATGAAAAAGATGCTTTGAAAATAAAAAATGAAGAAGCTTTAAGTTTAATAAGTATTTCTATCATTCTAAATTTATGAGTTTTAATTGCAAATTGTTCCAAAGCTCATGAAGCCTGGACAATTCTACAAAAAGCTTATGACAATGTAGATGAGTCCCACAAAATACAGTTGCAGGATCAACCTGAAGATCTGAGGTATACAAACTTCAAAACCATGAATGAATTTCTGTTAAAATTTGATGCTATTATAGTCATTTAGTTGGTTTAGGTGTTCAGTTAGCTGACATTCTTTTGATTCATATTATTCTTAAAAAGTGTCTTCCTGGACATTTTCAACAATTTATAACTAATATACATGCTCAACTTGCAATTCCTACTTTAACTTCTCAATTGACTTATGTTATTTTTCAAAATTTATTACGATAGGAAGAAGCAAAGCTAATCTAGTTTGGTACTCTTAAATCAAGCGAACATGAGTTTATGTCTAGTAATTCAAATAATAATAACTTTCATTCAAATAATAATAATCAGATCGGCATAATAATCATAATCATAATAATAACAACTCTAATAATTCAAATAATAAATCTAATGTCAAACATAAAAATAATCACAATAATAGTCATAATTATTTCAACTATAATAATAACAATCAAAGGAATCGTTCAAATTCCAAACCTCATTGTACTTATTGTGGCAAAAATGGTCATGTTGTCAATAATTGTTTTAAAACACAAAATGATAAAAAAACCCATGAACAATAATAATCACCACAAAAAATCCAATCATAAAAATATTATTTCCCTAATATTTTTACTGTAGGAAACACTTAATTAATGCTAGTTATGATTATAATTTTAGTCAACTTACATTACTAGGCTCAAACTAATTCATATTGTTTTTCTCTCATCTATAGTCTTTGTTTTTTTTTTAATATTTAATCTATATATTTAATCAGATTTGAAAAAATTAGAGATGCTCAGGATTTCTATATATGTATATGCATATATATATATATATATATATATATATATGTATGTATGTATGTATGTATGTATGTATGTATGTATGTATGTATGTATGTATGTATGTATGTATGTATGTACGTATGTATGTATATGTATATGTATGTGTATGTATATGTATACATATACATATACATATACATATACATGTATATGTATATGTATATGTATATGTATATGTATATGTATACATATACATACACATACATATACATATACATACATACGTACATACATACATACATACATACATACATACATACATACATACATACATACATACATACATACATACATACATACATACATACATACATATATATATATATATATATATATATATATATATATATATATATATATATATATATATATATATCCTGAGCATCTTTAATTTTTTCAAATCTGAACTCCACTCACTTTTAGATCTTTCCTTTTTATTTCCTGTTTTATCTCTCTCTCATATTCGGCTATTTAATCTTATTGATTCCTTCATTGTTTGCATTTTTCATTGCATTTCTTTTGTATTTGATTTCTGTTTAGTTTTCTTTGGGTTTGCATTTTTGTTTAGTGTTTGATCTAGTTGGTAGTTTATTTCTTTTTTCTTGCTGGCTTGCCTGCTCCTTGGTTTCTTTGCCAGTTGTCCTCTTGCATGAGCTTTGCTTCCTCTCTACCTGTCTTGCTCCTCTTGTCTTCTATCATGTCTTCCTCTGCCAGTCATGCTCTTCCTTTGC
Source organism: Cupressus sempervirens (assembly GCA_028749045.1). Lineage (NCBI taxonomy): Eukaryota > Viridiplantae > Streptophyta > Pinopsida > Cupressales > Cupressaceae > Cupressus > Cupressus sempervirens. The sequence goes on along the minus strand of CM053793.1, from coordinate 167,857,763 downwards.
CTCTCCTCTAGCTGTCGTGCCTTCCTCTACATGTCGTGCTCTACCACTCCTCTCCCCCTTGCATGCATCCTTGCTTTTTCACCCTTTGTTGTCATCCATGCTTCATGCATTATCGTGCCTTCCTGGCTTGTTGGTCTCATACCCTCCTAGGAACCCTGTTGTTGTGTTTACCTTCATCTTGAGCTCTATGTGACATGTTGCCTTCTATTCCTTGTCGTCCCAGCTGATCTCCTTGCATGAGTGCCCAACCATCCCTTCTAATCCCCCTTGTTGCCTCCCACCCTTCCTTGTGGCTACCCACCACCTACTATTACATTCCACCATGCCTTCCTTGCGACTATTTGTTGCCTATTGTTTCATTTTACTCCCTTTTAATGCTAGGGATATTTATTGTATTGCACGATAAGTTTTTTAAAAACATAAAGGTTTACATTAACTTCCTTCTCAATATTAAAGTTTAAAAGGTATTGGTTCATGTCAAATCAACTTTTATTGCTTTACCAATACTTTTTCCATTTTTCAAGTTTAATTAGAGCATTGTATATTATTGTTTCAAATTTATATGAATACTTCTTAGTATATATTTAGTTGTAACGTCAGCCATTAAGTTTTTTTAATTATGTTATTATTTTTTGTTTCTCTATTTTTGCTCAATTAATGATTTCATAATGTATCTGCATCATTTTTTATTCCTTACTTCGCAAGAGAACTATTATTATACTAACGCTTTCTTTTGCAGGGTTCTTAATCATTTCTTTTATATTTCTTTAGCTCTTAACTATCTCATTGTAGAGCTTTTATTGAATGTTTCTTTTAACTTCATATTCAGTTGTTATTCCAATACTTAGTTTTTTTATTTATGTGTTATTTTTTAATAGTTATTTTTAAACTAAGTATTCAAATCATTTACTCTTGCTTCTTTTAAATTATTCCCACAAGGGGATTTAAAAAAAATAAAAAAATTGTTCATTTAAAGTAATATTTATATAAGGGGGACATTTTTTTTACCATATAGATGTTAACCTTAATTCCCAAAATTAAATTTAATAGTTCTAATTACCGCTCATGGAAAACTTATATTTCATTCATTTTTCATTTTAAGCACATGTTGAACATAGCGACTGATGCTTCTGTTGAACCTAGTTCAACAACCACCCAAGATGAAAAAGATGCATGGAAAAATAAAATGAAGAAGCTTTAGGTTTAATTAGTATTTCTATCATTCTAGATTTATAAGTTTTAATTGCAAATTGTTCCAAAGCTCATGAAGCCGGGACAATTCTGCAAACAACTTATGACAGTGCAGATGAATCCCACAAAATACAGTTGCACACAAAATACAATTGCAAGATCAACCTGAAGATCTCAAGTATACAAACTTTAAAACCATGAATGAATTTTTGTTAAAATTTGATGCTATTAAAAGTCATTAGTTGGTTTAGGTGTTTAGTTAGCTAACATTCTTTTGAATCATATTATTCTTAAAAAGTGTCTTCCTAGATATTTTCAACAGTTTATAACTAATATACGTGCTCAGCTTGCAATTCCTACTTTAACTGCTCAATTGACTTATGTTATTTCAAAACATATTATGACAGGAAGAAGCAAAGCTAATTTAGTTTGGTACTCTTAAATCAAGCTAACATGAGTTTATGTCTAGGAATTCAAATAATAATAACTTTCATTCAAATAATAATAATCGTAATCATAATAATAACAACTCTAATAATTCAAATAATAAATCTAATGTCAAACATAACAATAATCACAATAATAATCATAATCATTCCAACTATAATAATAATAATCAAAAGAATCGTTCAGATTCCAAACCTCATTGTACTTATTGTGGCAAAGATGGTTGTGTTGTCAGTAATTGTTTTAAAAAGCAAAATGATTAAAAACCCATGAACAATAATAATCACCATAAAAAATCCAATCATAAAAAGGTAACTCTAATGGTTGTACTTCTCATCATGCTTTTACTTATGGTTATAATGTTTGTTGTCCATTAGAATGGATTGTGGATAGTGGTGCTTCTCAACATGTTACTTCTCATAAGGAAGTTTTTGATTCTTTGCAACCGGATTTAACTAACATTCCAATTCAGTTAGCTAATAATCATACTTGTAAAGTTTAAGGTTTAGGTGATGTAAGTGTTTCTAATGGTAAATTGCATGATGTGCTTTGTGTTCATGATCTAAAAATTAATCTTCTTTTAGTTGCAAAGTTATGTCAGGACTATAAAGTTGAATTCTATTAGGATATGTGCTATGTGATTGATCCTCAAACTAATCAAGTGATTGCTACTGCTAAAATGGATCATGATAATTTATTTAAATTTCATGAATTTGCTAGTTCAAGGTATTTTGTGCATACCTTGATTGATTTCAATATATGGCATGAAAGACTTGACTATTTAAATTTTGATTATGTTATTTTAATGCAAAAAAGAAATATGGTTGACGGTTTGCCTCACATTATTCCTTCCAAAATTATTTGCATTGGTTGTATGAGTGGTAAGATGCATAGGGAGCCCTTTCCAAGTGGTAAATCATGGTGGGCAACTCATAAGTTGTACCTAGTCCATAGTGACCTTTTGGGCCCCATGGAGAATAACTCCATCCAATGTTCTCGATATGCACTTACTTTTGTTGATGATTTTTCCAGATGAACTTGGATCTATTTTCTGCATAGCTAGGATCAAGTTCTTGATATATTTATTGAATTTCATTTATATGTTGAAAAATAATCTGGTTTTAAACTTAAAATTCTTAGAATTGATAATGGAAAGGAATATGCGAACAATGCTTTTCACTCTTATTTAAAATTATGTGGAATTAAACACGAACTTGTTATTCATTATACACCACGACAAAATGGTGTGGTGGAAAGAAAGCATCAAACCATTGTTGAAATGACTAGATATATGTTACATGCTAAGAATATGCATTATAAGTTTTGGGTTGAAGTTATGTTTTGCGCAACATATCTTCTTAATAAGACTCTTATGAAAGCTCTCAGGGATACTACTCCCAAAGAGGCTTGGTCTGGTAGGAAGCCTGATTTACATCACTTAAGAATTTTTGGTCCTATTGCTTATGTTCATACTCCTAAATAGAAAGGGCATAAATTAGATGCTAAGTCTTCTCCTTATATTTTTGTTGGGTATGATGAAAATAATAAGGATTGTAGAGTTTATGAATCTACTACTAACAAAGTTCAAGTTGCAAGGGATGTTTGTATTGCAGAAAATGGAGTTCATGACTGTTTTAATGCACATGATGCAAAATTTAGTGGCACTAAAATTGTGCTAGTGGAGGACCAACCTCCTTCTCTAAACCCTACTCCTCTTGACCATACTCCTCAAGCACCAACTATTATTTCTGCACCTTCTTCTGCTATTAATGATATTCAAATAGCTACTAATGATGCTTTGATTGATAATGATTCTTCTTCTAGTGATGATTCCATTAATACTAAGTGAAAACCTAAATGGGCTCAAGGCCTACTTAATGAAAGTGATGACTATATTACTAGATTTGGTGGAATTAAACCTAGGAGGATTAATTATTGCAATTATGCTTTGATAACTTCTATTATGAATTCTAATGATCCTAAGTCTTTTGATCAAGCGAACTCTTACCCTCATTGGCAAAAGGCCATGCAAGAGGAATATGATTCTTTAATTGCTAATCAAACTTGAGACATAGTTAAATTACCTCATGGTAAGTATTTAGTTTTATGCAAATGGTTATATAAAATAAAGTTGAATGCCAATAATAAAATTAGTAAGTTTAAAGCTAGATTAGTTGTTAGAGGCTTTTCTCAAATTGAAGGGTTAGATTATATTGAAACTTTTGCCCTTGTTGCTAAAATGCCCACTATGAAATTAGTTATAGCTTTAGCTTCTAAAACGAATTGGCCTATTCATCAAATGGATGTTAAAAATGCTTTCTTAAATGGTGATTTACATGAAGAAATCTATATGGCTCAACCCCTCGAATTTGTTTAAAAAGGTAGTGAAAATCTGATTTGTAAATTAAAAAAATCTATTTACGGTCTCAAATAATCAGCTAGAGAATGGTATTCTAAGATAAATTTGTTCTTTATTTCTCAAGGCTTTTGTACAAGTAAGAATGATCCTAACTTATATATTAAACATACTGAAGATGATATTATCATTGTTATTCTTTATGTGGATGATTTATTCTCACTTCAAGTTTAGGTGCTTTAATTTTTGATATAAAGTTTCAACTTAAACAAAATTCCAAATGATTGATTTAGGTATTTTACATTACTTCTTAGGCATGCAAATTTAGCAAACTCCTGAGGGTATTTTTCTTTCTCAAAGCAAGTATACTCAAGATATTTTAGAAAAAATTAAGATGAATGATTCTAACCATGTTTTAATTCCATGCGAATTAGGAACTAAATTAGTGGCTGAAAAGAATATTCCTTTTGTTGATGAAACTTTGTATAGGCAACTAGTAGGAAGTTTAAATTATTTAACTCTTATTAGACCCGATATTGCTTATAGTGTTGGTTTAGTTTCTAGGTTTATATCTAAACCTCAACAAACACATTTCAAGGTTGCCAAAAGAATAATAAGGTATATTAAAGGAACTATTAATATTAGATTATTTTATGATGCAAATTCTACTTTTATCTTACAAGGCTATACTGATTTTGATCTAGGTGGAGATCCCAATGATGGAAAATCTACTTGTGGGTATTGTTTCTTTGTTGGTTCAGGTGCAATTTCTTAGAAAAGTAAAAAAGAACACTCTATTTCTCTTTGCTCAACTAAAGTTGAATATAAATGTTGTACTAATGCATCTAAGGAAGCTTTATGGATTAGAAGAATTTTTGAAGATTTGAGTCTACCACAACAAGCACCTACTCCATTACATTGTGATAACCACAACGCTATTACCTTAGCGAAGAATCTAGTTTTTCATGTAAGGACAAAACATATTTCTCTTCAATGTCACTTCATTCGAGAACAAGTTGAAGACAAGCAAGTTACCCTCCTTTATTGTAAGGGTGAAGATCAAGTGGCTAATATTTTGACAAAACCACTTTCTAAAGAGATTTCATTTTCATTGTAAAAAATTGGGTTTACAACTCCTTGGTGTAAGCTCCCCAAGTAAAGATTAAGGGGGGTGTTAGAACTATTAATCTTTCCTTAGATGTACTTAATTTGGGATATTTTAAGGATCCCTACATGTAGTTTGTCCTATTGTACACATGTGGAGGACATGCCATTTACTTATCCTCTAGTCCACATGCAGGATAACTCATTTTATAATTCCTTTTATAAAGGAATTTAATTTATCCTTCTTAAGAGGATCTTAACATTTTGCACACACTTATTATGAATGTGGCATTCATAGAAGTGTGAGTTAACACATGCAACTCCTTTTTGATCTCTTTAAAAGAGATGCTTCTTTCTCTTTCTTCTTTATAGATCACATCGATGTTATTGTACTAAGCTCTCTCTCTCTCTCTCTCTCTCTCTCTCTCTCTCTCTCTCTCTCTCTCTCTCTCTCTCTCTCTCTCTCTCTACATTTGCCTTCATTCATAGTAGTCACAAGGGGGTTTTCTTTGCTTTCCCCTTTCAAATCCTTGTCTCCATTGTTGATCTACTTTGGTGTATGCTCCTGGGCCCTATTTATCTCATGGTAACATTATTTCTTGCTTAACTCACTTGGTTTGTTTTCTTTTCCTTGCTCTAATTTATCATTTCTTACAATTTAAAAGTATATTTTATGAATAGGTTTTTTAATATTAAATATTTATCATTAAAATCATTTTAATTTTTTTTTGTAATTGTATTAATATGTTTTAATTTCATATGTTTATATATCCATGCATTTGAAAATATAGGGTACTGCTTCCTTTAAATCCGCTCTTATAAGAACCTAAATAATTTAACCAAATTTTAAATTAAAATAAAATTATTGAATTTGAAAATTAAAAATCTTGCATTTATACCTTCGAAAAATTAAAACTTAATAATCAAATTGGATGAAATCAAAGTTAAGTTACAATAATATATATACAATAATAAAAATGCCTTACTCGAACTAATACTAATAATAAATATCTCCTTGAATGAGATTGAAGTTGCTATCAAAGCCCTTAAGGATGAAGAAGGCCCCCGGTCCAAATGGGCTCCCTATTGAATTTTACAAGGCTAATATAAGTTGGATTAGCAAAGAAATGCATGATTTGTATACTAAGGCCATGTCCTCGGGCTTCCTAGGCCCTGAGATTAATAGTGGCATTATTAAAGTCCTCCCCAAAGATGGGGATAAAGCTCTTATTAAAAATTGGAGGCCTATTATCCTCCTCAATGTCTCTTATAAAATCTTAGCCAAAATTTTAGCCCTCAGGCTTGTGCACATTCTTCCCAAGTTTGTGTGTGCTACTCAAACTGGCTTCATTAAGGGTAGATACATCTTGGAGAACTTAATTACTGGTTAGGAAGCTATGGAATGGCCTAAGTGTTCTCATTAGACTTCTGCTATGCTCCTTCTCAACTTTGAGAAAGATTATGATTGGGTCGAATGGAAATTTATCCTCATGATGTTGGAAGCTTTCGGTTTCCCCCCTTATTTTTGCAATGTTGTTCAAATTCTGCTTAAAGATGCCTTTGCTCAAGTGGAAATCAATGGTTCCCGCTCCTATCCCTTTCCTCTTGGCTGATCCATCATACAAGGTTGTCCCCTAGTCCATGCTCTGTTTGTTATTGCTATTGAAGCTGTGTTTTATATCCTTAGAGATAACATGCTGTCCCCTGAAGTTAGAGGCCTCTATCTTCCCAATAATGATGAGCTCATAAACAATCATTTTGCTGATGATACTACTTTGTTTTTTGAGCTCACTGACAATAATTTTAAAGCTTTGCAAACTAAGTTGGATCTGTTTTGCACCATTTTTGGTGCTTGTATCTCTCAAGCCAAGTCCATCTGCCTGGGATAGGATGAGCAACCCCTTAACTAGTTCACTTAGTATAGCTTCCAATGGGGAGGCCCTAGTAAGATTGTCAAGTACCTTGGTATTCCTTTTTCTGTTGAACCCTCTCTTAAAGATATGTGTTCTTGGATCAAGGAAAAAATTGATAAGAAGCTTAACAAATGGCATAACAGATCTTTATCTTTTGCTGGTAGAATATAGGTTTGTCAAAAGATGTCTTCTTATAGTATTTATTATTCTCTTGCTTGGATGTTCAATAATTACCAAATTTTAGAAATACAAAAGGCTATCAAACTTTTTTTATGGTATGATGGTAAAGGTAATAAAAAGATGCATGCGATCAAGTGGAACTGGTGTAATACTAAAAAAATCCTTAGGGGGCTAGGGCGTAAAGACCTTAAGACTCAAGGTATTGCCCTATTTGCCAAATGGATCTTTCACTCTTTGGAGGGTAATAATCCTTGGAAGGTGCTTGTTAGACATAACATTGAGAGAGGCTGTCCTAAAAAAGCCAGAACTTGGAAAAATCTCCCCTTTTGTGATCTTATTGTTGTTAACTTCCTAGTCATTGTTCAAGGCTCTACTGTTTTCAAATCTATTTGGAGAGCTTGGGATTGTAGACACCTAAAAAACCTTTAGAAAATAAAGTATTTTTATTTTCTAAAAAATTCCTGATGACATCATCATTTATTAATTAATTAATTATTTAATTAATTAATTTATTTTTATGCCATTAAATCTCTTTATCTTAATTAAAAATATTTAATTAAGGAATCCCTCCCAAAAATGTTTAAATCTTATTTAAACATTATTTCCTTATTTATTAATTATTTAATTAATAAATTGACCAAAAATCCTAAAATAAATAAAAAATTTATTTTTTGCCCAAAACTTGGTCAATTTCCTTATGACCAATAACCTCTTCCAAAATCTTCTAATCCTTCTTTAATTTCGATTAAAGACTAATCCCATCATTTCCTACCCCTAATCCCAACTCAAAATATTTAATTAAGATTAAATATTAATCCTCATGTTTATTAAAAAAGTTTTAATAAATATCTCCTCAACCCAAACCCTTGAAATAAATAAAACTTTATTTATTTCCTAAAAATCTAATTTATCCTCATCCTAAGAAGTTCTGGACTCTTCTAAAAAGTCTTCATCCTCATCCTAGGAAATTCTAGACTATTATAGAAAGTCTTTATCCTCATCTAAAGTCTAGACTCTTCTAGAAGATGTCTTTAACCCTAATCCTAATCACCTCCTAACCTTGTCACATTCCCTAAACATGGGTTAAAACTTACTAACCCAAGCCAAAGTTAACAAATATCTCCTCCTTCACCCACCCTCGTTAAATGCCATCCACTTGCCTATCCCTAAGCTAATCCTAAACCATCCTAATCCATCCTCTAATCATTTGCACAAGCCTAAGCAAGCTTAAAACCTTCCTAATCAAGTCCAAGTTGAAATTGCTCTCATCACCCTCAAAATATCTCAACCATAAAACTTTATGAAGCCCACTAGGCCATAAATGACTCTTCCAAGCCCTTTTATTGCTCTTACAAGCCATTATGAGGGTCTTTATGAAGATTTTATCCCTTGAGCCTCCTTTGTTGACTCATCCTTCCCCTTTCCTCCATCCTCTCACCATGTGACATGTGTCACTCCTTGATTGGTTGTAAGGAAGCACAATCCATGTGCTCTCCTCTCATGCAATCTAAGCCCTCCATGAGCTTTTTCCCATCCTTGCATCTTAGCCCTCAATCCCTCAAGCCTCTTGCCTATAAATTGGATCCTTCCCCTTTGCAAAAGAACACAATCCATGAAGTAAAGTTATAATGCTATTTTGAGAGCCAACTCCATACTAAAGCCATCTATCCACACCAAAAATCCACAATCATCCATTGAAGCCTTTGGAAGCATATTGAGCATACATCCTATCCATTTAGATAAAAACCACTCAACAAGAGAGCTTCTCATTGAGAGAGCCCATTAATGGCTCATATTTTCAATTGAGATCTTATCTTAGTCTATCTTGAAGTTTATGAATTTTGTTTAGTTTGTAGAAGCTTTATTTAAATTTGGTTTCTATTAGCATACTAACATTGCTCATATACAGGGGTCATGTCCGAAAATTTATCACCAATAAGGAGTTTCATAGTGACATGCAACTACATGGTGAAAGGTCCATTTGGTGGAACTTACACTTGAATGGTAAGCCCCTAGCCCTCTCCCAAGGATGCTCTGCCAAATTGTGGATTAAAAAAGGTATTTCCCAGTTGGTTGACATCTTCGAGTAGGATCAACTAATTCAATGGGATGAGCTCAAAGCTAAGTTTAATATCCCTGATTATCACAAGAAGACTTATAATATGATTTCTCAAGCTCCTAAAAACCTTCCTTCTGTTTGTCACGTGGATTCCCATAGACACTTAAAATGTAAGTGGTCGGATGGGGTCATCATGGCTAATTTCAAAGCCAAAAACATATACAGGATTATTGATCATAATGAAGATATTATTCATCACATTAACACTGTTTGGCATTCCTCTCTTGATGCCAAGGTCTGGAAAAATTACCTTGATATTCTTTGGAAAAGCCCCGTTGACCCTAAAATCAAATGTTTTAAATGGTTAGTTCTGCTTGATAGACTCCCCATTAAAAAAGATGGTCATAATGTTGACATTTGTAACTTATGTAGGCTACTCGAAACTAGTAGACACATTCTTTTTTATTGCTTATTTGCCAAAGAGATTTGGAATATGTTTGGTATCTTTTATCCTGTTAATGTAAATTTTCTTGATATTGTTACTGATCATATCAATGGTCTTAATAAGGATGCCAAATTTTTTTGGAATATACTGTCTTCTAACATCCTCTGATAGATCTAGAAGTGTGGGAACAAGTAAAGGTATCAAGGTAAGCTGAGAGTTCTTATTGAGTTTTTTTGAAAACTCACCCATTTTAAAATCTTTCTGCAGGTCCATACCACCATTATGATTGAAAAAGAGAAGCTGAGAAGATTTCTTAAGGATGGGCACACCACCTTCTTCTTCTATGAGTTAAAGCATGGCTTCAAGTGGACGAGAACCCTTGACAATCTCCAAATTTTTTAACAAACCTACAAAAGATTGAACAAAGAAATCAGAAAAAATGTCAATACTAGGAAGGAGGAGTTGTTTACGCTAACTCAGATCCAGAAGCGCAAAAGTACTGTGTGGATGGAAGGGCCGCTTGGGTTGATATCCACTATGATGTCCTACATTAGCTTTTCAGTTACTTCTTTTTGAGCTGTTTGTAATTATGATACTTTGATCTCAGGTTGAGGCTTTGCCTCCTTATTACTACTCGGTGAACTTTCCATAATATTTTTGATCTCTATGATTAATATAAAAAGTAGTAATAATAAAAACAACAAAAATTTAAAGTGCCAAAAATAAAAATAAAAAACCAGATTGAAAAAAAAAAAAAAAAAAAATTAGGAACAAACGACAAAATTAGTTGCCAATGAACAGAACGAACTCGTCAACAAGGCGCACACTACCATATCCTCCGCTTCAGACCAGGGAGGGCTTCTCGCTACAACGACGATCGAGCAATTTAAATACTAATTTTTCCTCCCGCCACGCTTCCTTCTCCATCAGATTACGTACTTCTCAATGTTTCTACAAACATATACACATTGTGTATATTCGTCCGAAAGTACTATTCTGGCTTTCATAGGCACTGTAAATTTCGTAAGGATTTGAAAAAATAATCAAAAGAAAACCAATTTTTCTGAGAAGAATCCATACAACGAGAGCTATTGTTCTTTTCTTGTTTTTTCCACTTTACATCATTGTTGGAGGAGTCGTGAACAAGTTACCCGTGAAGATTTTGAAGCTTTAATCATGGCGACTGCCATTACATCGGCCAGCGGGCTGCTGGCAATGCTCAACGAACAACACCCTGCACTAAAGCTTCATGCACTCACAAACCTTGACAGATTCGTGGACACGTTTTGGCCGGAGATTTCAACCAGCGTTTCTATGATGTACGTACATAAACTTTTTTTTTTCTGGTTCGATTTTGTACGTTGTTTTAGGGTTTTTTGTTTTTATTAAAGCCGTTGTTGGCTTTTTAGGGTATTGTATGATTACAACTGAGTACGATAGCTTGTTAGCATTTTCAATCTCCCGCAGTTATTTATTTGAAACAGACATCAAGGAAACAATTTTAGTGAACAAACTTGCATTGTTTTTAGGGTTTTAATACAATTATAATTTCAATTGTCTTCGTTAATTTAGAGAGCCTAGAGTTCGAAACGGATCTTGGAGAAAGAATTTAGCCTCCTTTTTAGGGTTTCAGTGCTATCGGATTTTGAGTACTATATATAGATAATCGTGTCTCGCCTGAGTGATGTATTTTCAATTGAGATCGGTACCTTTTTGAGTCTCCACGAGACATTCTTTTCAAATTATTTTCTATTTTTGTTATCGATATGTTTTTACGGTGTTTAAACCGTTAATGCTCGAGTGTTGTCACATTTTAGTAAATAAACCTACCTGAGAAAAATGTGATATAAAGTAAATTGACCTGTGGCCAAACCGTTTAGATAAGGTACACATTTGGTGTCGCATCATATATACAGTTTTTCCAGATGCATATTTCTGAACATTACGCAGAATAGAAGCTTGAAGTGGTGGATAGTGAATATTGAATGCTTTAATTTTTTGGGTTTGAACTGGAGTTGGTATATTCTAAGACCTGACAGGGTTTCTGTTAAGCGCAATTAATTATTGGGTGGATTTATATTTGTTAGTAAAATGTTATGAGGTCTGTGAATAGTGGATTGTGATTGATCACTTGTAGTCAGGGATTCAAAGTTTTTGAGAGGTCATATGCCAGTGCAGTTCTCTGTGGTATTGTGGTCTAATTTGGTGGCTTAGTATTTATTCAAGGACTAGATTAAAGCAAGGGCTGACTGTGTATTAGTCTATAGTTCTCTTCACAAAAAAAGGAAAGGTTTTTGTACTACTACGAGAATGACGAAGAGTTTATGCTTGCTCATATTGACGTTTAGTGTCCAACTAAAATGCATATGGACAGCTGTTTTGTGTGTGTGTGTGTGTGTGAGAGAGAGAGAGAGAGAGAGAGAGAGAGAGAGAGAGAGAGAGAGAGAGAGAGAAATGTTGGTTAAAAGATATATTTGAACCAGGAGTTGAATGCAAAATGGGCCAGACATAAAAATGGCCAGAGAAGGGATTGTTGTATTCATTTATGCACAAATTTAAAGCAAAAGAAATGGTAATTTTGGGATATAGCTTTAAATCTGCCGGCAGAGATGAATAGTTTATGCTTGCTTCCCTCATATTGTTAATAATCATATTGCTTTTAGCGTGCAACTGAAATGCATATGTACAACTGGTTTGAGAGAGAGAGAGAGAGAGAGAGGTGTTGGTTAAAAGATATATTTGAACCAGGAGTTAAATGCAAAATGTGTCAGACATAAAAAATACCAGAGAAGGGATTGTTGTATTTATTTATGCACAAATTTAAAGCAAAAGAAAGACCCAGTGTGAGAAAATAATGCTAACAATGTCCATGGATGGAGGTAAAAGGTGAGCTTGGTTTTACAAAAATGTAAAGTTCAAGGGCTGGCTTCATCATCAACTATCATAAAAGGTGAATAGAAGAACGTAGAATAGAGTAAGGAATGTATGTGGCCAAGTGCATATAATGTACTGCACTTGCTAATGTGATCCATGGCTGGGGGCAAATGGTGGCCCCCATATACACAATTCATGTGAGAATGCAGAGTAATAACTAATAAGACTGATGCCCTGATAAACACTAAATGAGTTTTACAGAATGCCAAATAATGGAAGGACTTTGTTTACAATTGAATGCTGATAATATACTTCTCATGAATTGAGCATCAGTTGGCACCATGAGTTTTTACCTTATGTATGTTAAACTTCTCTACAATGTTACATCTAGACATGGCAGATTTCAACATTAGAAAAATAGGATTTCAGATTCTGGTCTTGAATTTGCAGATTTCTTTTCAAAACAGTTATTATTAGGTTTTGTACCAGTTCCAGATCTGGTTCATATTGGTCTATTGGATATTTGTTGATTACGGTAACAATTTCAGGGATGCTATCTTGGCTTTTGTCGTATGTGCCCAATTAAGTGAAAAAGAATATGCTAGGCCTCCATGATCATAGGTGAAAACCTGGGAAATTTATAATAAAGCATCTTTCTGAAAACCTTTCTTTGCCTTCTCGAAATAGGTTTGTGTCGATGAAAAAAGTCTAAAGAGGTTCCTGTTTTTCTTGATACAAATCATGCTCACCTCCTAGGTCAGAACCTGAAATTTATCCTGAGAAGCAAAGCATGAAGAAGGCTTTTGTTTACCTTTGCCTTGCAACGTGATACCCGTAAGCTCCTATTCATGCTCTCCTTGAAAGTCAAAAGCTTAGTCACAATTTAGCTCACCTTTGCATTAACAATCACAGTCCCTCATTGGTTTTTAAAATACTAATATGGAAGCACGGGAACTAAACACACTTGTATAAGCAAAACCATCCAGACCAGGAACAACTGTATCCTTCCTCAGCATAGGACATATTAGTGGGATGGAATTTATTTTTCAAACCACCATCAGTGATACACCCTTTATGCAGGGACCATACATAGTACCTATACCCATCCATCATGTTTAAATACCCTAATTACAACTAAACAAGTCGTTTCTGGGTTGTAAGCAAGTGAAGCCAATGCAGTATGCCAAAAGGACAAGCCAATGAAGGACTTACATTTTAATATCACAGAAGCACACCGTATTCTACAGTGATCACACAAAATTCTAACTGCTAATTCCATTGATAGATACTTGCACATATGATCTAAAACTTCCTTGACCATAGCTATTGTGTACATATATGTTCAATGCAACCCCATTACCAATGAAAGTTTAATATTTATCAATCAATACCTACTACTTTTTGATGGACATTCCTTTCAACGATGTTTGAAAGCCTTTCCCAATCATAGATGTCTTTACTTTTTTGTGTGGATAAGTTAGGAAAAGCTAAACCATGGTTGGCTTATGAATGTGCTGCCTTATTTTGTCCACAATAAAAATGCAGCATGAGAATAGAATCAAAATTTCTAAGCCATATAAAAGCTTCTTCGATTAAAGCATTAATCACCCTTCCGTCAAATTAGTACGAAAACTAGTATAAGATGCCAGAGAGACTTGCAAGGAGCTTTTGCCACACTGGTTTAGTCCTTAGAGTACCCATGCTAATTTAATCCCTAGATAATGAGATCTGCCTAGCAAACAATTAGAGACACTTCTCTAATTACATGTGTTGAGTTTGAAGATCGCTGCAAAGGTAATAGCACTGTCTGATTGTATGTGTTTTCGAAAGGCAGTGATCTCTTGTATTTATATTGGAGAATATGTCAAGAAAAGACATGTCCCTTCATGGGACATGTCTGTTCATTATTATGGATTAATATAAATGACAATTTTAATTATGTGTGTGTGTATATAATATCTTTTGAGTCATTATCACATTAATTTCTATAATAATAGTGCTTATATATATATAAAAGTACTCTTGACTCATAAGTTTATTTGACTGAAGCTACTAAACATCAACACTCCCTCTTAGCTAGGGAGGGTAAGCACAAGGTTGCCTTGATGCAAAATCAAGGAAGACAAGATTAAGGATATCTTTGATCATTATACACACACACACACACTTATTCATATCTTCACTAGTCCTGACTCATAAGTTTATCTGATTGAAGCTACTAAACATCAACACCCCCTCTTAGCTAGGGAGGATAAGCACAAGATTGCCTTGATGCAAAATCAAGAAAGACAAGTTTAAGGATATCTTTGATCAGAAGATATCCACCATTTAGATATCATCTCATGATATCAAGAGTAATGGCCTTAGAATATCAAGTCACATGATATTCACCAAGAACTTAAAAAAATGTCCCTAGATAATGTATCCTCAATGATGCTTAACATAGAAACATTCATGGCCTGGTTTAAGGAACTTAATCCACCATGCAAATTATCATCTATCATGATTTGCTTATACGTCATAAGATGTCCATCACAATATAAGGCCATGGTCTTTTTAAGGAACTTAATCCTCCATGCAAGTTATCATCTATCACTATCTTCTTAGACATCATAAGATGTCCATTACAATAGAAGGCCATGGTTTGTTTAAGGAACTTAATCCACCATGCAAGTTATATTCTATCATGATTTACGTAGACATCATAAGATGTCTATCATAATGGAAGATTAAGTTATTGAAAGATCGTCACCTTTCAAGAACTTCTACATATACAAGTGTACATCATTTGGAAGTTGTCACTTCTTGATGATGTACACAGGTGGTAGGCCCATCAAAATCATGTAGTCACATACATGGATTTTCAGACCCCTTCTGAATATCAATCTTCTGACAGCCAATGTTGCCTCTAATCAAGTGTTTAACTCCCTCTAAATCGGAGAGATAGGAAAAGATCAAGGCAAATAGCTCTTATAGTATGTATTGAAATAAAAAATAAGGGAGAGACTAATATAATAATCTAAGGATAATAAATAATTCTGCATGATAAAATAAGGCCATTCCAATATAATATAGATAAATATCTACGTTAAATATATACTTCAAACACATGCATATATTCCATCTTCTATATGTATTTTAATCTATGTTTTCAACATATTATTACCTCATTAATATTACTTATAATAATATAGGGTGACAAATTTCTATATTCACTTATCTTCATAATAGAATAGACAATTAATACTTACCTCCAATACTTTAATTGCTTCAATCCCTACACACACGTTCCATGGAAGGTTCTGTTGAGTAACTGAGATCGCTGCAAATGTACTAACATTACCATTTTTATAGATGTGTTCCAAATGCAGATCCCAAACTCTTATAAATATACGAGTAGGAGGAAGAGACATGTCTCTATGATTAATCATTATTATTTAATATATTAACAATATAAATCACAATATATATATATATATATATATATATATATATATATATATATATATATATATATATATATATATATATATATATATATATTGTATAGTTATAATTATATATTTTGTGAAAAATGATATGTCCATACATTCCCATCAAAGGTGGAAACCTATTAGTAATGTAAAGACCACATGGATTAAGCATTGGAGGTGCTGGTGAGTATATTTGAAGATATTACAAAACATATGGTAGAACCTGTTAAGATTATAGCTACAGTCGGATTGATTTAATCTCAACATTGATATACTCACCAGCACCTCCAATGCTTAATCCATGTGGTCTTTACATTACTAATAGGTTGCCACCTTTGATGGGAATGTATGGACATATCATTTTTCACAAAATATATTTCTTATTTAAACATGACTTGTGCCATTTCATTTTAATATCTTTCCTTTAGTTGTAACTTGTATTTGAACTTTAATCATTTAAATGCCAATCTCCTTTTCATGCATTAGTGGGTCGGTATTTTTTCGATAGTAACAACGACACTTGTTGGGTGGTATACTTATCTGCTGCGTTAGGCCTTTATCTTATTATCCACGATTTCCCTTCATTTTTCTTTCTGAAACCCACCTTTATTACCATTCCCATGCCTGTGGTGATGTGATATATGGTCCCTTATGTGGCATGTAAATCTCCAGTGGTTCACTCTGTTGACTGCTCCTCCCATTCCTTTGTGATGCCTGTGCATTGTTTTATACCCAGTTTCCAAAGTGATGATTAGCGGTGGGACCAGTAATGGTTTGCACTTTCGCCCTTCCAATATAGTTTCTTTCCTTGGTCTGCATGGAAACTGATTTCAATGGGTATTGTGTACTTGACCTGATGTTATTCACTGATATTATCACACCCACTGTTCTTCCTTGGTTTGCCCAGTGTAATGATCTTGGGTAAAATACCACTGCTAGGGGTAGTCAACTGATGGATTATCTTTTGTCAGGCTTTATTCTGGTCAAGGTAAGATGAGAGATTCTACGTTCTTTTTTTTGCGTGCTGTCCGGTCTGTCCTGCTAAGGACCTGCTTGTGATTGGTCCAACCAATTATAATGTTCTTCTCAGAGATTTTTATTTATTGATAAAGAAGTTCATAATCTCTATTCATGGACTTTATCTAGTGGATTGATTGACAATTGCTGTTCCAGCAATCTCTTCTATTTGCTGCTCAAGTGCTCTATGACTGCCAAACTTTCCCTCTGTGGCACAGACCGTAGACTGAGCATCAAGCTTCTGAATGTCCCTATTACTATTGAGAGTGAAATTTTTGGCCCTCGTAATTTCTTCAAAAGCTGCGCCTTCTTTTATACCAAGCACTTTCAATGCACTCTCCAAAGAGATTTCAAATGGCAAAGAATCATTAGCCTTGGAATTCGCATGTGCTTGTAGAACCCTTTTCTTTCTTTATCGCTTTCTTACATTTGTAACCTCGCCCTAATACCATGTTGAGTTTTAAGGTCATTGCAAATGTAATAGCACTGCCCGATTGTATGTGTTTCCCAAAGGCAGTGATCTCTTGTATTTATATTTGAGAATAAGTGAAGAAGAGACGTCCTTTCATGGGACATGTCTATTCATTATTATGTGGTTAAATAAATGACATTATAATTATGTGTGTGTGTGTGTGTGTGTATATATATATATATAAATATCTTTTGAGTCATTATTATACACACACACACACACACGCACATCTCATATATACTAAATATATATACTTATCTTCACTAATCTATACTCATAGGTTTGTCCGACTAAAGCTACTAAACATCAACAACATGACCTGCTCTTGCTGATTCTGGCGTACCATGAGAATCAGCTTAACACTCTTATTTGGTACTTTCCAGATATCTTGTTGTCTTCCAGCTTTTCCTTGAGCTACTAATGCTTGAACAGGAAGAAAGATACTACCCTTAGATCTCAGATTCTACAATAGAAGCTTCAAGCAAGGTTGGAAATATTCTATTCTACGAGATTGGCCATGAAGACAAGTTTGAATGCTAGTCTTTATCAGCATGAGTGTGGCCATGTAGATTTAGGCTGAGATACTGGGTCATTCCCCCTGAACTGCTGGGTCTGGATCCTGTGTGAAATGGGTTTGGGTTTGGGGCTGGTATTGTGCAAATGTGGCCAGGGATCTTCATTTTATCTGTGAGTACGTCCTAGATGAACCTGTGAGAACCCACTAGGAGTTTTGGCATTTAATTGACTTTCTATGGGTGAATTTGGTCCAGGCTTCCTCACTGAGTTTGATTCCAGTCTTCTGATTCTGATCCCCTACTTCACTTTTAGTTAGTAAAAATGGTGAACCTTGCGCAAAAAAGTGCCGGGACATCAACACTGTGATTAATTTAGGAACCCTTGTTGATGATCAACCATTGGCATTAGAATGGCTTCGGGCCAACTCTTGCTGAATCCTCAGTGATGCTCCGACAATTGCTAATAAACTGAAACATTGTATTGCCTCCTGTTATGCGCACCTGCATCATATTCGATGCATCTTCTAATACATCCTGCACAGCTGCAGTAACATGGTAATATCTTGGTAGAGAGATGCATATTCTGGATTCGATTGTGTGCCATATTTTTGCATCAACGTTTCGGATCACACTCAGTGATCCATCATTTTTTCTCCTCTAGCTCTTCACATCCTGATGATGGATCACCGAGTGTGATCCGAAATGTTGATGCAAAAATATGGCACATAATCGAATCCAAAATATGCATCTCTCTACCATGAATATTGTGGAAATTTGTTCATGTTAATGGTAATATATTGCTGCTTTACCACAATACAATACATACGTAACAATATTCAATCATGACAGTGATTCGGACCAATGGATCATATTAATATCAGTCTATTTCATATTTTATATTTATGAAGTGATATTAATAAATTAACTATTACCACAATATATTTATATATTAATAACAGATATTAAATATCAATACATTATGATTAGATACATTGATGTTGTATTTTTTTTATAGGTAATGGACCAAAGCCTAGATTAATTATTTTTATTTGTTGAAATTAATTATTATTATGTGTTAAGCTTGAGTAGACTTGTAACATACAGTTTTTCATAACAAAAATAAAGAGATTTTTCCAACATTCATTGATTAGATAACTGATTTCCTTTTCATATGACATTAATTGGTTAACTATCAACGTTTAACTAAAATAACCATGTTCAACTGAGATAACCATATCAATGATCAACTGAAGAACCTAGATTAACGATTGACTGAAAATAACTGTATCAATGATCAACTGAAATATCTAGATTAATGATTAACTGGAAATAGCTGTATCCATGATCAATTGAAATAACTAGATTAACGATTAATTGAAAATAACTGTATCCACGATCAACTGAAATAACTAGATTAATGATTAACTGAAAATAACTGTATTTAACAATAACTATAATATCAATTAGCTATCTTTTTATATATAAAAATAAAGTAATTTCATAACATGAAAAAGAAAGAACATACGAGAAATATCCGGTGGGTCTTTAGCTGGTTGTGCAAGCCTCAGCTTTAAGCATTGACTTAGGCTTAACCTCCCAACCTTGGACTATACTTATCTCCACACAATCTATTGAATTAGAAAGGCCCTCCCTATCCCGAGATTGGGCTTAGGATATTCTTAGTCCAACCACCTGAGCATTTCGGTGTTTAGAATGTCCACATAGTTATGGTCGGACATGTTTGCATAATTGGCACCACTGACATCAAGTGATCAATAGATGGCAAATGTGCCTTTAAACTACCTTGGCCAAGGTTTTCTAATGGGTTCAATGATCCCATCACCATTGCTCGACTTGACAACAGGAAAAATGATTAGGGACGAACATGTGCTATTAAGTATAGTTATATAATTTATTTAATCATATTTGATTCCATTGCCCGTGTTCTTGCAAATTTCATCTCTCTTCACCCTTACATGGCCATACAGTTGGTGAGTCCTAGGTGTTCAGATTCTCAGAGCAATTGGCTCTATTTTGTTAATTCATGGCCAATAGATGCTTCCAGCATTTCACATTTGTGATTTGAGAGATTATACTCTTTAAGACTTGCAAAAATAGATTCATTGTATTCTAACTTCCAATGGCAAAAACAATTTATGATTCCATGTCTTGGATACTTTGCTATGATATATGGTAACAACTTCTTAAGGTTATTCAAGTATGAATGAGTATAATCTGCAGTTTATTGCTATGGAAATTGAAATGCATTAATGACTATTAAAGGAAATATAGCAATATTTGGAGATGATCAACCACATTACTTGGTATAAATTTTGGAAATGCCTGAGCCTTGCTAGACGCTTGTATATTTGTTCTTCTCAAATTGATTACCTAGTGTAACTATAGTATGTAAAGGCGATCTCAACTTCAGCAAGGTAGAAATATACGGTAGCCTGTAACAAGAATGGCAGCGTTTATATTTTGTAGAGATCTTGCTTGGAGTTTGTAGAGGTTCAAATGGTGAGTGAAGTGAAACTATGAGCAAAGGAAAGGCAGAATAATGGAGAAGTTAGAAATGGTAAAAGGGAGCCGATCTTGAGTAAGGTAGTTGGGTGCTTGGAAAAAGATATCTGCCTCTCACTTACGACTTCAATAACAAGGAAAAAACGTGACTCCTTGGCTTCCATAACATAAGAATTATCTTGGCTCTTTGAATGCGAATTAAATGCCAAGTGTTCAATCGGTTTTTAAAAAGAAAAAATAAAAGAATGAAAGAAGATTATAATTTGAAAAATATTATGGTTTATATATATCTACATACATGTAGATATATTGGTGAGGTGGCATCATTTTATTATAAGAAAATAATATTATGGTGTCACTTCATTTTTATGTCTGTGTACGTATATAGGTATAAATTTAATAATACGGTGAAAGATCATTTAAAATCCTTTGAGGTACATATTATATTTTAATTTAAATTATTTTATGTTTCTTAAATTATTTATTTAATAGCTCATGTGGGTCCTTCAGTTGTATCCTGAAGTTCAAGTTGCTAGGTCCTAGCCAAGGCAATTTAAGGTCATACCTGTCAATCCTATTGACTGGACTAAGCTAATATCCCATGCTGTTGATCTCGTTTAGCAATGCTTCCCCCCTTCATCTTCTTCTGCAATCGCCTGTGAAACACTTCCACCATAATAATAAGCTCCATAATAATTTTCATATAAACATTTAAAAGACTTTAATTATTAACCATAATTCCAAAATCAAGCAACTGCTAAACATCATATAATAAGTAATGGTTAACGACCATCTTCATTAACAGTGAATACAACAGATATAAATAACTACCTACTTCACATGAGCATGAAAGAAAAATCCGTTCAATCTAACAGATACGAGCAAATGTAAAATTAAGTCAAAATTTGGGATTCAACAAGACTCGAACACAAGACCTCCTACATGAGAGGCTCACATGTTACTGTTGTGTTGTAGGCTCTTTCCTATGGTTCTATTGTAATTTATACTTATTTAATATATTATAAGTAATTGATAACTATTTAATTTTAATAATATTGTTATATATAGTATAATAATATACGTCTAATAAATATTAAATATTAAATATTAAATGTTAATTATAATTGCATAGTAATATAATAATATTGTGGTTGTTATATATATATGTATCGATGTGCAGACAAACACAAAACAAACCCACCCTCCAATTTTTTTTTTATCGAACCTGCGGCAACTTAGGATTCAGACTTACATAAATGCCATGCTCAACATACTCGTCTAGTTGTTTGGGGAAAACTACCGGGGAAGAGGTAATGAGAAGAAAGATGAAAGAGGTTGTGCAAAAGCTCCAAGGATGCCGATCCAATAAATTTATGTGAAGGTTCTTCGACATAATGCCATTTTCAGCACATATATTAGATGAATCATTATGATCGATATTTAAAAATTAAGGGTGTTCTGATGATTAATTGCATCTTGCAAGGTGGAATTATGTGGCCATGCCTAAAGGAACACAGATGAAGAGAATTGGATATTCTCATTGGTCTATCCAAGATGAAGATATATTGAAATATTCCTGTCATCATTTTTAAAAGAATCTTCTTAAACATAGTCTTTGACTATTTGACTCAGGTGACAGTTCTCACCAAGTGAGGAAGTTCAAGATATTGTTAAAATGATACAAATGCTTTTATTATCTGGATGTTCATGTTAGGCATATTGCGCCATTATAACAATTTAATATGTTTTATGGTAAAATAAATGTGAGTATAATAGATGCTCACATAGCTATTTTAGGGTTGAAATTAATTAGTTGGGATTTTGTTACGAGTTGTTAAAACAGCTTATATATTTAGAAATTTGTTCCTTATTAAAATAGAATCTAAATAATATTATAAATATGTTGAATGAATCTGAAGAAGGATAAGAGTTATATAATTTTATTGTTTATAATTTTCCGTGTATCTCTACTAAAATTTTTCAATATGGTTTTGGAGCAAGGATATCCTTGACTATCTCATGAGAGGGGCTGGAATATGAACTCATTGTCATCCTCTTGTTTGTAGGACTAGAATAGCATAGGTGTCTAGAGATTTTTGTTTATTGTTAGAAGTTAGTAGAATTATTTTATAGGGATAGAAAGTAGTTGATATTGCTGTATCAAAATCATCACATATATCATTTGAAGTGCCATTAATGCATGTTTCAGAGGTCTCGGAGGTGCCTAAGTTACTGTAGGTGTGTCTATATGTGACCCCAGGCCAATAGAAGTTAAATGATGCTTGGCATAGTTGTAGGCATTTTTTTTTGCAATCTAAAAAGGTGTGTCAAGAGACGTACAGGTTGACACTTGTCGGTGTCTTTATTCTTTTGTCTTCTGTGAGCCCTGTTTAGAAGTGGTACCATGTGTCATGCTCGTGGAAGTTTTGTGTGAAGGGAAGAAGTGTTTTGACAAAACCTGCCTGTTGGACACGTGTCCCAGGCTGAACTTTGCGAACAAGGACATCAACATCTAAGCAGTTGGATGTGAAATGTTGACATCAAGAGAACAAGCATTCTCCTAGGCATACCAAAAATCAGTGATTACAAAGTGTCATGCGTACAGACGGTTGCAACTACTTCATACATATCTGTTCCATGTGGTGTCAAGCACTTGAGTTTTCTGTGAATTGGGAGAAGATTCTTAGTAGTGGGTTAGTCTTATAAATAGGAAGGGGCATAGGTGTTCAAAGGGTTCCAAATCTGATACAGAAGAGACTATTATTTTAGATTTTGTACTAAGACTTGATAACTGCGCCTACTTTAATTTACCAGTTTTGTTCTTGTCATTTCTCTGGTGTTATTTTGATCATCAAATATATCGAAGATTCTGTCAACTGAGCAGTTATAGTTGTCTTATTTTTAACTCTTTTAGTTTTAATCTGAAGGCTAAGGCTGAATCATGCATGTTACCCGCTTCACAATTGAATGCGTAGAATTGTATCATGTTGCCAATTAATAATGGAATGGAAATACATGTGTAAGGGATACAATAGAAATTTTCCATTATCTTTTGAGCTTTAGTAGGCGCTCCTATGAAATGATATGAATATTGTTATATGTGTCAGAGATCTTATTACTCCGTTCTCATTTTGACAATGAATGGATAGTGGTGCTTTGTGCTAAGTTTGGTAAGGTTTTGTCCTGAAACCAAGTTTATGAAGAGTTGACTTCTCAATCTTGGAGGTTGTTTAGTATCACGTGCAATGCCCCTTAGGGCCCGTTTGGTTGCTGGCATAGGAATTGAAAATTAGAATAGAAAAATAGAATGTGAATGGAAATGGGGAATGAGAATAGAAAAGGGCAATTCCAATCCTGTTTTGTTCACTTGGAATTTGATTGGGAATATGTTAATCCATTGTTTGGTTGTACAAAAATGGAATAAGAATAAAGTTAAGTTTTTGTATTTTTAAAAATATTTCCCTTAAATTTTTTTGTTTTAATTTATTGTTTTTTGCTTAATTTTTTCAATAATGGTAAAAAGGTTAATCTATTTTTATTTTTATTTTATTCATTGAAGTTAATGAAAAATATAATTTATTTCATATTTTTAAACAAATAGATATAACAAAAAAAATGTTATTTAAAAAACAATGTTAAAAAAAAAAATTGTTAAAAAAAACCAAAATTAAAAAAAAAACAAATTGGGAATAGGAAAGGCGTATTCCAATAACAGATATTTTTTGGCATAGACATATGCTCATTTTAGGGGCAAAATTGGAATATGTCTTCCTATTCCCAATTCTGATTGAGCGTACCAAACAACGAATATAAAACATATTCTAATTTTCTCTTCCTATTCCAATCCTATTCCAGCAACCAAACGGGCCCTTAGTCAATATACATCTCATAAGGGCTGTTACCTTCCTTAATGTGAAAATCTCGATCAAGATTCAATAGTTCCCATTGGTTTAAAAATTGGGATCAACTGTTCTTTGTGGTTGAACGCTTGGTGGGACCCTTAGTTTCTAGATTAGTAGCTAGTGTATGTGCCATGGGCCATGTTGTGAAGTTTTCACACTATCATCCCATTGCAAATGGGCACCCCCTTTTTTAGCTTGGTAGCAAGACAGTTGTTGTAGGTAGTCTTATTTAGTGGCAATTATCAAATTTATCTTGGAAACTCAGGAAAATTGTGGAAAATAACACTGTTGGAGGTGTGCTGATTATTGAAATTTGGCTGAGTTTGAAATTTTTGGGGATTTCCCAAAATCTGAAATCTCCATTGTAACTCCTAGATCTTGAAACTACTCTCAAACATCCTGACAGTATATACATAACATATGACTTAACATTTAGAAAAAAAATTATGTGACATAAATATTATATTGATGCAGGAGCATCTTGGATTTACTTGGTGACTACTTTGGAGTTCATGGAGCTCGACATGGTCTTGGTTACTCGGCATGGTCTTTTGGAGCTCAGCATGGTCTTTTGCTGCTCGGCATGGTTTGGAAATTTGGTACCTGTTGCATGTCATGTAACTAATATTCTATAATGAGTTAAGAGGAGGAAAATTTTAGGGATAGAAGAGGGCCTAAATTTCTAATTACAGTTTGAAGCTCGAGTTTTAATTCATTCGGGGCTAGGAGATATCGCAATTTTACTAAGACATCAATTTTGGGAATTTAATTATTGTAGGAGGCCGACTTTGGCATTTAATTTGTGTATTTGTATTTAATTTGTTTTCTGGGCCGACCAGTGGCTTAGATTGGTATAAGTAAGGGTTGTGGGGAAGTCTTTAGGCATTATTCATCCATCAAGGAGAAGTAGAGGAGCTTGGAAGAGTGAATTTGGAGAAGAGCTAGTAGTTGCGGCTTGGAAAACAAGGAGATTGCTTGGTGGGCTTGCGAGCACAAGTTTAGATCTTCCTTGGAGGTTTCTACCAAAGTATAATTTGGACTAGCTAGGGTTTGGGATTGGATCTTGAGGGATCTTGCAGAACTATTACTTGCTTTGTATTTGGCCGTAATCGGGAAGGCCTTACAGCTCGGCACATTGCATGTAATCAGTTATATTTTATGAATATATTATTATGATTTGGTATCAGATCTTGCATTGTTGCTTCTTGTTATTATGTATCTGCTGCATGGTTGTATAGTTGGGGGTTAGGACATCTCCTTTGGGGATTCTCCTGCCTTGCACTACGTCAGGGAAACCTGGAATTAGTTACTGTAGTATTTTTGCAGATGTAGTTGTTGAATATGAGACTGATATTTGTTGCAGCATGTTAAACAATTGTATGAGCACATTTACATGGCAAAAATCAATATTTAATTAGCAAATAAGAAGTTTCAGATTTTCCTATATATTGTAGTATGTGTGCCAAGTGTTTGACAAAAATGCTATGTTGAGTTATTAAGAAAATTAATTGATATCATAAAGTAGCTTGCAAGTTTCTTTATTTGGGAAAAATAGGGGAGGATATTACATAAATATTATATTTTATATTATGTGACATAAATATTATATTTTATGTTCCACCCTATCACTTGCGGGCCTGATTTCCGATTTTGCTCACGAAATGGTTGCAACCATGAAGTTTTGGAAATTTTGACAAGGGGGCAATGTAAGAAAGTGAGGTTTCAAAATCAAAGAAGATAGGAGAGATTGACTTTGAAGGAGGCAAGACACGAACAAACCTTGGAATCTGGTTCACAGGCAGGTTGGCATCTGACATTGCCTTGGACAAGGCTCTCCAAAGCCAGGTTGGATTCTGACCTGACCTTGGACAAGCTTGTCCAATGGACACCAAATTTTTTCCCTTTGCTTTTTGGAGAGATTTCTATTCCATGGGCAAGCATGCATGTTGGTAATTAAGGTTTTTAGGCATGAAACATCACTCTTACTCTTAAATCAATCAAGACAGGCATGAAAGATAGAATGAAATGGTGAGTGCATGGTCAGATCTGAACCCAATAGTAGAATGAAATTAGCACAAACCATTTCAAGTATGGGAAGTTTCAACTTTGGAGTAATAAGAAATAAGCTGTCCAACCTCAGGTTAGATTCCAGCCAAGATTTGGACAAAGTAGAATGAAACTAACGCAAACCATTTCAAGTGTGGGAAGTTTCAATTTTGGAGTAATAAGAAATAAGCTGTCCAACCTCAGGTTAGATTCCAGCCAAGATTTGGACAAGCCTGTCCAAGGCCTGGTCGGAATCCAACCAGGGCTTGGACACACATGCAACTCCTTCCCAAATGCTTGCCACCTCCTCAAGTATAAGAACAAGTTGCTAAGATTTATAACAAGGTGAGATGGTGATTTTGAGGGATGAACTTAGAGGAATTTAAGAGCTGATTAAGGGCAGGTCATGATTAAATCTGATCTTTCATTGCAATCAGACCTTTCAGTCAAAGCACTGAAGGAGCAATCTCTGATTTACTTTTTTTGATCAATTTATAAGCATGGAGAAGATTTCAGGTGAAAATGTAAAGGACTAAACATGAAGAAAAAGAAAGTTTTAAATGAGAAGTTGGAGGATTCAAACCAAGGGAAATTGATTTAAGATTGTCCAACCTCAGGTCAGATTCTGACCTAGGCTTGGACAAGCCTGTACAATGCCTGGTCAGAATATGACCAGGGCTTGGACATGCATAAATGCCCTCCAAAACAAAAAGTTTGCCACCCCAATGCAAGTTGAAAAATGAGATGCCAAGACTGAAATCAGGCCTAGATGATGCGTATGGAGGAAGAATTAAGGAATGCAAGGAGATCAGGGCAAAACAATGTTGAGAATATTGCATTTGAATTCTGATTTGAATTGATCAACAAGATGTTGAAGGGGTGAAGGTGAGCAAGCTCAAAATGCTTTGAAATCAAGCATCTAATTCACACTCACAAGAAAACAGTACCGTTTTAAATGAAAAGAGCTTGATTGTTTTGGAGAAATTTTGATGGCACCTAGGAAGCTTGTCCATAGGTTGGTCTGGATCTGACCATGCCTTGGACAAGGCTGTCCAAAGGCTGGTTGGACCATGCCTCGAACAGCTTGTGTCCAAGATGCCCCAAAATTTTCCCCTTAAACCTTAGGCAAATAATAATTCCTTGCTTATTAGAACAGCTAGAAGGAATTATTTCAAGGTGAAAACTAGGGTTATTCCCCCTAAATGAATGCTGGAAGAATTTTGTTTGAATGAAGAAGGAATGAAAGTTTGAAGACGAGTTGCCTTGGATCCGTGTCCAAGGGCTGGTTAGAATCCAACCATGCCTTGTACAAGTTTAAGACATCTATTATCTCCACCAAGTTGAAGAGGCCTAATGCAATCTTGAATCTAAATGCCCTTGTCCAAATTCAATACTTTGCAATAAATGCATGTCAAAATGGTTTAAAATTGGGTTAAAAATGATTTCATCTATCTAATCTCATAATTTAAAGGTGGAAAATGGCAAGTTTGTAGGAAGTTTCCTATTTATTTCACAAGCCTAATGCAATCTCTTTTGTTTTGGTAGATGTGATGGAGGAAGGAGATGTTTGGAGAATGTGGCAAAACTTCAAGCAAGAATATACGAATGTCCAACCATCCATCAAGGTGGACAAATGAGAAGGTGACCCAAGATCAAGGCTAGATTAAAGATGCAAGTTCAAGACGAAGATCAAAGAACAAGTCATGCAAGAAAATGATGAAGGCTTCAAGTGAAGGAAGTTATCAACTTGAATTTTCTTTAATAATCCAAGTTCATTTTGAAGGATTCGACTACATGAAGCACTTTACAAGAACAAAGCCAAGACTGTTGCATCCCAATTTTTGACCTAATTTAAAATATAGCCGTTGAGGTTCACATAAAGTTAGTTGATAGTTAATTTGGTTATAATCCTGTGAAATGGAAACATGTTGAAGGGGTGGAAGCATTGTCAGAAAAGAATTAGGCACTGGAGCATCACCATCATTGGGCAAATGGGTTGAGAATCTAGTCACTTGAAACATGATACATTTGTGGGACCCGCACGAGCTATTTCAATAAATAAATAAATTGAGAAACATAAAATAATTGAGTTAAAATATAATACATGCCTTTCGAGATTGTTTAATTTTTATCTTATCATTATAATAAACACTTACATACGAACACATAAATAAAAAAATGAAATGGCACCAATAAATTATAATAATATAATCTAATGATGTCACCTCATCAATAGACTTATGTGAACTTATATAAGAACGTATTATAATAATAAAATAAAGTCTATAACTTTTCAACTCCTTAATTCTTTTCCCTCTTTATTTCTCTTCTTTTCAAATCGAATTAATGTTTGAATTCGAATGGATTTCTTTCTTTGAAACCGATGCCAAGAAGTCACAACTTGCTCTTTTAATGTAAGTCGTGAGGGAGGTGGACAGATAGATCTATCTTTTTTATTCACCCGACTACTTTTTAGGATCGATTTTCTTTAACAATTCTCGACCTCCTTTCTTTTCTATGTGTGTTGTGTGAGTGGATTTCATAACTATGAGAATATTGCATTATCAACATGGGAAAGCTGATGTGTTATGTTCCTTCTCTGCAGTATGTCTTTTTCTTCCACAAAACGAGGTGCTCTTCTACCAATCTTTGTTTTGTATAATGTGCATCACGACCACAACTTTTTATGCCAGCTATCCTTGCATTCGAAAATGATATTTCATTTATATAGACTCGCGTGTAGATTGTCACCGAGGTTTGGATTGACTACCATCTTTGACTGCAGATTTCCTTGGTTTGCAGACTTAACTTCGTACAGGTCATGCTACTGTGATAACCATTAACATTTTTTTTTACTCTCGATTCTAAGCTGCTCCCGATTTCTTCGCCAACGATTCATTCTGTGTGAAATTTAGAATATATTCTGCTTATGTGGTACTTCAATTATTATTTGTATCATTGAATCCATCGCAAACTTTGACAACACAATATAGGAACGAATCATTGTCATCTCATCGGGTTGATATTACTAATATCTTTTTCTCAAGTCTTTGACCCACGATTTTAATTTAACTCAATGTAATAAAGCATTTGTGATTACCATAGTAGTTACCCGACTCTTGGTCTCTAAGTGCAACAAGTTCATTCTGGTAGAATCACAGAGTTCAACAAATGAATACAAACCAAAGATACGTTATGGGTAATGTTGAATATTAATGAGTTCTTTACATAACAGGGTATATGTTAACCTAGCCATTACAATAATCACAATATGTATGTACATTTATCGCTTATGTTGATATATTGTTGATTTGATTCTCTTTCTAATTCTGCCTTGTTCATGGCAAGTGATAGCCAGGTAAGCATAGTATGGATCCATAGATCATTATGCCAATGGAGATTAGAATTATGCAATAAATTAAGCATTCTTTAAGAAAATCTTTTTCAAATCACATAGTGTGAATGTTGGATGCATGCAATCTTCTTGTATAATTGACAGAACCGATTGTTTTGAGAATTCCAAACACTTAGGACTCACTCGACTATGTAGCCAAAGAAAAGAGTGAAGAGGTGAGAGAAAGGAATCTGCAATATCATGAAAATAGTATCAGTTATGACATAACAATGTTTATCATTTTTAATATGAATTATTTAATAGCTTATGCATGATCCTATTATTGTAACTCTTGCTATCAAGTCTAGTGGTGCGTTTAAATACCAGGCTGCTCAGTAGATGATAGATGTTCCAAGTTCAATTTCGGGTAGGGAGGGCCTTTCTCGTTAGAGATCGTGTGGGGAATAAGTTAAGGTTCGAGGTTGGGTTGTTAAGCTCTTGATAATGTTTCACCTCTCCCCAAGTTGTCGGACGTACAACAGACAAAGATAAGTTATACATTCCATTGGTTTATGAAAACATGTATTTTACTTTTATCATATATATGCAAGAAGGTAAGATTAATTGAGTTATTTCATCATTACAAATATTTTACACCTAGATGCGAGAGATAGATTTATGAATTGTTTTTCATTTATATGAATATCGAATATGAGCATATTTTCTAATCTTGAGTTATTGCCATAGTTAAGTAATCGAAAGGAAAGGAATGATACAGTGGTATCTGAAGCCCTAATTGATTCAATGGTAACTGGAACCCTAAATGATACAGTGGTATCGAAAGCCCTAATTGAATAAGTGGTATTGGAAGCCCTAAATTGAATTAGTGGTATCAGAAGCCCTAAGTGATACAATGGTATCAGAAGCCCTAAATGATCCAATGGTAATCGATGCCCTAATTGCTACAGTGAAGTATTCTTACAATGATTTATCAGTTCGATTCCAAGGTATATAGATTTTAATTTCTATAGTAAATTCATTGATGGTGTTTTAAGTTCTTAGTTAAGAATTTTTTTTTTCATTGTTTTTAACCATCAATCCCTTTTCACGTGAACATGACTGATATAATTGGCTTCCTATGAAACGAAGTAATAGCTGTATTTCTTTGAGTATGTTAATTGTTAATTAAGACTCGGGAAAACTGGTTGTTACAGAGGCACTAAAATTTCAAGTACAAGCAAGTTCTAACAATTGCCATGACAAGAATTTTAGAAGATGGAAAAAAATTGAAGGTGAAACAATTTGGGAATACGTCATTATAACTGAAAATATTTTCTCATCATCAAAGAATTGGTCAAGTCTATGAGATAAGCATGCTGAGGTAGCGCCTACTCATATTCAACCAATCAAAAGGCTCTAGTTGCACGTGTTTGGGAACATTCAATCAGATCATGACAAGTGTACTTGTGGAGTCCACATAAAGCTTTCGACCAATGTATTTTCTGATTGGTCAAGCAAAGTGTTGTGTTGTTCTAATTGGACCACGAGGTGGTGCTTTCATGTAATTGGAGAAGCATCTAATGCTTGTAGTTGTTAGTTGGACTAGGGCTTTGGTGGATTAATTTTGCCCTACAGTTTTAGGCCTGGAGCAATTTTCATCAAAGGAGCACAACAAATGGGTACAGCAGTAATTTTCAGGTTGAAATGGGATCCATGTATCCTATGGATATAGATTAGTTGCACTTGTACCCCTTGCTTCTTAGTATGAGAGGATGTTATCTTATTACTTCCAAATTTGGTTGCAGAGCTTTTGGTAGATTTATATGGTATGTCGAGATAGTTATAGGATTCATGATTGCTTGAGGACAAGCAATTTCAAGGTGGAATTACTGTAATGCCCCCTTTTTGGAATATTAGAAAAAAGTTAAAAACTAATGTTAAATTTATGAACTATTTAATTTGGCTTATGGGAGCTTAATGCAGATTAATAAAAGGGTCATGTTAATATTAAAGGGGCATTAATAAGAGACAAAATGGTAAGAAGACAAGGAGACAGGGTAGGGGAAGCTGAAAAGTCATGACATTGGGCCTTAAAAAGAGGAGAGATGGTTTCATTTGCATGCTTGGTTTATTGTTTGTTTGGAGACTTTGAGTTTCTCTTGGAGAAACATTGGGAGAGTTTATATCTTCCATTTTAGACTTGAGGACGCAAAGCTTTAGGTCATTTCTAGTGGATTGGATGCAACCTTGATTCATCACTGCAGTGGATTCAAGACAGTGTTTCCAATCTGACTGTTGTTGCTGTTTATAAGATTGGCTTTTCTATGCATGCTATTGTATTGCTGAATATTATAATATTACAAGAGAGTTTTTGAGTTTTTTCTATATGAGAAATTATTGTTGTATTGCTAGCTTATAATACAATAACCAGTCTGAAGTTGTATTAAACCGAGTACTTTAATGAGCATTTATTGGTTTGTTTGCTGGTTTATATTACTGGTTTGGTTTGCATGGGTTATCTATTATGTGCTGAAATTTGTCTATGAGAAAAATTGGTAGAATATCGGGATATTACAAATTCTTTTGAAATGAGAGAGGCATGCTAGAATATTCATAAAGACTAGAATTGTGATAGAATATTCATTAAGTGAGAAAAGTATGATATTCTTTTCCCTTTATTCATGTATTTTCTTTATATATATATGTACAATATTTATATATTAACCTATTAGTATTTGCATCCCAATTATTTATCAATACATTTATTTATTTTATTTTTGGGAAATAGCAATTAAAAATGATGATTTTTTCCAACAAATTAATACTTTAAAGACAACTATTTTTCTTAGCAATATGGTGATAATCTAATTGGTATAACCATGAAAACATTTTTAATTATTTCTTTATTTTGAATGCTATAGTAGTATGAAAACATAACAAGTACTCCTAATTACTCAAACAAAGATGTATTGACATTAAAAAAAAATAATTAATTTTCGTATCCGTCACTACAACAGCTATGCTTTTTAAAAAAAGACACATAATCACAACATGTAGATAGGGTTAGGATTCAATAAAACATATAAGATCGTTTACCTAAGTGAGTGATATATATGCATCAAAACAACCACTGCCAAAACGTTAACTACCTCTACTTGGGCCACATTCTTGCCTTCAACTCCTTGCCAACCACTTTGCTAACTCTCAAATTACTTCTACATTGAATAATATCAATTCATTTTATATCCCACAATTTATTATCATGTAATTATACTTTCAAATAAACACATTCTCATATTTTGATTTGATCATGTAATTGTCAAAAATATTCTAATCATGTAATTATTAAATCATTAATATGTTCTAGACTCACCAGACAATGACACTTCTCATCCGATAGTATTTAGAGACATTTCGGGACCCTTGGTCGTCTTGTTCCTTATCCTTTGGTGGTGGACTTCTATTGGCCAAGGAAGGACCCTGAGTCTTGCCTTTGACATCTTCCTTTGCTTCTTTGTTGCTTTGTTACTTTCTTTTGTGGGCATCATTTGCTGTCCATGCTATGGGTGGTTTCCATTGCTTGTAAACTTTTAGTCCCTTAGACCCATGTTGGTATCTTGTTGGAGATTAATAAATTTATCTTATCTTATCTAACTTTCATAATGCATATTAATAGGTGTCATATAAGGTTAATAAGCAGTCAAAGTCAAAGAGAATCAAAGTTGAGATGTGACACTCTTCCCCACTAGGAAGAGGCATTGTCTTGATGTCTTACTAAATACACAACACGCACACACACACATGCATAGTATATAAAATAGTAAGAGTCTTATGAAATCGAAACCAAACAATGCATTAACACTAAGAGGAGTACAAAAGAGCATACATATCGCACATGTGAGCATGCATGAAAGTCTGTTCGCTTATATATTTTCGTAGACATCCCTTGAGTATATGAAGTTCTTAAAAGAAAAACATGTCGTAGGTAATAACATAAAAATCAAGGGAAGCATCTTATACATATCAATCATTGGTAAATTGGCCCAAAGCACTCGTACGCATACAATGCATACATAAGCATATGACATCTTCCTCCTTGCTACCAAATAATATCCATCTAAGTCACAGGGTTCGGCGAACTTCAATGATGAAGTTCGAAATCCGTCGCATATTTAGGGGTTTAAAAAAGTTCGATAAAATTCGTAACAAATTCGTGTTAAAACAACTGTATTTGGTCTACTTTAAATTTTCTCACTGTCGGCTACTTTGTCTGACATGTGAATGGGAAAGAGCGAGGGTTTTAGCCGTCGCACAGATAGGAAAGAGGGTGGTTTCACGGATTTCCTCCCGAACCCGCCATTGACTGTACTCTGCGATTACTCTTCCGTTTTATTTGGACTTAAACGAATATTTTTTCCTAGGTTTTGGATCTTCAGCAGCGATGAACAAGCCCCCGTCGTCATTTCTGAACTTTTTATTTCATTTGATGTTTCCTATCGGCTAATAATTTTGTTTATATTGCTATTATAATGTAGTTTATATTGTTATTATTATATATGTGTTTTTTATTTCTTTATCAATAGTAAAATATATATATATATATATATTTATATTAGAAAAAAATTAATATTTAATATATATTTTTGGTTATGTATTTATATTTTTCTTTTATCAATAGCAAAATATTTTTTAAAAATCTTTTTATTAGGAAAACATTAATGTTTCATGTATATTTTGTTTATGTATTTTATTAAATATTAATATTTTGTATGTTCAGCTATTATTATTCATAAATTTACTATAATTACAATTACTATAACTATATATATATATATATATATATATATATATATATATGGCGAATTTTATGTCGAATTTTTTCGAATTTTTTTGACCTCACGAACTTCATCCAAACTTCATGGTTGTCGCATTCGAATTCAAACTCAAACCTTGTGACTTAGATATCCATAAACATCAAGTAAAGTTGCTCATAGGAATTCATGTGCCTCATTCTAAGCAGTATCTTTTATTATTCTGTTACAAATTGAAATCCAACTCGATCATGAATTAGCAATAAATATATAAGATGTAGAATTTGTTTTTTATATACTTTGAAGTTCTTCAAAATTTCAAAGATTATTGTGATATATTCCACTTTGGTTGTGTACTGCAGAATTAATTTTTCCCATGTATTGCTGATTGTGGAACTATTATCTTTTCGCCTAAACGAATTTTTCCCATTATTTACATGGTTAGTAAGATGGGTATAATATTCATATTTTAAAATGGAATGGCCCACTTATGTTTCTGCCATAATATGCCTTTTACTTGTCAGAGCTCAGAGATACACCGTATATTGTTTTTATACTCGTATCATTTTTGTGTGGTTGACTGTGTATCATTTAATTTATTCTTTCAGAGAAAGCTTATATGAAGATGAAGATTTTGGTGAACGGAAACTGGCTGCCTTGGTTGCATCAAAGGTTGATATTTTGAATTGTCTATGTTAATTGTGTTTTTGTTGATGAATAGCTTTTTATGGTTTCTCTCTTATATCATATTCTTTTTTTTTTTGCTTCTGTTGGACTATTGCAGGTTTTCTATTACCTGGGTGAGCTCAATGATTCATTATCATATGCCTTAGGTGCTGGATCCTTGCTTAATGTATCAGAGGATTCTGATTATGTACATGCCTTACTTGGTAAGTAGTGCTGGTTTATAGCCCATTGAAGCTTTTGTTTTTAAAATAATATTATAATAAGCATTATGTTATTTGATTTTTTTCTTGTGATTTTTGTTTTCTTATCTTCAAGTGAATAGAGATGACATTATCGGATGTTCCTCTGTTTGATATTTTATGGTTTGTTTTTCAAATTTACATTTCAGCTAAAGCCATAGACGAATATGCCACTCTTCGTACACAAGCATCAGAATCAAGTAAAGAGTCAGTGGAGATAGACCCTAGACTAGAGTCAATAGTAGAAAGAATGCTCAACAAGTATGTACTATAAGCAAAATTGTAGATACTCATTTATTTATCTTTAAATGTCTGCGAGTGTTTATAGCATAAAACCATTGTTTGCCTTAAAATAAAACCATTGCAGATGCATTCGTGAGGGCAAGTTCCAGCAGGCACTGGGAATTTCCTTGGAGTGCCGAAGGCTTGATAGGTTAGAAGAGGCAATCCTAAAGAGTGACAATGTTGCTGGAATGCTATCATATTGCATTAATGTTTCTCAAATGTTTGTTAATAGAAGGGAGTATCGATGTCAGGTAAGAATGTCTTTACCATTTAATGAATATGTTTTTAAAGAAATCAGATTTATAATTAGTGATCTAGGGTATATTATTGTTTTAGTGGAATCAGTCATTTGAGTTGGTTAAAAAAAACAATTAGCACACAATTTCTATAAATATCAGTGGACATAGCCAAATGCTTTTGAATGAGGTAGGGAAGTGTCAACATTATCGATAAAAAGGCCTCAAACAGAGTCCAAAGTTTTATTCTCTGTTTCTGCGTAGAATACTCTGGTGTGTACGGTAAAAAGGGTTAATTTAGATACACAAGTACAAACCAGATTTAAAGAAATTATACACATGCATTTGTGCATAAGATCAGATATTTGTATATTTCAATGGTTCATAGTCATATGTTGTCTTTGTACTTTCCTCATGGTTCGTGCTATCTTATTCTATATATAATGCTATTAGATACCTTATGATTCATTCTTCATGCTTCATCCATTTTTATATCTTACATCTTACTTCTTTATTCTCACTTACAATCGATGCTCTTATCTCCCACTTTTCCTTGCTCACAGCTTCTTTATGCCTATTCATAGCACCTTTCCATTCAATTTTTTTATAACAAGTTTGAGTTATCTTCTTATAAATGATGTATCTCTATTGTATGGCTTACTAGTTATTTATGAATATTATTGTTAGTTTGTGGTGACTGATCAGAGAAGTACTGTACATACTTCATAATTCTTAAATTTTTGCTCCTATTTTATCGTGCCTTATTTAGATAGGCATATTGTAACCCTAAAACGAGAATATTATATAAGATAGCTTAGGGTTAGGGATTGTAAAAAAATGCGATGTATAATGAGATAGGTTGTTCTTGCGGTGGTATTGAGCTGTAGGGGTTTGTACTGTAATCACTGGATAATAAGAATGGTTGGATGACTGTGTAGGTGGACCTAGCCTAGGTTTTGGGTGAACCACGCTAAATCTGTGTGTTATTTGTGTTCTTACATTTTTCTTCTTTTGTTTTTTCATTTAACTGTTTATTTGTATATTTTTCTTGATTTGTCAAATCCTAACAATTATGATGTATTTTAAGGCTTATTCCAATGTCATGTATCCCATTGTGTGGGTCCATGAATGATGCAAAGCATCACTTTAGTGGTGCATTGATGCGGATTTTGTCGTTAACCAGTCTTTTGTTTAGTCAATGTGGGCCTTGAAGGATCGGTTGGGATCATTTCCAGTGGATCAAGTTATGTAAATAGGTTTAGCAATTCAAATTTTGGTTTTCCTTCTAAAATGCAAATTTAATTGTTTTAGGTATGCTTGGTTTGTTGAAGGTTAGGGCTTGTTTCCCAGCCTTATTTTTTGGTTTGTTGAGCTCAATAAGGTCTCAAAGACCATGAAGGCCTTGTGAGGACTTTTCTCATGTTTTTATTTGAGTTATAGGTGTCAAAGTGGAAATTTTTATAAGTTTTTTTGAAAGAGGACATTAGGTATTTTGCTAAATTGCATATAATTTTCATTGGATAAGTGCTTGGAATGTTTGTTGACATGAATGAATTAATGTACACGCTCCAAGAGGTTTGATGGAAAATCCTTGTTTCGACAATTATTATGGCAATTTTTCTTAGATCAGTCTGATTTTTGCTTTGTATAGACTTGCACGAAACATGATAGGCTTGTAAATGGTTGGAAAAGTTAGTGTTATGTCTCAAGAATCAAATGCAATTGATTTAGATTCGAGTGATATTAATTTTTGTTCAAGCTATGGCCAAAATACTGCAAGTTACACTGTCACAGAACTTGGGTTTCCAGCAAGAGAATAAATTTCAGAATTTTTTATTACATCATTTAAAAATCATATAACTTGGTGAAAACCTTAATTAGGTTGCTGCCTAGGTGCCCACCAAAGGAAATGTTTTACTTTAATCATTTGTGAAAGTTATGCAGGTCTGAATGTGTTTATGTTATTTTTAGGATTGCTGTACATGTAAGAGCACTGCCTGTAAAATTCAGTCTTTTTCAAATGTAGCGATCTTTCTTGCATTTATATTGAGGATGAGACGAGGAGAGACGGGTCCCTTCATGGGACATGTCTATTCATTATTAGGTGATTAATAAAATGACGATATATATATATATCTATTCACTAGTAGTTATCCAACTGAAGCTACAAAACATCAACATCATCATTCACATTTACAAAGATTAAGTCCATTGAATGAATAGCTTTAGTCCCCAAGTGATTACTAGCAAATCACATTAATACAACTGAGTTAAATCCATAGTAAAAAGGAAGCTTGAGGTTGGCTTTGTTGATCACACAATCATATACATTGTTTAGCATCTAAGCTTCCCTATTCAAGAGAGAATTTGATATTTGGTGTTTCATTATAGAATATTAAGTGTTTTGTCTTGCATGCTGAAGTGGTCACAAGCCTCCAACAACACTTATCTATGCTTTGCTCACCATGATATAGGTTGTTAGGAACATTCACAATAGGTCTTGTTAGTCATATGCCATGGGGTGGCATGCTTAGAAGGTGACCTCATCATTGTTTCCCACCTGCAACCCCCTCATTTCTCCCACCATGGCTAGTTGCAGCAGACAAAAATCATACATCATATTTTGCACATTAAATTCATATTACAGCATTCACAAGTCCGCAATGAAATGTATACTAGATCACGGGTATATATATATATATATATATTATTAATGTCTTTTCTGTTCTCTTCTGATGATGGTGGATGGTTGTATACAGTCTTCATTAAATATCTTATAAGATTGAAGAGTTGCAATGATTAAATACCAAGGGATATAAGGTCTTTTGAGAAATCACATGTTATGCTAAATTGTTGTTGTTGATGTAAACAGAGGAGATGAATGCTCATTATAAAGATTTACAAAGATAATGTTTAAAAAGAAACAATTGTGAACTAAAGATGAAAATAAAAATTACCTAATAAACTAAAGACTAAGATGACCATTAAAGAATCATTATAATATTCTAATACCTTTTTGTAATATTCATCATCTAACTGATGTCTTTTGGTCACAAACTCTGCAAAACATTTTGCTACTGCTGATATTATGATAAAATAATGAATGTGTTAGTAAACAAAGATCATAAATGATCTATATATATAAGTATACACAATAATGTTTTATAACGAACTAAGAGAGGAAATAGGGACATTCTGAAGAGAAACATAAAGAGAGTTTCCATGTTGAATAGAGAGAGAATATGGAAACATAGAAAAGGATTGACCATTGGAAATAAAAATAAATCTACACAATAATGTGTGTTAGTAAACAAAGATCATAAATGATATATATATATATATATATATATATATATATATATATATATATATATATATATATATATATATATATGTATGTATAAGTATACACAATACTATTTTATAACGAACTAAGAGAGGAAATAGGGACATTCTAAAGAAAAATGGAAAGAGAGTTTCCATGTTGAATAGAGAGAGACTATGGAAACATAGAAAAGGATTGACCATTGGAAATAGAAATAGATCTGCTCAGAAATAGAAAGATTTAACTCTAATACCCTCCTTTAATGGTCAATCTAATTTCAAAATAAAATCTGCAACTAACATTATTCCTTGCTTCTATGTGTCGTAGTTCTTTCTTTGAATCGCTGATTGCTTTTCAAGCTAAGTTGCAGGTTCAGATTTTGGTATGGATGTGGGTTCAAAATTCGTCCAAATATTTTTGGGGTTGGGTTTGGATTCGTTTTGGCCCTTGGGTTCATTTGTACAAAAACAATTTTTTTTAAAAAATGTGCATGTGTTTGTATATATATGCAACATCAAAAATGTCCATATATCACCATGCTAATAGTAAAGCAACATAGTGTTGATGTCAGTTTTGTACCACTACATAACATATAGCGATTGAATACTTGATATGGAATATTAGACACTCATTCCCTCTCTTGAAAAGTAAATACTCACGAAGACATGAGAATAACTCCAATGTTCCTTACACCTGTGGATACTAACTCAATTATATCAATGTGATTTGCTGGTAATCACGCAGGTGGCCTTACTTTGTTCATTTAAGGATAACTTGGACTTTTTGTGTGATGGTGATGAATCTAGCTTTGTGAAGTATGTGAGCACCAAATGATGTTGATGGTGGTGATGACGAGGGTGTGTCTACCAATGGTGTTTCTCCTTTTCTAACTTTCTAAGAATGAACTCCAATTACTAAACTACTTGCTGCTCTATTCCTACTCCTATGAATGGAAAGATTAGCAAATGGACGGGGATCGAATCTGATGAAAGCTTACCAGCGGCTCTACCTCCATAGATGCAATGATTCAAGGGAAAAAGACTAGATTAACATGCAAGGGTTCCTAACAAGCCTCTAGGATGCTAGTGGCATAGTTATAGATCCCTATCAAACATCCACTAATATCACCATGCAACTATCCATCTACGCTTACTCTTAACAACTTTTTTGAAATGAAATCTACTTTAACAACTCAAAGAATCTAACTTTAACCATTGGAAGTAGAAACCATGCAATAACACCAAATGTTCTTAATCACCATGCAAGTCACAACAATGATAAAGAGAAACAATTTTGGTATTATCTTAGCAACAATTTTCTTCAACCCTTTACAAATGAGAGCAAATGGCCTTATATAGAGGTCAAAATTATAACCAACAGTAGAGATTAAGAGGCAAAATCAACGATCCAGATTGGATTCTAGAAATCCTAATTAGCATTGCCACCCCATCGGCCAATGAGAAGACACCACCTCATCAATGGACCAATGAAAAAAAAGGAAAAGTGGCAACCAATGAGAAGGCACCAAAATGGTAGCCAATCAGAATCAGACGCCTATCCTACCCAAGAAGGAGGAGAAATTGCCACTTGGGCTTACATCAAATGATCTTCTAATATAGTTCTATCCTTTTCTTTCATCTTTTTAGCCAAAGTGATGAACTTGGCTATAATGTTGTTTCCTTCATGGGAGGGCAAAGTGTATGCTTTATCTTGAGCTCAGTTGAATTCATCATGTTGCTTGCTGCTTGCAGTGTTTTCTCATGATCCTTCTCATATTCTTTCGCATATCCGATAAAGGCATTGAGGGAGGCAAGGGTGCCCAAATGTTTCTTCTTGATGGCAACCTTTCCCAACTCATCCAATCTTGATCCAAACTCTATCTCATTGACGTTCTCCTCTCTGATATCTTCAAAGTCAAGTGCAACTCCAACATCGCTCAACATGGTTGAAATGGAATTGTCAACACTTGAGCTGTGTTGTGCAATCTCATTCCGTATCTCTTCAAGTATCCTCAATCTAATGGTCAAGGCAACAAACCAAGACTCCACTGTACTCATTCCTCCCTCATCTACCGACTTGGCTCTTTCCAAATATTTCTCTGGTAACTCGATAAATGCTTGTAGCTTGGGAATGGCTAAGTCTTTGATTGGAAGGAAATCCGTCCACTTACCTTCAACTGTTCTGAAATTATCTTTAATAGCCACTAATGCCTTGAATGTCGAGACAAAGGAAGGTAAGAAATTTCGTCCATCTTGAATTGTATCATGGATCCAATCCTTGACTTCGTGGAATTGAGCCAATATCTCTTCTGTGTTGCTCCCACTATCTTGAGGAAGGGCTGCCTGGTGCAATTGTTGGATAGGTTGACAATCTCTCCAATACCTGTTTTTGGCATCCAACTTTTCAATCCTTTCGTTTGCCTTCCTCAACCTTTCTCTAATTGAAACCATGCCTTCCTGGATCTCCTCACATTCCATGTCATTCGTGATTCTTCCCAAGTTATGCTCTGCTATCTCATACTCCTGAGCTACAATCTCATACACTGTATCATAATCTCCTCTTAGCACATTTTCATCATCTTCCAATTGATCGGGGATATCAAGGCCTCTCCATCTGATTGCCTTCATCATGCTCACTGACAACCTTGAGAAAGCTAGCTTCCCAAAAATCTTCTATAGTAGGAATATGCTTGAATGTATTTCTGTGAGATGCCTTGATAAGACCATTAGGATCGAATCCTTGTCTTACTCTATACCATCCTACATGATACCATTCAACTCTTTCTCCACAGTTGCAAAGGCGACAGGATTGGGGCAAGTATCATTGCCTATTCCAAATGAGAACGTAATCCTTGTCTCACCTTTAAGTTTCATCATTTTGTCATAATGCTCAAGTTGCCTAGCCAACTCCATCAAAACTACCTTTTTGGGTGGGCACCTTGGAAGTCTCTTGGGACAAACTGTACTTTTTGCTACTCTAATATATGTAAATTGCGGAAATTGGATGAGCCAACTCCCATACTTTTTAACTTTTGCTTCCGCTCCCATTGATAGCCTTCGAGCAGGTGTCCCTTGTAATATCCTTACTGTCTTCATGGCAAAGGCGTCATAAAACATTTAATAATCTTTGGTGTTGTGCAACTGAAGTTGTGGAAAGCACTCATGCACCATACATTGCCTCGACCCATGGCCAATCACTCCTAATGCCTTGAGTTCAGGATTTTCATATAGTCTCGCAATCAAATAGAAAAGATAGGACCCCATATAGAATTGCCTTTGATTTTGCACTCTCCTAAGTAGCAACTCTATATTTTCACTTATAATCCTAGCCCCATCAAATCTTCTCTTTCCAATTTCAATTTCACCAATAAAGAAATACATCCAGTTCTTGAATTGCATACCTTGAGCCATGCTCATGATTCGGTTCAGAAGCACAATGAGATCGCCATACGCTGATTTGAAATCTAACTTGGTGAGCCTTGACAACTTGGTAACTCCCTAACCAATTCTGCTTTAGATGAATGAAATAAACCTCTTGATTATCGTGAAATAACTTAGCCACCTAATCCATCATTACCACTGTCATGCTTTTATATTGGGGAATATTAAATGCTTCTTCGACCACTTGTCTGCCGATGTTGGTTAACACTCTCTTCCCTTCATAAAAAATGATGGTCTTGGTAACAATATCAAACCGGAATGGACACTTCATTACCAATTCTGGACAAGGCAAGGGAGGAGGGAAAGCCGCTATGTAAACAATTCTGCTCTTGTAGATCTTCTTTGCCATGGGGGATTGTCCTTCTTTCAATCTATCTTTTAACTGTATCATGTTCATCGTGCCGATATTGGTATCACTTATTCGCCTCACTTTCAAGAAGAAGGTGGTCTTAGGCATCATGTCTTCTTTGTCCTTTTTGGTATTCGTTCCCTTTGGGTTTTTGCTTGCACTAACATCTACCATCCTAAACATTTATTTCTGCCCTTTCGTTCTAAATGATATGGACTACACTTATCAATCTCCAACCCTTTTCTATTGATGGAATC
This sequence comes from Cupressus sempervirens, assembly GCA_028749045.1. Taxonomy (NCBI): domain Eukaryota; kingdom Viridiplantae; phylum Streptophyta; class Pinopsida; order Cupressales; family Cupressaceae; genus Cupressus; species Cupressus sempervirens. Next base: position 167,814,283 of record CM053793.1, on the reverse strand, counting down.
TAGCTTATTTTTGCCTCGCCAAGTCCTATCTGTACACTTATTTATCTCCAACCTTCAACCTAGTGGTGGGACTATACTTATTTCTGCCTCTTTGTTACCCTAGGATGGACTACACTTATATCCCCCAACTTTAATCTTAGGGTGGTCTAGCTTATTTCTGCCTCTCCAAGTGTCCTATAATGAAATCTACACTTATATCTCCCAACTTCAGCCTATCAATGGAATGATGAAGTGGTGGATGATGAGTGCAAGAAGAACATAAGGGAAACGAATCAAGTAAGAACAAGGAATAGAATCTGCCTTTAAATCAGTCTTCACCTCTAAAAATAAGTAGAATTTTTCCTTAAATCTGCCTTTACTGTAAAGATTATACTAATTCTTTGTCCTTTGGATCAAACTTTTAGTTCAGTTTTGAATAGCTGAGAATGGTCTTCTAAATATTATGAATATTCAGATTGTTTGATGAAGTTATAACTTATCTTGAGTGCAGATCCAATTCCCTTATTATCAATCTGAAAATTAGAATATCTCAGACTTAGTATTTGCTGGAAGTAAGATGCATATAGGAGCAAACTGCTGTGTATTGTGTGTCCTATAATCTGCATTTACAATTCACTTATATATCCTTTATAAAGGGTATGTCCCTCAAGGGACATAACCCTTCCTCACTTGGCACCTGTATATATATATAAAGTGCCAGTCATTGGATATATTATCAATAAGAGGAGGTACGATTTGTATTGTTAGACCTGTAGGACTATTTTGGTTAGAATTTTAACACTCCCTCTTAACCTGATAATCTTACAGAGAGATATTATATCTAGCAATCATCAATAAAGATGAGTAAGCAAGAATTAATACTCTATATTTGTCTGTCTCTTATGTGGTATCGTAGAACACATGATACAAAGTCGTATTACTTAAACCTGTGATATGACAAATCACTGCCACTAGTGATAGTGATATTATACAGGATAAATCTAAAGTGTAATCTCTTCATTTATCCAAGTTATGATTTCATAGAAACTGGTATTTCCATATCACAACACGATCCTGAGTTTTAAGATCTACCAGAATACAGGATAAACCTAGAGAATACTAAGATTATTCCTTTATCCAATTTGTGACCCATGAACATAGTAATGTCAACATCACAATATTATCTTGAACTCATCTAGATCTTACAGTAGATCTCTACTGTTTAGCACATTATCTAAGAAATCGTCACCTCTCATAATGTTTTATATGAGGGTTCATTATTTTCAGAGATCGTCACCTCTTAAAATAATGAATACAAATGGTGGAGCCCATAATAGTCAATAGCCTGACAAAATAAAATTATTTTATTAATAATCAAGAGAGTACAAATGGATTACAACTCAACCATACCAAGTCTCTTCCTGAAATGTTCTATCTTCACTCTAGATAGAGGTTTGGTGAGTATGTCTACTGTTTGATCTGCAGTGCAAATGTATTCCAATTTTACAGAATTCTTGTCTACCATATCTCTTACATAATGGCAAGGAATTTCAATATGCTTGGACTTGTCATGGAAAACTGGATTCATTGAGAGCTTGATGGAACTCTGATTATCACAATGAATAATCGTAGAATTTATGGCTTGCCCAAATAATCCTACAAGTAACTTCCTCAGCCAGACTGCTTCATGAGAGGCCATTGCTGCTGCAGTGTATTTGGCTTCTGTGGAGTTCTGAGCTATTGAAGACTGCTTTTTGCATATCCAAGATATCATTGCTGATCCTAAATTGAAATAGCATCCTGAAGTGCTTTTCCTGTCTTTAACACTTCCACCCCAATTTGAATCGGTGAATCCATGCAAATCTAAAGCAACTTTCTCACATTTGAGTCCATAATTAAGAGTGCCTTGTAAGTATCTCATAATGTGTTTAACAACAACTAGGTGAATCTCCTTCGGTTCACACATAAACTGAATTAAGGCATTAATAGCATAGCAAATATCAGGTCTTATATTTACTAAGTACATAAGGGACCCAATCATTTGTCTGTAGGGAGCAGAATCTATGGAGGGTGATTCTGCAGCTACTTCTTTATGTAAATTAGTTTCCATTGGAGAAGACATAGATTTGTAATTCCACATTCCAAATCTCTTCAAGATATCTGATGTGTACTTTCCTTGATTAAGTATGATACTGTCAGAATTCTATCGTACTTCTAATCCTAGGAAGTAACGGAGAAGCCCCAAGTCTCTCATCTCAAATTCTCTAGTTAGATCTTTCTTGCACTGATCTATAAGATGATCATCACTTGTGATTAATAAATCATCAACATACAACATTAGAATTATCATATCATCTTTATCTCTTTTATAATATAAGTTTGGATGGGCTTCATTCTTGGAGAATCTTAGGCAGTGAGATATTTATCAATCCTTTCATACCAGGCCCTGGGAGCCTGTTTAAGCCCATAGAGAGCTTTTTTGAGCTTGCAAACAAATGTGTTAGGATCATGGGTTTCAAATCCTTCCGGTTGCTCCGGATAGACTTCTTCTGAAATTTTTTCATTTAGGAATGTTGTTTTTACATCCATCTGATGTACCTTCCATCCCTTTGATGCGACAATTGCTAAGACTATTTGTACGAAGGTATATCTCCAACATGAGCAAAGGTTTCTTCATAATCAATTCCTTCTTTCTGAGGAAAATCCTCTTGCTGCAAATCTGATTTTATATTTCTCAATACTACCATCAACATCATGCTTTATTTTAAATATTCACTTGGAAGAAACAACAGATTTTCCTTTAGATCTTGGAACAATTTCCCAAACATCATTTTTATTCTTCTGTCATAGCTTCTTTTCAGGTTGAATGTTTAATAGTATTAGAAAGATTGGTTGGCTCTGTTTTGGATAAATCACTCATGTTTGTTGTATAACTAGAGATTCTTTTAGGCTTTCTTTGACTATTCCTGAAGGTGCAGCAAAGTCTTGAGCTGCTTCAACTATTTTTATATCCCAAAGTGGTCTTTTTTTTGAATTTTTTTCAAGGTTCATATTTTGAATTTCATCTTCAATCTCTTCTAAGTTCTCCCTCTGGGATCCAGATTCACTATTTCTTCCAGAACTCGATAAAGGAGAAGGTTCATCAGAACTTATGGCTCTTTTGAATGCAAGATCTTCCTCAAAGATTACATCTCTTCTAAGTTCAATAGTTTTCTATTCAGGTATGAAAATTTTATATGCTTTAGAAGTTTCACTATACTCTACAAAGATACCTTTCCTCCCAGAGGGTTCTAACTTGGTTCTCTTTTCTTTTGGAACATCAATATATACAGGACATCCAAAAATTCTAAGATGACTTATATTGGGTTTTAATTTAGTAAATACTTCTTCAGGGGTTTTATCTTTAAGATAGGAGTGAGGGCTTCTGTTTTGAATATATACAGCAGTACAAGAGGCTTCTGCCCAAAGATAGTATTCTAGATTTTGGTCAAAAATCATAGCCCTAGCAGCTTCTATAATTGTCCTATTCTTTCTTTCAGCTACCCTGTTTTGTTTTGGGTTATAAGGAACAATGTACTCCCTCTTGATCCTTGATTCTTTACAAAAACCTTTTAAACAAGTCTGAAGTATATTCTTCTTTGTTATCTGTTCTAAGGGTTTTAATTTTATGTCCTGAAAATTTTTCAGTTAATGCTTTGAATTCTTCAAATCTTTGTAGGATTTCTTTTGATTCCTTGTATTTTAAGAAATAAATCCATGTTTTCCTAAAGAAGTCATCTATGAACAAGATATAATACCAGAATCCTTCAAGAGAAGGAACGGACATAGGTCCACATAAATCTGAATGAATTAATTTTAGTACATTATTTGTTTTCCTAGTGCTATTATGATAGGGACTTCTGGTGCTTTTACCCAGAGCACACCCCTTGCAAATACTAGGGTAATCTTTATTTAATTTGGGTAATCCAGTAACCATCTTTTCTATAGTTGATAAGGTTTTAAAATTTAGATGCCCTAATCTTCTGTACCATATTTCGTTTGAATCTTCAGCTTCGTGAATTAGGGCTTGAATGGATCGACTAGATCTTGTATTCAATTCATACAAATATCCCTTTCTTTGACCAATTAACTTTGCTTTCTTGATGGAAGAGTTCTTAGCCCAAATTAATACTTTTCCATCCATGAATGCAACATTGTGTCCATCATCTTCAAGTGTTGTAATGGAGATTAGGTTTCTTTTAATCCCTGGTACATAGAGTACACCTTTAAGAAGAAGAGTATTTCTTGATTTTAGTTTCGAAGTACAATTTCCAATTCCTTCGACGGAGTGTGTTGAGTTATCACCAATGGTAATTTCACCGTCAACCTTCTTTGATAAAGAATCTAGAGTTTCTTTGTATCTTGTTATATGTCTAGAAGATCCACTATCAATTACCCATGCTTTATTTGAAATTTCATTTGATAGAGAGGAATACAAAACACGATTCTCAGGATCATAAGTATCTTCTTCTCTAATGACATTTGTACAATTTGCTGCTTGTTTGGAATTTTCAGGACAATTAGATCTATAATGTCCAAATTTTTCACATTTGAAACACTTTATTTTAGATAGATCTTTCTTGGGCTTTTTGTTATTTTGATTTCCTTTTTCCTTCTTGAAATGCTTCTTCTTACCCTTATAAGAGTTTGCATTAAGAATGTGAAGCTCTTCATCTTTTACTTTTGGTTTCCCTCCTTTCTTTAGTTTTCTAGATTCCTCTTGAAGACAATCATTCTTGACTCTGTTAAAGTCCGAAAGCTGATCTCTGGCACTTATTCCTTGTGCGAATGTTTTCCATGAATCTGGCAATCCATCAATAGCCATAAGCGTTAATTCTGTGTCATTAATGATGGTTCCTATGCTTGATAATTCATCTCTAATGCCGGCAACTCTTAAGAAGTAAGAACTTATCGATTCTCCTTTCTTTATCTGAATGTGATTCAATTGCCTTTTTAGTGCAAGAACCCTGGTTGCATTGTTTACTTCATAGGCATTTCGTAATGCATTCATCATATCAAAGGTAGTTTGATGTTTTGTAAGCATAGGGACGATATCATTTTTAACTCCATCCAAGATGGTTTGTAACTTTGTATAGCTTTTCTATTTCCATTGCTCCATATGGATTTGTGAGGTTCAACTGGGGGTTGTTTGGATGCTCCATCAACGAACTATTTTATATTGTTCTCTTCAAAAATCATTAAGATTCTGAATTTCCAGGCTTCAAAGTGTTCTTTCCCATCAAGCCTGTCCTCGGGTTTGATTGTATATGCCATTGAAGATAGGAGAAAATTACTAAGTATATATGAAGTCTGATGACTGAATTTGCAGAGCCCTAGATTTAATAACCTGGCTTTGATACCACGTAAAGATTTTGCTAATTCTTTGTTCTTTGGATCAGACTTTTAGTTCAGTTTTGAATGGCTGAGAATGGTCTTCTAAATATTATGAATATTCAGATTGTTTGATGAAGTTATAATTTATCTTGAATGCAGATCCAATTCTCTTATTATCAATCTGAAAATTAGAATATCTTAGACTTAGTATTTGCTGGAAGTAAGATGCACATAGGAGCAGACTGCTGTGTATTGTGTGTCCTATAATCTGCATTTACAACCTACTTATATATATCCTTTCTAAAGGATATGTCCCTCAAGGGACATAACCCTTCCTAACTTTGGCACCTATAGGATATATATATATAAAGCGCCAATCATTGGATATATTATCAATAAGAGAAGGTATGGTCTGTACTGTCAGACCTGTAGGATCATTTTGGTTAAAATTTTAATATTTACCAATAACTGGGCCCTCAAATTCGGATCAGATTTCGGAAATTTCAACCTTTGCAAATAATGATGCCCAAGCAAAAGTTGGAATTTTGACTTCCTTGAAATTGCCCACACATGCCAAAAAAAATCAGACCTTGGACCATATAGCCTCTTCACCAAATAAAATCACCCAATTCTGAAATTTGCTACCAAGAAAATGGAAAAATTTGCCTTAACAAAATCACCCTAGCTGGAAAAAATAAGAATTGCTCCAAAAATCGCCCTAGGGCAGAAATTCGCCCAAGCAAGGAGAATAAAATGTCGCCAAAAAAGGATAAAATCTGTATTACGAGGTAATTGGTAAATACTTGCTTGATATTGACAGAGACCGAAAGGTCAATATATACAAAAGAGTGAGACGATGTTTCTTTAGGAAATGATAGTAAAGAATAGAAACATTCTATTCTAGAGAAAGCAAAAAACAAAAACAAATTAAAGCTTAAGATATTTACAATAGATAACCATTAACTAATAATAGACGTCTTATCTATTATTGTAATACCCTCCTTTAATGGTTAATCTATCTAGAACACCAAGCTGTCCTTTGAATTTGACAAACTTATCAAGACCAAGAGGTTTGGTGAGAATATCTGCAGTCTGATTTGTGGTAGGAACATATTGCAAATCTATAGTCCCCTCTTCAACCAACTGTCGTATGTAATGACAATGAACATCCACATGCTTGGTTCGTTCATGAAAGATTGGATTGCGTGGTAACTTGATAACGCTTTCGTTATCAACAGGGTAGTTGGTCTTGCTAGTGTCGTTTGCATATCCGCAAGCATCCAACGAAGCCAAACAACTTCACATCCTGCCTTAACAGTCCCTCTGTATTCAACCTCTGTAGAAGAGAGAAACTGCCTGTTGCTTTTTTTTGGTCCATGTGATTGCACCGGATCCCAAACTGAACACATATCTAGATGTTGACTTTTTATCATCAACAGAGCCTACCCAATTTGAATTCGTGAACCCACTGAGTTTAGGATTAGAACTTCAAGAGTATAGAAGTCCATAATCTAAAGTGCTCTTCACATAATGAAACACATGCTTTGCTGCCATCCAATGATCAGCCTTAGGAGCTGTCATAAAGCGTGAAATATAGCTGACTGTGAAGCTGATATCAGGCCTAGTAGTAGAGAGGTAGATGAGGTTGCCTACTAGTGGCTTGTATGTAGTATCATCAACGGAAGGAGAATTAGACTTGGCTGATAACTTGATACCTTTCTTGATAGGTGTAGATGCAGGTTTGCAATCTTGCATTCTGAATTTGTCTAATAGGGCCCTGGCATATTTGGATTGAGAGATGAATATACTAGAAGACTGTTGCCAAACTTCAACACCTAAGCGATAATGCATGAGCCCAAGGTTAGTCATATCAAAAGATAGGCATAAGTTCTGTTTGATTCTCTGAATCAAAGATGCCGAATTGCCAATGATGATCAGATCATCCACATAGATAACCAGAAGGATGATGTCACTGTCAGTAGTCTTGATGTACAGATTGAGTTTGAAAAACTCCTCTTGAAGCCTTGATCACTGAGGTACTTATCAATCTTGATGTACCATGCCCAAAGGGCCTGCTTCAAGCCATAGAGAACTTTTACCAACCGGAGAACTTGATGGTCTTTACCAGCAACCTTGAAACCAGGAGGCTACGTCATGTAGACCTCTTTATGGAGATCACCATTCAGGAAAGCACTCTTAATGTCCATTTGATGGACCTTCGAGCCAAACTATGCTGCCATGGCTACGATTAATTTGATGGTGCTCATCTTTGCAGTAGGAGCAAAGGTCTCTTCATAATTAATGCCCTGACGTTGAGAAAAGCCCTTCGCCACTAAACGAGCTTTGTACTTGTCCAAAGTACCATCTGATTTGTATTTGATTTTGTAGACCCATTTGCAACCAATGGGTTTCTTCCCTGGTAGAAGATTAGAAAGGACCCAAGTGTTGTTCTACAGCAGGCTCTGGTGTTCAGATGTCATGGCCTGCTCCCACCCTAGAATTTCTTTAGCCTCGGAATATGTTTGAGGTTCAAACAAATTGTGGATGTTGGCCATAAGAGCAGAGTTAACAGAATTTGTAGTTTTGCACTTTTTTTGAGCAATTCTCCCATCAATGAGCTCATCATCACGAAGATCAACAAGTGTCTTAGCCCACCACTTAGGCCGGATAGGAGAATGATCAATAGTAGTACTAGGAGATGCTTGATTAGCAGGATCCTCATCAGAAGAAGCTGGATCAAACTCAGGTGAAGCATCTTCAAAGTGAGGTGATCCTGTAGGAGAAGCCGGAGGTGTCTGTACAGGTATCACTGGAATAATTGGAGCTGCAGGAGCTATTGGAGCCCTCCCATCAGGAGCTACTGGAGCCCTCCCATTAGGTGGACCTAATGGAAGCCGAACTCCCAAATCATGAGTCATCACAAGCTAGTCTGCTGGATCAGGAATAGGAGAAACAGACATGAATGGTCCTTGTTGCTTATCAAAGACTACATCACGACTATAGATGAGACGAGATGTCTCAACATCGATCAAGTGGTAGGCTTTGTGAAGACTGCTATATCTAGCAAGCATGAGTTTCTAACTCTTGGCATCTAACTTGGTATGTGAAGCATCAGGGATCCAAACAAAAGCAAGAGAGCCAAAAACCTTCAGGTGATTGATTTTGGGCTTGCGACCTGACTAGGCCTCTTTCGGAGTTTTACCTTTGACCGCCATTGTGGGTGACCGGTTCAATAGATAAACTGCAATGTTAACTGCTTTTGCCAGAACATGTCTCTGTTCGAGCATGGAAAGAGCCATCTCGGTGATTGTCCTGTTCCGACGTTCACCTACACTGTTCTGTTGTGGCGTGTGGGGTGTGGTTAATTGGCGTTTGATGCCATGTGTATCCAAGAAGTTGGAGAAAGCATTAGAACAAAATTCTTCCCCATTGTCTGATCTAAAAGTAATAATAGATTTCTCAGACTCTTTTTCAACTAAGGGTTTAAATTTCTACAATACAGTAAATGCATCTGATTTCTTTTTAAGGAAATACACCCACATTTTTCTATTGAAATCATCAACAAACAATAGAAAATACCTGGACCCAAGAACAGAAGGAGTGGCCATAGGACTGAAAGGTGGCAAAAATAACTAACATTTCTATTGAAACAAATTTTTGGGAAAAAAATTCAGAACAAAAGAGACTCAAAATTTTCTTGAAAGTTTTGCCAAATTCTATGAAATCCCATCCACACCCGCTCTGATACCATGTTATGGTGAGTTGATGTTGTCATTATTTAAATCGGAGGAGGTGAAAACTCCTTATAAAGATTTACAAAGATGATGTTTTAAAAAGAAACAATCATGAACTAAAAACGAAAATGGAAACTACCTATTTATAAAGACTAACTAAGATTACCATTAAAGAAACATTATAATATTCTAATATCACATCCCTTCATTACCGGTTGCTTTATGTTTATAAAGATCCTTAAGCTCTGTCACCTTAACCGCATGTGATTAGTTGAAATTCTGATCTCCTTCTCTACAAAGATAATTGCAGTTCCTGGCCAATTGTTTCACTTGAAATGCTTCACTGCAAGTCCTATCATCAGCTATGATATTGTTTGGTGGTCTGATAATTCAACAGTGGTCAAAGGAATATTATGCTGGCTTTGTCTGTCATTCTTCATAATTAGAAAGAAAATTGTTTTCTAGGGGAAATGATGACTGGGTTCCGGTTTTCCCTTTGAAGCTAGCATCTTTTACGGTTATGACATCATATTGAATTTCTTGGTAATTGTTCTCTGTCATTACGTTTTGTAATATCATGACCATGCTCACAAAGATTGAGAGAATTAGTTTTGTTATGAGTATCTTGTAGAAGGCCCAAAACTGAAAGCTAAAATGCTTCATTTATAATGTTTATGGACTGTTGAGCCTACAGACACTGAGAATGTTAATTCAGGTGCAGAATTTGGGCTATAAAGGATTTCATGTGTAATATATGCAGCCACAAGCTGGACCTGAATGGTTAGGAAAGAATTTAGATAGCGGTGGCCATGGTGACCTTAAGACGGTATATCACTGCTAGGGCTGGAAGGTTTACAACACAGAAACCTGAATCCTTTATTCCTCCAAAGAGAGTATCATTTATAGTTTCAATAAGAGTTAATATCAAATGTCAATTATGATATCAAGCAAAGACTTGAGGGCTTCATTTGCCATGCTCTCAAAGGTTGAAAGGCTTACATTTTGATACCAGTATCTTGTCAAAAGCCCAAAATTGAAAACTATAATTTTGTCATTTATAACTTTTATAGACTGTTGAGCTAACAGCCACTCAGAATGTATCTAAGACATGGTATTTTGGCGAGAAGGCTTCATATACTGTAAAGTTAATGCCTTGAAGGCAATGCAGCCATAAGCTGGACTTGACCAGTCAGGAAATGATCCTTTAGTCCTGCAGTTAGAGTATCATTCTATTTAAAAGGTCCAATGTTTCCTCAAGGGTTAAGCAAGCGCATGCATTTCCAATAAAAAGGATACAGCGGAGTGGTCAAGAAGTGTATTGCACACCTGCCTGTCACTTGAACATGTGTTTTGAGGGTGGGCAGAATTTTCCAATACCACTCTCTGCATCTTCTATTTCTATAATGTATATTATGTGGCTGAAGATTCACAGGTATTGCATATATCAACAATACCTCCCTTAAACATTGTAAAGCCAGGAATTGTGCTCAAAATGAGGGCTAAGCAATGCTAGTCAGTCCCCAGAAACTCTCACAACACAAAAACAAAGCATACCATTCGAAGATTAAACTTCAGATGGGTACATAGAGAGCTCAAATGGAATGGGTGGAAGCAAACACAAGTGAAATCTCAACATATGTCAAGTTTCTGCTCTCAAGTTTATGGCCCCCTTCTTAACGCAACCCATGGCCTTAACACCTATCAGTCACAATCTCAAATGGAATGGGTGGAAGCAAACACAAGTGAAATCTCAACATATGTCAAGATTCTGCTCAAGTTTATGGCCCCCTTCTTAACGCAACCCATGGCCTTAACACATCACTCAAATCTCAAATGGAATGGGTGGAATCAAACACAAGTGAAATCTTAACATATGTCAAGATTCTGCTCAAGTTTATGGCCTCCTTCTTAGTGCAACCCATGGCCTTAACACCTATCACTCACAATCGCCAAAGTATATCAGATAGCATCTTCATGTAAAGTCTCAGAGTCTCTAATGCATATCAGATAATACCAACACTACAAAACTTAATATTGAGCACAGCATAAGTTAAAGTTACTTTAGTGGTGCTTGTCCTCTCTCTCTAGCTTTGTTATTCTTCTTTACTGTATTCTCTTGGCTTGTAATGGTCTATTAAGAGATCTGTAAAGCTGGTTCGGTTTATGGTCGCTACCACTGTTCAGTTCCTTGTGGGCATGGTTCCTCAACAACTGGTATTGCTACATCTTTCAAACAGAAATCAGTATGCTTGCCCAGGTTTAGGGCTTAATCCGTACTAAGTGATTTTCCAATTAAACAGAAACATCATTCGAGATAATCTTTTGTCAAGCAAAATCATGTGCATGTCCATTAAATTGATAACAATAGTTATTTGCAGAACTCATCATTCTATGTTGAGCCTTGCCAACTATTGGGGATGGATGCTAATCATAATATTAGTATGTAGCTTTTAACACCATAATAGCCTACTATATTATCAGACAGAAAAAATACTAACTCAATCGCAAACCTATAGGAGTCACAAGCTACACTGTCACCCACAATGGTCTGAAACACATGAATACTGTAATGAATGCCCATGATGACTGTGAACAGAAGCCCTGATGTTAGAATGGCAGCTCATGTGAGCTGGTAACCTCACATATTGATGAAGCGTCAACTTGAGCAATATTGATAATTAATGACAATGGAAGAGAAACCTTTGGTTCAGGTTGTCTAGTGTTTACATTGGATATCATTACTTTTCTGCCACGTTGCTAGTAAATTGTGACTTTGCCTTCCATAGGATACCATCTGTACAATCAGGGGCGTTTCCTTTCAAACCCACAGAAGTCAAATGCATTAGCTGTTAGCACAATAATTAACCAATATATAATCAAATCAGATCATTGAGTCAGCTGCAGTGTGCAATCAAAAGTCATATAATGTACTGCATTGTCACATGCAGAATTAACTGGTAAATTATGGTAATATAGTATACAATCAACTGATATGCGTGAAAGTTTTCAATCACACAATTATGTGTTGCATAATTTGGAGAAAAAGTTTTAACTATTTCTGGGTTAACATATTTGTTTAGGGTGCAAGTGTAAGTCTGTATGTAACTAGGAATGTATCAGGTAAGACTCCAAACATTGTACATTTAATCTAATCACATTTGATAGGAATGCTAAGAATATTACTCGCTGAATTATATAATCATTAGTTGGTAGATATTTATAGATCACATTGATTATCTTTTTACACGTCCATAATTATGTGCATAGCTACACTGACTTGGTTAAATCGATTTATTAAGTTGTGCGGATAAAAAATACCTTAAAGATGTACATATTTTATTCTTTGTTCATGTTTAAGTTCTATTCCTTTCTCGGTGATTCTTTGAATTGAGGCTATATTGGAGCACTGTATCTTAATGTATTAGAGCTTCTGAAATGCCTATTTACTATTGAAATAAGATACTGGTATTGCTTGCAATAAATTATTTATGACTAATGAAATCTGCTTTCTCAGGTTTTTCGTCTCCTTGTGAAAATTTACCAGAAGCTTCCTTCACCTGACTATTTAAGCATTTGTCAGTGCCTTATGTTTCTAAATGAGCATGGGACTGTTTCAAATATCTTGGAGAGTCTCTTGAAAGGAGAGAAGGTAACTTCTTTGTAGGAATAGTGCAGAGTATTGGATGTTATCTTAGATTTAGAAATATGATTCATTGTCTAGCTTGGTGAACCAAAATATATGTTTTTATCTTTGCAGGATGATGCCCTGTTGGCATTTCAGATAGCCTTTGATTTGTATGAAAATGAGCATCAGGCATTCTTGCTAAATGTTAGAAACCAACTTCCCGAGCCAAAATATCGACTCCTTAAAAACCCAAATGCCACTCAGCCTTCAGATGACGTGCAGGCTGATAACGATAATGTTGCTTCAGGCCAAACTTCTGTTGCAATGGATACCTCTGGTGATGTTCAAATGGAAGACGATCCCATGTCTGCTGAACCTGTTGCTGAACTGGATGTAAAAGAAGCCACTTATTTAGAAAGATTAGCTAAAATAAAAGGAATTTTGTCTGGCGAAACACCTATCCATCTGCTATTGCAGTTTTTGTACAGTCACAACAGGTTTGCAGTCTTACCTTGCATAAGTTTTTCTTGCAGCCAATTTTTTGTTTGCAACACTGGTTATCCTTACGTATCTACTGAGTATGAATGGAATTTTGTATTTTTTTTCTGTATAAAGCAACACTCTTTGGTTTCATATAAATATTGTATTTGTTGCAATCTTGTGCTAGTTACCGTGTTTTCATCTATAATGGCATTTTAATTTTAATTCACAACTTTACAAGGATCGTAATTGGATGTGAGCGTTAGTTAGCAGTATTGATGTCTCTTTTTCCACAGTTCTTGATGTCTCTTTTTAAGTATTTAAGAAGATTACCTCCCTTCCAAAAGTCTATTTCACTTTCAAAGACATTGTCCCTTACTGTTAAATACATGCTTTTTTTGCAGGTCGGATCTTCTTATACTAAAGACAATAAAGCAGTCAGTTGAAATGCGCAACAGCGTATGTCATAGTGCAACTATTTATGCGAATGCCCTAATGCATGCTGGGACAACTGCAGATACTTTTCTCAGGGAAAATCTGGTGAAATAACAATTCTTTTTATTTTCATTAGTTATCTGTGTTCATAATTTAGTTTTTTAGTTAATTCTGTGCGACATATTTGACATGTGTGGCACCAGGAATGGTTGAGTAGAGCGACAAACTGGGCAAAGTTCAGTGCTACTGCTGGTTTGGGAGTCATTCATAGGGGTCACCTTCAACAAGGCCGTTCGTTGATGGCTCCGTATCTTCCTCAGAATGGTACACCTGGAGGTGGGAGTCCCTTTTCTGAGGGTGGAGCCCTTTATGCTTTAGGACTCATACATGCTAACCATGGAGAAGGTATCAAACAGTTCCTCCGTGAAAGCTTGCACAACACAACTGTCGAAGTAAGCATCCATTTTAGTTGCAAACCTGGATTGACTAGTAATTGGGAATTGGTTAAACTGTTATTTTATTTTTTCATGCAACAAAATTCATTAGAGTTGCATTTTAATTTTTGCAGGTAATCCAACATGGTGCATGCTTGGGGTTGGGCCTAGCTGCTCTAGGAACTGCTGATGAAGAAGTCTATGACGATATCAAGAATGTCCTCTATTCAGATAGTGCAGTTGCTGGAGAAGCTGCAGGTATTGGCATGGGACTGCTGATGGTTGGGACAGCAAGTGAAAAAGCAGGTGAAATGCTAGTGTATGCACATGATACACAGCATGAGAAGATTATCAGGTAAGACATATTGATGCATTGATATTGAAGTTAAACACACTAAATATCAAGGTTTTGATGAGTTGAGAAATACTCAGCAGGACTCACCCAACTCGCCAGTTTTTAGGGTGGCTGAGGTGAGTTGACTGGGACTCTGCCAAGTCGAGCCTGGCTGAATCCTTCTCCAAGTCTCCCAAGTCCTAGGCTTGAATTCTTGAGTCCTGAGCTTGGACTCTTCAGGTGCCTGAACCTAATGGTCATAGCGAGTGAAATTTCAAATTTTGAAAGTTTGAGGGTCATATAAAGGGCGTAATATTCAAATTATGACAAAGTGAGAGTCAAATCAGTCTCTTGTATTCTCTAAATGCCCCGATCTCTTTTTATTGTGCGTAATTATGAGATTAATTTTTTGCCGAGTCTGCCAATTCCCGAGTCAAATTTTGGGCTGCTAAATTGAGTCCAACTCAGAGTTTTTGAACCTTGGTAAATATAATAGTAACTTTCTTAAGCTGTGACTGCCGTTTTGCATTTCTTCATGTTTCTTCATTCTGCCTGAAAGAAACTCTTGAATATGGAATGGAAAAACTATGCAGGGGTTTGGCTCTTGGAATAGCACTTACTGTGTATGGAAGAGAAGAAGAGGCTGACACACTTATTGAACAGATGACACGTGATCAAGATCCCATTTTGCGCTATGGTGGAATGTATGCTCTGGCCTTGGCATACCGTGGAACTTCCAATAACAAGGCCATTCGACGCCTTCTACACTTTGCTGTCTCAGATGTTAGTGATGATGTTCGGAGAACGGCAGTATTAGCCCTTGGTTTTGTCTTATATTCTGAACCTGAGCAGGTTTGTTTTCTCCAATATCCCATTCATCCATTCCTTGTACGTGTGATATAAAATTATCTAATTTATCTTTGACATCATCTTATTTTGTTGAAAAGTTTGAAAAAACTATTCCAGGTCAATAAAGAGAATGCACGTATCATTACTATTTTTTCTTTTAAAATTTTTTTCTGGGATTATTTACAGACACCACGAGTAGTATCCTTGCTATCAGAATCATACAATCCACATGTTAGATATGGAGCAGCAATGGCAGTTGGCATCTCTTGTGCTGGAACAGGATTAAGTGAAGCTATTTCACTTTTAGAACCCTTGACATCAGATGTAGTTGATTTTGTTCGCCAAGGTGCTCTAATAGCTATGGCAATGGTTCTTATTCAGACAAACGAATCACGTGAACCACGTGTTGGTAATTTCAGGTAAATTATTCTGTGTAAAGTGCCACTGGGTGAATAAGAAGTGAAAATTTAAATGCTATTTTGTTTGATGGTTCTTTAACTTCTGTTTGCAAATTTCCCATTCATTCTCGTAACTGGGATAGTCAAATGTTTGCTCATCACTGTTTCAGGCGTCAACTGGAGAAGATAATTCTAGATAAGCATGAGGATACCATGAGTAAGATGGGTGCAATTTTGGCATCAGGCATTTTAGATGCAGGTGGTAGAAATGTAACAGTTAAAGTACTCTCTAGAACAAAGCATGATAGAATGACAGCTGTTATTGGAATGGCAGTATTCACTCAATTTTGGTATTGGTATCCACTCATATATTTCTTGAGCCTGTCTTTTGCCCCCACATCGTTTATTGGGCTCAACTATGACCTCAAGATACCAAAGTTTGAGTTCTTATCTGATGTGAAACCTTCAATGTTTGAATATCCACGTCCCACGGCACCTCCAACAACATCCTCGGCAGCAAAGTTGCCAAGCGCTGTTTTGTCCACATCAGCGAGGGCTAAAAGCAGAGCCAAAAAGGAAGCAGATAATAAAATTGCAGTAGAAAAAGCATCCATGGGTGATGGAAATTCAAGCATGTCTGCTAGTGGTAGTACAGGAGCATCAAAGGGCTTAAATTCTGGTGATAAGGATGGTGAATCTATGCAGGTAATTAGTATGAACTCTAGTCAGAACCATGTTTCATGTAGAAATGAAATGTTCCAGGTTTGCCGCTTTTTGAATTCGAGAAACTAATTTTCTATTAATCAAACAATTTCTGTTGTTTTCTCATGTTGTTTTTTTGGTTGAGAATCTATTGGTCATTTACTGATACCTAAAATTGTTAAGATGGAGAAAATGAATGAAAAAGAGTGTGTGTGTGTGTGAACCATAGTTTATCAAGTTTATTTTCACAAAAACATGGTTTCAAAAACTGCTACCAGATGCTTGTTCATGTTCTTATAAATAATCCATATTGGCCCTTCATTCTTGTTTTATTTGCATTTTTCCAGATTTAAAATATAAAAATTATGTATGTTTTGGTGATTTACAAGCATTTATTATTTTACTTTCAGCACTTTACAGCTGTTGGCACAAAATGCCTTTTTTGTCGCTTATATATTCTTAGGCTTGTTCCCCAGTGCATTCCGCTTCCATCTTCCACATGCACTCATCTGAGCTCCATGAAAATAATATCATTGGTGCAGTTGGTCTATTCTGTATTTGCCAAACTGGTACCATTCTAACCTTTCTAACTTCAACTGCCTAACTATTACCCCGTGCTATCTTCTATTCTACTATTTTATTGGACTTGTTCCCCAATACATTCCATCTCCAACTCCCTCAAACATCCTTATGAGCTGCATGAAAATGATGTCATTATTACAGTTGGTGTTTTCTATTGCCAACTGATGTCACTTTAACCTTCTAATGAGAACCTTCTATTACCTCATTATTGCAACCTCTCTTTTATTTTCAAACTGATGATGCTCTTTCCCTTCGATCACAGTTCTTCAGTAAATTATGTTATTCCTGATTATTCACCGTCTACTTAAGTGGGCAGAATGCGCCAGTTTTTCATGACAATTATAAGCTCCAAGTATGCACGTCTATATGTCACTTGGATGATTTGTTATTGACCATGTCATTTATCTTCTGAGCAACTCTCATTTAGAAGTCACTAGGTCACAATTGCTATATGTGGTATATATAAAATCTAAAGAGTGAAGCTCAATATGTTCTTGGCTTTTTCCTTGCCTTACCAATGTGCTCACTCAAATATATGATATATCACATTTTTAAATAGAACTTTGGGAACTACAGACATGCTTATCATTGGGAACGGACTTGTAATTTATGCAGGTTGATAACACATCTGAGAAGAAAGCTGAAGCCGAGTCATCTTCTGAGGTTTTGACGAACCCTGCTAGAGTTGTCCCAGCACAGGAGAAATATATCAAGTTTTTTGAAGATAGTAGATATGTGCCCATTAGACCAGCACGTTCAGGGTTTGTCTTACTGAGGGACTTGCAGCCTTCTGAACCAGAAGTGCTAATTTCCAGTGACGCACCTGCATCATCTGTGTCAGTGGGAAGTGTGTCGAATTCACAGTTGCCTGCAACATCTGTGGAGGATGGAGAACCTCAGCCACCACAACCATTTGAATTTCACACATAAGCATAAGACCACACATACTTCCATCTGCTGCTGCATTTGGAATGTTGAACTTGTTCTTAATTATTTAAATGTCATGTATGTTATGGCTCATTTTTGGCCTATAGTTTAAATCTTTTTATTCTTGCAGCTATTTACAAGAGTGTGAGGCAGGCATTTTGAGGATTTAATCAAGAGAGGTTAAAGCCCTGAGTGATTTATCGGTTGTGCCATTCAAGGTTAAGATTTTGTCTCAAAGGATTGGGCTTATCCAGTAACGCAAAATCAGGATTAATTATGACAAATGTTAAGAATATGACTAGTAATGCTATGAATAAATGTGTAAGTTGCAGTCAAAATTGCAGAATTCAAGAATTAATTTGTACTATTGCCTCTGGTCTTTCTGGCAGGATGTTGACTAGCTTGTTACTGAGGTTTCTCATTGATTGAAATATTGTCATTCAAGCAGCTCTTTCCAGTTTACTTTAGGTAGATATATACACAAGTCAATGCACTATTCTTTACTTCTGCAGGAGGCAATTGAGCCAATATCTAGAAAGGTATTGGTACATGTGAAACTTACTAATGGGTTTTAAGTAAAACCATTTTTTGGCTCCTTTGAAATTAGTAAATTAGAAATTAGTGGGGTTGGGTCTTCCTCAAGGAGCGTAGAGCTTCAAAATTAGTACAAGGAGTGCAAAGCTATTAAAATATGTTCAGCTACTGGTGCTCTTCCCCTATTGGCCATTGAGTCTTTGAAGGATGGTTTAGTTGGAGTACATGATCAGTTATGACTCAATTGGAAACAATCACCAGCATATTTCTCGTATGATAAGGACCACTACCTTCAAATCTGGGAGTTTTGAAACTCCTTAATCCTCACAAGCCATGGTAGTGAAAATGTAGATGATGAATCATATGACTCTGACAATGCAGAGTTGAAGGTTCGGAAGTTTGCCCAAGCAGAGGAAATGCTAGTCGCCGGAGCCAAGAAATGACAGCGTTATAACTCTTACAATGAAATAATTAATGCTACCTAATATCAACCATATTCCATTTTAGCAATTCTAAAACAGATATTTAGCCGAGTGAGAAACTCAAATTATGCCTGCTTCTAGTGTATTTGATCTTTTTAATCTGACCAAATAACCCTAGATCTTCCAGAGACGCACATAAAAGTGTCGTACACTCCAATTTGGTAGTTACCGTTGGCTCCTATTGAAGTTGTTGAATTCATTCTGTTTGTTGGTAAGTTTTTACAAGATGACATAATTTATTTATTTATTTTAAGTAATCAAACCAGCATACTATTATTATTATTATTATTTAAAGTAAATTGAAGTATGAAGAACAATTACTTTATAATTTGTTTGATGTGTTCTTTGAAGCTTCCAAATAATTTTGGGATTAGAATTGTTGTGTTATTGTGGCTTGGTTTTGATGGACAGTTTCTCCTGTGTTTCTACTTATAGATATCTAAAAATAAATAAATCAAGAGAATAAAGAAAGATTAAAATAATATTACGAAAATAAGTACAAATTGACTGTTATAATCTGAAAAATTAATTTTCCTATAAATTGAACTTTAAAATCAAACAATTATGTATATGCTTATAAATCATCTATAAGAAAGAGCTCGTGGGTAATGAAAATCTTCAAAAGCTAAAATAAAATTGCATAGTCAAATTTAAAACTAATGCAAGATCAATAATTGTAAGGACATAAAGTCTACAAAAAAAGTAGCAATTTAAGGTAAGGTATTGTTAAAATTGTAGGGAGGTATGGTAAATGGGATTACAGTTTTGAGAATGAAGAAAATCTACTAAATTGAAAGCAAATGACCTTTCTAATCTCTTAGAATCAAGTTCTTTATATCAAGTTCAATTTAGACAAATTAAAGATTAAACTAACTTCATTGGATACCCTAAATTTGTGAAATTAAATTTGTACATCTATTCATCAAACTGCATGAATAATGATAAACTCAAGATCATTATAGATATATTATCTATTATTCATAATTACATCGTAATGATCATTATAAGATGATTGTTTACATTACATCAAAGTAGAGTTAAACAAGATTGGGTCTATTTGTGATCCTAGTCTCCAGAGCCATTAGACATCATCCATCCACTATGGGAGTGTAGCCCAATTGCTTTTACCATGCCAACCACGAAGCTATCTTGGGGTTTTTCTTGACACGAAGAACGCTTAACCCTGGCACGAGAACATAGCAACTCAAAACAAGAGGATTAGATGGATGTGGTGCAGTTGTGAAACATACTACTTTCCACATGTCTAAGTAACCTAATCATGATATGTGACGGGGAATGTAAAACAATAACATATCTACTCATATGCAATGAAATAAAAGCAAATATATCTACTCATATGCAATGAAATCAATGAAAGCATATCTACTCATAAACAATACAATAAAATAAAGACATATCTACACATATGCAGTAATATGAAATGGCTTGGCCCAACACTTTTAGCCACTTTTAGAGCCAGATTTAATGCTTCGATCTAGTATAAGAGTAGATAATGCATTACTTGGTTTTTAACTGAAAAGTACATAAAACAAAAGTATCAATGTGGAATTTCTTGTGTAGTTGTAGTTGTGTTTAAGAGGCTACTGTTTTCAAACCCATCAACATCGTAAGTTTTAAAATAATCTTTTTAAACCTCTTAGTTTAATAAGGTTCCAACTTAGATTCAAGATCTTAAGGTTTAAGACTAACACCAATATTGGTGTTTTGAATTTAAAGCTGCTCAATCCAACACATTCTTTCCATGGCAGTCATATTGATGTTGAGTAGAAGCTTTAAACCACACAATGATGGATTACATGTGCAATGCTTTTGTCATACGTAAGTAAACAAATCAATTATAAGAGACTGCTACATCACATGATGGTGGAATTCCCTTCACATACCATTAAGTTCAAAGCTACATCAGACATTTTGAGCACAAGATCTGGAACAAGATATATAGTATAGATGAAATACAACATTCTCTCTTCATTTCAACTTACTAATGACTAATCTATTCCACTAAATGGGGTATTTACTTCCAATGATATCTCAATGTAATTTATATTGTGTCCAAGCTAGGTAAAATCACATAATGAATTTCCAGTAAGCTCTTAACCATAGTTTTTGCTTAATGAACATCTCAGAATTTATAAAATCATTTCTCAAGGCTACAATATCATTCTTCTACAATGGAGGAGATCACATCATAGCCTATAATATTCTACCATTCATCCATGGAAGCAGGGATACCAAAAATGGACGCAATATAATTTCATGACACAACATTGTGCAACGATTTTTATACTATTGACATATAAATTCATCTAGCAAGCAATTTGATTTAAGAACAATCTTGCTTCCACCATGATCCAAGTAATCAAGCAAACATCACAGGTAAGTTAACAACATAGACTTCCACATTTTTCCTAGGTTGGAGGCTGGTTGACGAATTTGGACTTCCCTTGACCCTTAGACAATAAGCGTTTACACTATAACAAAGATTCAGAGGGGTCTTGTAATAATTACACATAATATTGTGAGCTCACCATCCATGACATAAAAAGTTGGAGTTAAAGATACACAATTTCCTTTTGCTGGCTTCTATAGTAATTACCAGGAAAGATAAGGACTCTACATTCAAATACGAGAGGTAAATATTGCACAAGAACCGTAATTCGCAGCTTAGCTTGGGTATGAAATAAGGAAGGAATTACATTGCCACATTTAAACCATCAGTCTCTGCACTTACGCTAATGATTTTGGTTAAAATAAAAATAAAAATGTGCACAATGTGCTTTAGCCGCACATAGATTTGCCTTTTAATGGCCATGATTGTGTAATGACCCTAACAGGTTATAACTTCTTCAAACACCAAAAAATCTTTATACTTCAATTGTTTGACATTTCGTCAAACACTTGCAAGCAAGCTCTGATACCACTGTAATAACCCTCCTCAAATCTGCCCTCAAAAACGCTGATGAAAGCTCAAGGAATTTCATCAAACAATTCACATGCAAGGGACGTATGACTGATTTAGTATTTCAGCTAGCTTCAAATGACTTTTTTACAATTTGCATCAATGAAAATCTTGTGCTAGAAGACTACAACGGACTACACAATTGACCTAACATGAGTGTGCTACTAAATTTGACAATATTTAGTGCATATATATGATCTAAGCATGAGAAATGAACACCTACAACCAACTGGCATTTTTACAAACAGTTGTTATGCAAACTAACTAGCTGATAAATAATGATATTAAATTGCTTAAATAACACCAGCAACTATTATCTTCTTAATTGCAATGAAAATTACAATGCTCATGAAATATGGCCAAGACTTTGGCATTTACATGGATTACAAAATGATAATGCTGGTATAATGCACACTTACAGCTGAAAGCTTATAACACCATAAAAACAATACTAACAAAAGAACTTGGTTGTAGATGGCTGAAATAATTTCCTTTTATGCTACCCCTTCTGCTTTGCTTTTTTCGAACTGCTTTTTCGGCCTGCTTTTTCGTACCCGCTTTTTCAGCCTGCTTTTTCAGTTCCGCTTTTTGAACTGCTTTTACGGATTGCTTTTTTCGCCTGCTTTTTTGGTTCCACTTTTTTCGGGCTGCTTTTTCGTATCTGCTTTTTCGATTCCGCTTTTTCGGACTGCTTTTTCGTACCTGCTTTTTCGGATTGCTGCTATGTTGAATCTCAAGACCATATCTTTCAATGGCGTCAAGATTTCTAGCTTGAAGGGATTTCGTCCTCCAAACTATTGAGACATAATCTCCAGCAAATTCTCCAATTTCTTTGATATTTCCAACCATACTAAAAAGAAGCTCTTTCCTTTCTTTTATAGTGTTCTCACAAGAGCTCAATCCTTCGTTTTCTCAATGTGGGATAAAACATCACTCCCTTTTATGTAACTTATGTCTCCAATGTGTTATAAAATAAAAGGGACTCTTTTAATTTAAATATTTCCCACAGACTATAGTCTATGCATTAATAAAGATAAATATTTAAATTTAACTTTATAAAATAGCTTTATCAATGCATAACAAATCTTATCAATGATAAACAAGTCTTCTTGCCAATTTTAAACAATTACCATTGACATACCGCTGCCATTGGATGTCCGACCATATCCAAGATGACTTACTATAAATAGTAAGTATGCCCAAAGTTGCCTCAAAACCCCTCAGAAAGACCTGCAACTGAAACTATCTAGGCCAAATGGCCTCTAAGTCCCTTTAATGTCCTGGTTAGCCTACAGGATAGTGGGGAAATAGGCTAACGACAACATCATGCTATGAATGCTAAAAAGGGGACATTACAAATTGACATCAACCTACAAATTCTATTTAAGAAATTATTGTTTTGCTAATATCATAAATAAACCACTTCTACAACATTCGCTAGTTATTGACAATTTTAAATCGTTATCTACCCCTTTCATAACTAGATAGTCTTTAGGCCTGTAGTCTATGTTTTTATCAGAATGATGCACTTATGCAACCACTGAATCACAAAATATTCTCAGACCAAATGTGCTACATTCATTTCTTTAACGAATTGATTTTCAATTGAATGCATTGTAATATAATGTACATCAATTGTACCTACTCAACTAAGTTAAGGCAATGTAATTTATCAGTCATCCTATGTCATGCATAGGGATTTACTATCTACCATTTTATGTTTCCAACACAAGAGCTTTGAGTAGAAACAAAACTCAAATTTGACTTGAGATGAGGGAGAAACAAGGGTTAGTAAGCCATTAACAATAATAACTATTTGGTGTGTGCAGGCTACTAGATGATCCAACCATTCCCTGTTCGAGGAGCTAGTCTTCTCTACCTCAACCACACTCTCGCCTTCTCCCTACAACCACTCAAACATACTCAAAACCACATCGATAGGTCAATACTCATATAAACATGATCAAACATCATTAATAAAATCAAACATCTAAAGAAATATCAAATCAAACACTTCCATATCTCAAGGATGCTCAAATTTAAGTAACACATTACCTTAAAATCACTTGATATCACACACATACCTGTGCTATTTATCATACCTTGGCATCACATGGATTTTATCATGTAGGTAGATGCTTTATATCCACTTCCTACCATGCTCATACTTATACACTCAAAACACTTTTAGCTCATTCCCATTGTCAATAGCTCAAGAAGATGAGTGTTCAATTATGAGCATCAAAAGTTAACATTTCCCTTTAAACTCTTATTTAATCACACCTTAATCACAAGGAACAAAATAATTAACCATACGTACCGTATAAAATGTGGTGTTCATTAAGTGAGTAAGCATCCATGACATTAGCTTAGTGTCCATGAAACATAATCAAGTAATGCAATCACATTACATCTAACTCATCGCCATTTAAATAATCATGAAATATAATATTTGCATATAACATCATCAATGTACTCATTGACATTTAATCATCATTATGGATCTAAATTCTTGTGAAAGTTAAAAATCAACATCAAATGCATCATTTAGCTCAAAATTAGCAACATATATTTAACCAATATGATAAGAAGATGAATGATAAAAAGCCACATAGTCAAATGTATCAGCAACATTGACCTAATTTCTATAACAATAGATATTAAAACCAAATCCCATTTGCACATACCGACCAAAGATCTAAGTCGAACACATAATGACCAAGTCTATGTCGAACAACATATTGACTAGGAGTCCAAAAACATACAACTCAATATGAACAAATCATTGGTCGACGTTCATTGACCAAGTTGACTAAGTCAAATGTGTCAGTGACTTCCTATACAATAGGAGCCACACTATCAACTTCTCTTTAAATTGAAACTCTAGGAAAAACCACACTTCCATGCACATGCCACATAGGCAAAAAGTCAAGCCAAGTCAAATTTGATTGTATATAGTCTAATCAATTAGAAGTTAGATATTAATTATGTATATTTATACTAGTTTTTGACCTACATGATAGATACAACAATGATTACATTTCATATGTTATATGTGGATGTTATATTTCATGATGATTTAAATGATGATGAATTAGATGTAATGTGATTGCATTACTTGATTATGTTTCATTGACACTGACCTAATGCTGTGGATGCTTACTCACTTTGCGAACACCACATTTTAGATGGTATGTAGGGTCAATTAGTTTTTTACTCATTATTAAGGTGTGATTAAGTAAGAGTTTAAAGGGAAATGTTAACTCTTGATATTTATAATTGAACACTTATCTTCTTGAGTTATTGACAATTGGAATGAGCTAAAAGTATTTTGAGTGTATATATATGAGCATGGTAGGAAGTGGATATGAAGTATCTACTTGCATGATCAAATCCATGTGATTCCAAGGTATGATAAATAAGCACATGTATGTGTGTGATATTAGGCGATTATAAGGTAATGTGTTACTTAAATTTGAGAATTCTTGAGATATGGAAGTGATTGATTTGATATTTCTTTAGATGTTTGATTTGATTAATGTTCTCTGATCATGTTTATATGAGCACTGACCTATTGATGTAGTTTTGACTGTGTTTGAGTGGTTGCAGGGAGAAAGTGAGAGTGTAGCCCATGCGCTTTTACCATGCCAACCACAGAGTGTTTAGGTCCCCCAGGGTCCTTCTTGACATGAAGAACACCCCGACCTTGGTACGAGAAGCCTAGAAAATTGAAACAAGAGGACCAGATGGATTTGGTTCAGGCGTGAAACATACTACTTTCCACATACGTCTAAGTACCCTAATTACCGAATGTGGCAGAGAATATAAAACAATAGCATATCTACTCATATGCAATAAAATAAATGAAAGCATATATACTCATATGCAATAATTTAAAATAATGATATATCTACACATAAGCAGTAATATAAAATGGCTTGGCCAAGCACTTTTAGAGCCAGATTTATTTGAAAGAAGAAACAAAACATAATGTATCCATTCTAATAGAATTGATAGATAGAAAGAAATGAAGCACACCATGTCCATTCTATCCCTCCCTAATAAGCCACATTACACTCAACCACGAAAGAGTCTAAAAGGAACACTCAAGACTCCACATGTACCAAACAAAGCAACATAATTTGGAGTAATGCAATCATCTAAAATCAATATAAGACATACATTGATTCATATTTACTCAACATCAATCTCTATACAGATTTTAACCAATACCAATGCTTTATCTATGCATAAGTATTCCAAAGGATAAAGGTGCTCATTTCTTTACTATTAATATCTTAATGAAAATAAGGAATTCATCCATCCAAGTAAACAAAAGTTCATGTACAACAAAATGAGCATTCTTGTTATTTTACATGATAATAGATCATTTAATGCTTCAATCTAGTCAATGAAACTCAATAAGAGATAGTATTAGCTCTTGGAATTACTAAATTATGTCTACATGATAACAAAAAATAATGCATTCATTGGGTTTTAACTCAAAAGTACCCGAAACAAAAGAATTAATGTGGAATTTCTTGTGTAGTTGCAGTTGTTTTTAAGAAGCCGTGGTTTTCAAATCCATCAACATCATAAGTTCTAAAACAATCTTTCTTAACCTCTTAGTTTAATAAGGTTCCAACTATAGATTCAAGTTCTTAAGATTTAACACTAACAATAATATTAGTGTTTTGAATTTAAAGAAGCTCGACTCAATTATGGAATCCAATGAAAGATTTGATCAATACAAATCCACAAAGCCCTTGAATACCTGCATGTAAAAAACCTATCACATAAGAAAAAGACAAGAGGAGGCAAGGGTTTTGCTTTGAAAATTATGCAAATGTATTTTTAGAAATGAAAGAAACGAAAAATAATTACAAAAGATCAATCCTTATAAAAGGAGATCAAAACCCGAAAGGGTAACCTAAAAAGTCACAAAAGGTAACCTAAAAGGGAAAAGCTATTTAATAATTACTAATTAATTATTAAATAGAGATGCAAAAGCTGCATAAAGTAAAATCTTAAGAAGGGAATAAAATGAATTTAATAAATGAAATGAAATTAACACATTATTCTAACACCTCCCCCCTTAAGTGGAGCAACAATGCAACTACAAACAATGCAAAAAAGAGCAAGGAAACTACAATGCAATGTTGAAAGCAAACTTGGGTCCCAACAACAAGGCTTGATGAGGTACCCTATCGCACTTAAATCTCTATGAAACAAAGAAATAGAGAAAACCCAATGGGAAAAACTCTACAACAAAAAGAGATAGCAGTTAAAAGGAAGGAAGGACTCATCATTGAGACCCCCCACGGACAACTTCCTTCACCCCAAGCATAGAGCACAACTGAAGATATCGTGGGGATGCAAAAGGTTTAGTGAAGATGTCTGCAACCTTCTCAGTAGTAGGAATGTACTCCAAGCTCAAGGGACCATCCTGAATGAGATTCCTGATGAAGTGTATGTGAAACTCGATGTGCTTGGTCCACTGATGCTCAAATGGGTTGCGTGAAATGTGTACAACACTATGATTGTCACACCGTAGAAAGGTGGGACTATCAAGAGAAAATTCAAACTCTATCATCAATTGTTGAAGGCACAAAACCTCTTGACTAGTCAATACAACTATCCTATATTCTGCCTCTGTAGATGATAATGCATGAGCATGTTGCTTCTTGCAAGACCATGTGATAGGACCAAAACCAGGATAGAATACAAAACTAGAAGTAGACTTGCGATCATCAATATCACTAGCCCAATCTAAATCTATGAAACCAACAATGTGAGAATCCCCTGATGTATAGTGAATGCCATAACATGTTGTACCTCTAATATATCTCAAGACATGTTTGGATGCTTGCCAATGACTCTCATGAGGATCATGAGAGAATTGAGGAACAAGTCCAACCACAAAGGAAATATTAGGACGTGTGTGTGTCAAGTACAACAAACTACCCACAAGCTGTCTGTATAGAGTGGAATCCACTGTAGGAGTAGAGCAAGTGGTAGACATAACAACACCTGATTGAAAAGGTGTGGGGGCAAGCTTGCAATCAAGCATGCTGAATCTCTGAAGCATATCAAGAGCATACGTTTGCTGGAGTATGGCTATTCCATCTGAAGACTGAACAACCTATAGGCTCAAAAAATAGTGCAAAAGTCCAAGATCTATCATCTCAAACTGCTCTCTCAATGCTTGTTGAACACCCTGTATCATGGAGATTGAGTTTTCTATGATGATGAGATCATCAACGTAAAGCACAAATATCAATAAGTCAGCCCCATGATGCTGAATGTAAATTGTAGGATCGAAATGACACTGAGTGAACTGTGAAGCAACCAAGAAGGAATCTATCTTCTCATACTAAGCCCTAGGGGCATGTTTGAGACCATATAAAGACCTTCAAAGATGGCATACCAATGAAGAGTCCTACACAAAACCATGAGGATGCTCCATATAGATCTCCTCATGAAGGTCTCCATGTAGAAAAACACTCTTCATGTCCATCTAAAAAATTGTCCATCCCTGTGAAGCTGCTAAAGAGAGTACAAGGCGAATAGAATTCATCTTAGCAATAGGGGAAAAGGTCTCAGAGTAATCAATACCCTCAACATATGAAAAACCCTTTGCAACAAGATGTGCCTTGTACCTATCAATAGAACCATCTGCAACATACTTGGTACGATACACCCAACAACACCGAACCAACTTTCTTCCTTTCAGAAGAGGACAAAGATCCCATGTGTGGTTCTTCATCAAGGAAGAGTACTCCTTATCCATAATCCTATCCCACTCTGAGTCTCCCGTCGCCTATGAAAAATACTGAGGATCATTTGAAATGGCATGCCTCAAAAGGCCACTTCCTGTAGTTTGAGCATGAGTGCGATGAACATCTGTAGGATCTGCCAAAGGTCCAACTACATCAATAGTTACATGATCCCACTTGGGCACTCACGAAACATCTGGTGGAGGTGGTGAAGGAGGATCAATATCAAAATCTTCCTCAAAGGATGCATAATCCTATAGAGGAGTAGAGGAACTACTAGGTAGTGAGGAAGAAGCTGAAGATGAAGGATCCATCAGAGAATAACACTCATCAAATTGAACATCTCGTCAAAATAAGACATCTCTGGAATTAGGATCAAACAACCTGTATGCCTTCACATCCTCATAGTAGCTAACAAAAATGTGTGGTCGACTCTTCTTCTCCATAGCTTTCCGCTAAGCATCTGGAATAAATGCCCAAGCCTCACTACCAAAAATGTAGAAAGTAGAAACATCAGGCTTGACATGAGTCCAAGCCTCCTTAGGAGTCAAGTGTTGCAATGCCTCATGAGGCGTTCAATTCTGAATATAGTTGGCACAATTGATAGCCTCAGCCCAAAATGAAGAAATCATAGCACGAGACTCTATCATATAATTGGCCATCTCCCATAATGTCTTGTTCTTTCTCTCTACAACCCCATTCTGCTGAGGTGTATAAGGGAACAAAGAATTGATGCTGTAAACCATGCTCAATGCAAAAATCTCTAAAAGATTGATTCACATATTCTCCCCATTTTTAGTGCATATACGCTTGACTAAAAGACCAGACTGCTTTTGTACAAATGTCTTAAAGATTCAAAATGAATCAAAGACATAAGACTTGTCCATGTGCGTCTACAGAAGTCATCAATGAAGGTGAACACATATTGAGCACCTGGAAAAGATGGATTGGGAGATGACATAAGATCACTTTGTATCAACCCCAATGGTGCCTTAGCACGTGTGGATCTTCCTATTGGAAAATGATCTCTGTGATGTTTGGCAAGTGCACAACCTTGACACACACCGTTTGTACAAGAGATCTAAGATAACCCAATCACTAGCTCCTGTCTACTCATCTGCTGTAGATATCTGTAGTTGACATGGCCAAAATGACCATGCCAAAGCTTGCTTACTGTGTCTACATGAGCAATGAGAGAAACACCTATAGAATCAGAGCTCTCAAAGCCATCAAATTAATAAAAATGAGATTGAAGATCAATACTCCTTGTAGTAATAACCAAGTTAGGATCATGGAGGTCTCGAATAACCACATCATGTGGTGAGAACTCAACTGTCTTTCTAGATCTTGAATGACAAATATGAAAGACAGATAGGAGGTTCATAGAAATGGCCAAAACCAAGAGAACTTCTTGTAGTGAACCACCTTCTAAAGAGATAGATCCCGAACCTGTGACTGAAAGCTGAGAAGAATCACCAACTGCAATCCATGTAGTAACACTCTGAGCAAGTGAGGTACCCAAATTAGGTGAATGTATTATATGATGGGAAACTCTAGAATTAAGAATCCAAGAAGTTGTAGAAGGCAATGCTCATGCAGAAAGAGCATGTCCTTTCCTTGTAGGTGGAGGTGGAGGCTTCGGAGAAGCAATACTATATTGCTGCATGACCTCCTCTAATGCCTCAAGACATTTCCAACACCTCGAAACTAGATGTCCTTCCTTGCCACAAAATTTGCAAGGTTCACCTGAGTAATTTTTAGTCTTGGAGGAAGAATCACCAGACTTAGAAGTATTACCCTTCTAAGAGGGCTTTTTGAGCATCTGATTTGGGAGAAGGCTTGAAGGAACTCTCACTGCCTGCTAAATTTGACTTATGTTTTAGTTTCTGATTCAAATTTCTTATAGATGTCTGAGCTACCAATGCCTTTGTCTTAGAACCAATCATAGTATACAATTGCGTAAGCTTTGGCTGCTCTCTAGTCTTTCCACAACCCTGCAACACGAATCTCTATTGATTAAACTTCATCAAGAAGTCATCAATTGTCAGAAAGAAATCTGACACAAGTGATGTAAGCTCTGCCTCTATCTGAAGTGCCCTAAAATCATTCATAGTATCAAATAAGCCATGAAGTTTGGTCCACATTGCTAGAGGAGTATTGCACCCATCCAAATGAAACTATAGACCGTCTAATACCTGTAATGCAATCAATTTGATTGCCTCATCAATTTTGTTTTGATGCTTCATGATCTCATAAGGCCTCTGAAAAATATGCTGCATGACATCTAAACATGACCACAACCCTTTTGACTGGAGAAGCCAAGTCATCAAAGTCTTCAAAGTGTGGCAATTGTGAGGGTTCAGAAGTTCTAGAGAATAAGTGAGCTCAGCCATTGTTTTAGAAAGGGTTTTTCAAGTTTTTTGATATACTGATATAATAACAAAAATAATATAAAAATGCCCCTCACAATGCAATAAACTGAACCCTAGCTTACAAATAGATTGCATAACTGAGAGAAGAGAAAAATGCTTCAAATATGAATAAAAAATACTTAGTATAAAATATTGGTGAAATAATAGAGACTCTGGAAAGTTCTCAAGAAGAGCTTTTTGACACTTTTTTTGGAATGGAAAATGAAGCTATAATGAAGAAGTTATACCCCTTGGAAGATATAAGTCATCAACAAACTTCAAGCACCAAAACATGGATCAATCTAGAAAAAAATCCCAAAAAGTCCTTTTCCATTGTCTCTGTCTCGGAATCAGCTTTTTGGCACTTCTTTTAGATTGAAAAAATTCCTTCGTATGCTCGAGTTATTGCAAAAAAACAAGGGGGCCCCTAGAAGCAATATAATTAAAAAAAAAAAAATATAATTAAAAAAAAAATATAATTAAAAAAAAAAAAAATCAAAAAAAAAAATCTCACAACCGGTGAGCAGCAGCAAAGGTAGAGTGCAGCCAAAGTGGGTGGTGCCATGGCAGAGTGGAGGAGGCCTGCCGACGACTGGCGGTGTTGGAGCTACAATAGTCTACGGGACCACTGGTGGTTACCAAGACCACTAGTGGTTTCGATGATTGCTAGCCAAATTTTTAAATGTGGTGGCTGAAAAAGGCACTTTTTTGTGATTTTTTAATTTTTCCATATCTTAGATTGTGTGCAGAGGCTGTACGACCCTGCTGCGCAATTTTTTTTGTCTCCTAGATCAATGTAGTCCAAAATAGAAAAACTTAATATATAAATAGGGGTTTTGACACCTTCTGAATCCATCCATGACATCCATTTGGCCTCAATATGCTCTAAAAATTAGTGACCCCCTCTTTTCACAAAAAATTACTCGAAAAATTCTAGATCTATTCTGTCAAACCCTCATTCTCCTTTTTCTCCAAATAATGAACAAGCTACAATAGATCTTGCTCTGATACCATGAAGGATTTGATCAATACAAATATGAAAACCCCTTGAGCACCTACATGTAAAAAACCTATCATAGAAGAAAAAGAAGAGAGGAGGCAAGGGTTTTTCTCTGAAAATCATTAAAATGTATTCTCAGAAATGAAAGAGATGAAAAATAATTACAAACGATCAATCCTTATAAAATGAGATCGAAACCCGAAAGGGTAACCTAAAAAGTTACAAAAGGTAACCTAAAAGGGAAAATCTATTTAATAATTACTAATTAATTATTAAATAGAGATGAAAAAGGTGCATAAAGTAAAACCTTAAGAAGGGAATAAAGAGAATTTAATAAACGAAGTTAAATTAACACTTTACTCTAACATCCGACACATTATATCCATGGTAGACATATTGATGTTGAGTAGAAGCTTTAAACCACAAAATGATGGATTGTGCAGTGCTTTTTTCATGCATAAGTAAACAAATCAATTATAAGAGACAATGGTATATCATAGGATGGTGGAATTCCCTTCACATACTATTAAGTTCAAGTGACATCAAACATTTTGAGCACAAGATCTTGAACATGATATATAGTATAGAGGAAATACAATACCCTCCCTTCATTTCAACTTACTAATGTCTAATCTATTCCACTAAACATGGTATTTACTTCCAATGATATCTCAATGTAATTTATATTATTTTCAAGTGCCATAAAATCACATAATGAAGTTTTAGTAAGCTTTTAGCCATAGTTTCTACTTAATGAACATCTCAAATTTATTAAATCAGTTCTCAAGGCTATAATATAATTCTTCTACAATCAAGGAGACCACAACATAGTCTATGATATTCTACCATTCATCCATGGAAGTAGGAATACTTGAAATGGATGCAATATAATTCATGACAGAACATTGTGCAACAATTTTGATACTATTGACATATAGATTCATATAGAAAGAAATTTGTTTTAAGAATAACAATATTGCTTCCTCCATGATCCAAGTAATTAGGTAAACATTAGAGGAAGTGATGTAGAGCCCTTTGTATTTACCTCCAAGGAATCTTAGCTCAACTCAAGGGATTTACAATAGGTTGGTACACCCTCAAGGAACCAAGAACATCTCAAAGATTTCAACAGAAAACCTGACATTTGG
The DNA here is from genome assembly GCA_028749045.1 of Cupressus sempervirens. Lineage (NCBI taxonomy): Eukaryota > Viridiplantae > Streptophyta > Pinopsida > Cupressales > Cupressaceae > Cupressus > Cupressus sempervirens. The sequence continues at coordinate 167,781,100 of CM053793.1, read as the reverse complement.
GCAACTAAGGCAATATCAATATTTCCCCTTTTACATAATCTGATTTCTATGTCTGATTACATTGTTCATAACTTTTAATCCCTTACTTTTTTTGCCAAGACCTTTAGTAAAATTATTCCAAATTAGTAATAATAAAACATATCCAAAGATGAGAGAAAAAAATAAATCCATTACAAGTTATAATCTCTTCACTTTGACCTATTTTCTCTGTCATAAATCAGAAGTAAAACGAGTAACCCTACCTAGGGCATCCAATAACTTCCTCAAAATGACTAAAAATGAAACCAAACCAATCTAACATTAAAATTTTATGAGTCTAGTTTCAAAATATATCAGCCATTAATTTATCCAATGCATAAATCTTCCCACACTCACAATTCATTGTATGCAACTTCAATGGAGATCCTTATAAACTAGTCTTTACTCAATTATACATAACTTACACAAATCCAAATTAAAAAACTCAAACCAATTGGAAATAAAAGAGAGTTCATATATCTTTCCAATTAATATAAATAGAGTTTCCATTTCATCCACATGTGTCCATACTACACATTTCAATCAAACTGTAGTTGGGCATCCTCAAATTTGTAAATAACTACTTTTCCCAAAACTAGCATAACCTCTTCAAAAATTAAAAAAATTGCTCCAAACCAAGAAGATAAAGAATATTATTCATCTTAACACTCAAATATATAGAATATACATGGGTTCCAAGCTTTAGATGGCCGTACAATACCTGGAACCAACACAAAAATAGTTAACACCAATCAAAATGACAAGTTCTTAAGAAACTAATTGATTCAAAATGATCTCTTCTTCTTCTCATTCATTTGTATCTATTTGGAATGACCAATACAATGATTTTATAGGGGTTGTGCTGTTTTACAACTTCCCAACCATCTTTTAAACCAACCCATTACATTCTTTTAACCCTTTTGCATTTTGACAATATTTTATGCATTTTTGCATTACAACTTTCATATAAACTCAAACTAGACCAAAATTATGACTCAAATGATTTTGTATGGATACAAATAGATCTATTCACGTACTCAATAAACATTTTGACATTATTAATCATATTTAGACCTCCTTTTACAATTCTAACAACTTATTATCAATGGCTTCTCTAGTCTTTACATCTTGACTCAAAAGACTCAAATATTTCATAAATTGATCACCTTAATTCAACATATGACTTAAGGACTATAAAATTCCTTGTTCTCTTGAAAATTTAGGTGCCTATGCACCATACGTCCAACCTTGAAAAGTTTCCAAGTCCCTTGGAAACATGAAACTAATAACCTGCAAGAAAAATAAACAAAAAATCTTCATCTTTATCTTTTCCTCGTCACGTCTTTATCACCATTAGTTTCAATTAACACTTATCAATTATCATTATTTGTTGAAAATGTAGAAAATTTTAAAAATGTGGTTTTAGTAAAATGGGCATATATCACTCAATTCTTCATAAAATCAAGAATGAATTGCAGATTTAGAAAGCTGAAAACAAGGATCACAAACCCGTTTTAGTGTTTGAGTTAGTTTAGAATAGTTAATGAGCAACACAGATCAAAAGTTGACTGAGTAAATGGTGTCACGTTTGAAGGTAGTAAAAATCCACTTTCAGTAAAATGATCATATCTTCCATGTTTCTTAATGAAATCCATATTTTCAAAATGATATAGAAATATAAAAGTTAGGATCATTTGGTAAGAGTATTTTATCTAATTCAAAATAATAAATAATAACGATGTGTTTGAAGTGGATTGTTGAAAAGGTGAAAATCAACACACTTAGTTAATCTACTTCTATTTATTGAAATTCAAGCTAAAACTTCAAAAGAGTTTGGATAATATTTTTATTATATTTATGAAGATAAAATAATCTCAACCATGTCATCTTTGTCATAAAATATTCCAAACAAACTCTTTTTCCAATCAGCCAAGAAGACAAGTTGTAATGGGACTCTTCTTCTTAGTCATGATTTTAAAGCCAATCTCTTCCTTGTTTAAAGGAATTATGGAATATTTGTTAGATAGTTATTAGAGATTCAATAAGCTTATATATTAGAAATTTTAATTGATCATTATTGAGAACACTATTGTTTTGATATGTGGAATCTGGAAAAAAATATTATATTGTCAATGATGTCAAACCAATTACTTGTTGGTGAGACAATTGCTTGTTTGGTTTGAATGATATCATTTTTTTGCTTGATGAAGATGATTTGAAAATGAAGAATAAAAAGAGAACCTAGAGAAAGGTTGAGTTATCTAGTGCATAAAACAAGTACTAAGACCAAGTAAGATATGGATGATATGTTGTATTGTTTATCTACTTAAAGCTAAAGTTGATGGATACACTAAGGCTAAAAGAACAAGGAAGAAGAATTGTGTCTGCTAAGCTTGATCGAGTGAAGAGTTGGTGTCGAGCAATGTTAGTGCAAGCTGAGAAGAAAATCAGTTGGTGCTGAGAAAAGTGGAAATACAGTGTATGCCAAGTGAATTGTAGTATTGACGAGTAATTTCTAGGTAGTACCGAGTGACAGTAAAATACTATATGTGTAGAGTGAAATTTTAGTGGATGTTGAGTAACGTAGTGCATGCTGAGCATTAGAGGTTAGTTATTGTCGAGTTACATCAATAAGAGGAAGATTGAAGATTCACAAAATTTGAGCCAATAAAGTTGAATTCTTGGATTGTGTGAACCATGTGAAAGATAAGCTTGATGAACTAGTGGCACAAAATTCACGATAAATTATTTTGAGACAAATTCAAAGAGGATTGAGAAGGAAGTTTCTAGAGGGAGCAAAAATAGAAATTGGGGTAATCCTACCTAATCCTGTTATGGACAATTATGATTAAGCGATAAAAGATCTAAATTCTCTTTATAAGGGGATACAAGGCATGAAGCAATAGTTGGCATGTGCAAAAACCCTTAGTAGACAAGGAGTCTAGGGTGTTGCTTCATATGGTGGTCGAATAAGAGAGTCTGCGAATTAACATGCAAAGAAAGAAGGCTTAAGAGGATGAATGCTTGAAGGGTGAACAAGCTATTAGAAGTGAAGTGTGAAAAGACAAGCATAATGGAGGTCTGAAACAAAGATCTATAATTTGCAAATGAGATGTGATTTTTTATCAGATCAAAGCCTTACTATTACTTCTAACAATTGTATCAGTCTAGGGTAAATCCTTTTGATTAAGGTTGACCTAATAGTCATTTGTAAATCCTTTAACCAAGTGACATTCTAATAGAATGTTCTAAAGTCCTCTAACAAGGCTCACTCCTAATAGGGTGATAAAATCCTTTAACTAGGTCATATTTAACAATGTGTATTATAACCTTTAATAGGGTTGGCCTTTCACATGACATCACTTCAGAAGAGTGAGAATTAGTAGCAAGTTATTGGTGGTTTTTCCCAAATTGGGTTTCCACATAAAATCCTTGTGTCAAATTGTGTGAATGTTCTTATATTGTTTAATGTTTACATTTTTGCAAAGTTGTTTTGACCTAGGATAGTAACATACAAAGTTTAAGTATTATGGATGCATGCAAGATACATGATATGGATATGAGTTTGTTAAAGTGCTGAAAAGTTTTATTAGGACATTTAGACCTTAGATAATTGATTCACCCCCCTCTCATTTATTCTAAACAATTCCAACAATTGTATTAGAGTGTTGGTTGCTTGACAGAGATAGTTTGAATGTACTAGAAGCAAAAAGATCAAGATGTCTAAAAGAGAGGTACCCAAGATTAACAAGGAAAACTTTCCTACATGGAAAAGTTTGATGTAGCTACATCTAGAAGGACTTGGAGATCATGCAAAAACTACCATTATTGTTGAACATGTTGACCCTACTAGAGCCCTCATTATTGAGGATTAGAAAAATGAGAAAAAACACAATTAGGCTATGTTAGAGATTTCTTTTGCCCTAAGCTATATTGAGTATGATGACATCAAGGAATGTGACACTACAAAGAAGATGTGGGATGCTATTCAGAAGATCTATGGAGGAGACACAAATGTGTGAAGAGCCAAATTTGAAAGTCTTAGAGGTAAGTTTGATGATACAAAGATGCAAGAATGTGAGAATATTGTTCAATACGGTGCCAGAGTAAAAGAAGTTGTTAATGCTATTAGAGGAACACCTGGTAAGATTCAAGATGAGACTATGATCAATAAAATATTGAGAAAATTGCTGCCCATCTATGCTATTAGATTCTCTTATATTTAAGAACTAAGATGCATACATGGTAATGATCTGACCCTTGACGAATTGATAGGTAGACTCACTACCTTTGAACTCTCTAATTTTGATAATTTCAAATCTAAGAATGTTAAATCTACTTTCAAAGCTAAGTTGTCACTAAAAGAACCAAAAGAAAAGAAAAATAAAAAGGTCAAATATGTTTCTAGTGACAGTGATACAGATGAAGAAGATGTTGAACAACTTGAAGCATTTCTTGCTAGAAGATTTCACAGAGATGAAGGAAAATAAAAAGGTAAGTTACCCATCAAGTTTTTCAATTCTAATGAAGTTGGTCATATTGTTGCAAGGTTCCCTAATAAGAAGAACAATAGGAATGGAGACAGTTTCGAACCAAAAGAGATGATAACAATAGAGACTACAAGGACAAAGGAAAGAAATCCCGCTACATTTTTGAAGAGGAATCTAGTGGAGATTTTGATGATCATGAAGATGAAGTTGTATATGTTGCAATGAAGGATGATTTTGATTTTGATGAGGCAACTACATTGGTGTCTTATGTGAACAAAAGTGAAAAATGGATAATAGTAAGTTCAATTCCCTTGTTCATTATGATGGAAATAGTGTTAGGTTTGGTAATGATGCACCCATGTCTAGTCAAAGGAAAATGATCAATTAAATTGACAGATAAGATTGCTTGTGATAATACTTACTATGTAGAAGGACTAAATTACAATCTATTGAGTGTGTCACAATTGAATAGTGCTGAATGTAAAATTGAATTTGGAAATAGAAGAGCTAAGATTTATGATGCTAATGGAGAATTAATTGGAAATGGTGATCAAACTAGAGGTAATCTATTTTACTTAGATATGGATGATGCTTCTTATTTTTTTGTACAATTTGATGATGTATGGTTATGGCACAAAAGGCTATGTCATGTAAACTTTGATAATCTAGTCAGTATCGGTAAGATGAGAAGAATCAGAGGTTTTCCAAAATTGAAGTAACCAAAAATACAATTTTTAGACAATGTTAGTTAGGCAAGATGACAAAGTCAAGATTTAAGAGCAAGACTCAATCTTCAAAGAAAATTCTTGAGTTAGTTCATACTAATTTATGTGGACCAATTGATGTGCAAAGCTACAAAGATGACAGGTACACTATCTTATTTGTTGATGATTATTCTAGAATGATGACAATTATGTTCTTAAAGTAGGAATTTGATGCATTTCAAATCTTCAAATGGTACTTGGAAATATTTGAGAAAGAAGTTAGCAAGAACTTAAAATGTCTAAGATTTGAAAGAGGTGGAGAATCTACATCAAATGAATTTGAGAAGTTTTGTAATAATAGAGGAATCAAGAGACAAACTTCTACACCTAGAACCCCTCCACAAAATGGAATTGTTGAAAGAAAAAACATATTTCTTATCGATTGTGCCAGAACCCTCATGATGGATACAAATGTTGTTTTGAAATACTAGAGTGTCTATACCCTAAAAAGATTACAAGTCAAGAAAGGTACAAATTCCACACCTTACGAGCTATGGTATGGATACTCACCCAATGTAAAATATTTTAAGGTATTTGGAAGCAAGTGCTACATTCTTAAAGATAAAAGAAATGGAAAGTTTGATGCTAAAAGTGAGGAAGGTATATTCATAGGCTATTCCATAAGAAGTAAAGCTTATACGTGTTTAAATACTAGCACTAAAATAATTGTGGAAAGTACAAATGTGATTTTGATGAATATACAAAAGTACATGAAGCTGAAACTATGAAGGAACCTAAAGATTATAAATCATTTGTATACTTCTATGAAGACATGAACCAAGAGGAAGTTGTGAACACAGTTTTCAATCAATGACATCAAGTTTTAGTGAGTGTTGAGTCACACACAATGAATTCTAAGCAAACTTTAGGAGCTGAGTTGCATTTAGATGTCAAGGCACATTCTATTAATGAGATTAGTGCACCAAAAATCAATACCAAAATATTTGATAGCGAAGCACAATGATTCTAAAGTTGAAAGATCTATTGTTGAAAACAGAGTAGAACCAATACTAGCAAAGTATGTAAGAAGACATCACCCTGCTGGACAAATCATTGGAGATAAAGAAGCCAAACCAATGACATAGAATAAGTTGAGGAGTGATACATGTTTGTTGAGCATGTATGAGCCTAAGTCAATGAAGGATAAATTGGAAAATGATGACTAGAGTCAAGCCATGAAAGAAGAGATTGATCAAATTAAGAAGAACAAAACCTTGTCACTTGTACCTAGGCTAGAGGACATGAATTTTATTGGAACCAAGTGGATATACAAGAATAAACTAGATGAGAATGGAGAAGTCACAATAAATAAGGAAAGATTAGTTTGCAAAGACTATGCTCAAGAATAAGGTATTGACTATGGGGAGACACTTTCCCTTGTTTCTAGACTAGAAGCAGTAAGAACTCTGCTTTCTTACTCTAATACAAAGGTTTCAAAGTTTATCAAATGGATGTGAAGTCTACATTTCTTAATGGCAAATTAGAAGAGGAAGTCTACATAGAACAACCATAAGGATTTGTTGATGTTAGCAATAAGAACATGGTATGTAGATTATACAAATATTTATATGGTTTAAAGAAAGCCCCAAGAGCATGGTATGAGAGACTTCATAATTATCTTGTGAAGATTGGTTTTGAGAAGACTGATGACAACAACAATCTGTACTTGAAGATTGAAGGAGGTAAAGGTAGTTTATAACTAGCTATTTTTTTTATTGATGATATCATATTTGGAGGAAAAAATGTACTTTGCAAACATCTACTGATGAAATGAGGAGAGAATTTGAGATGTCTATGTTTGGAGAAATTGAATTCTTTGTTGGTTCGCAAGTATATCAAATTAAGTGTGGTATTTACATTACTCAGTCCAAGTATGTGAAGGAAATATTAAATTTTTTTGGGATAGAAGATTCAAAGCCAATTAGTTAACACACCTATTATTACAAGACATAAATTGTCTAAGTTAGATGATTTTTCTAAAGTAAACCAAACTTTATACAAGTCTATGATTGGAAAATTGCAATATGCTATTCATAGTAGAACTAACATTGCATTAGCTATTGGGATTGTTGCAAGATTTTTTGTAAATCCTAAGGAGAATTATTTGATGGCTATCAAAAGGATAATGAGATATCGAAAAGGAACATAGGACTATGGTCTTTACTACAAGAAAAATGATAAGTTTGAGTTGAGAGCCTACATAGATGCTAATTGGGCTGAAATGTTGATGACAAAAAGAGTACAAGTGGTGGAGCATTTTTCTTAGGAAAGAAACTAGTTTCATATTTTTCAATGATATAATAACTTAGAGATTTTTATAGTGTATATATTTTGTGGATCTATTTCAAGTATATGTAACTGCGTTGATGATTTTTAAATGATCCTTCTCTATTAGAAAAATAACTACTTAGTTTGGATGTCCAATCCATGACTTGTGTCTTTAGCACCAAATGTTGGCTTCCTAATTAGATTAATAACTTGGTTCTAAAAATACAACTCATGTAAAATTGAAGCCCTCATTCAATTTTGGTAAATGCAAGCCCTCAAGGCTTCTTTGAAACGTTAATTGGTATTAGGAAAGGAGATCCATTATCCTTGTTTTTATTTATCATTATGGATGAAGTGTTGGGTAGATCCATTAATAAATCTAAGAGGGTCAAGGAATGGAAAGGCCTAAAGATTGCTGAAGGCATATATATGGTTATTCACTCATAGTTTGTTGATGACAATTACCTGATGAGGGAACCATCCACTCGCGAAGCAGTAAGAATCAACGTTAGAAGTTTATAGTAAGGATTTGGGTCAATATATTAATTGGTAGAAATTAGAGGTTTTCTTTTTATATACTTCCCCTCCAACTCAAGAACATATATGCAAAATTCTTGGCATAAAAATGAGATCATTGCTTAATAAATATCTAGGGATTCCGTTATTCAAATGTGCAAATAGAGGATATCTATGGAAAGACTTAATTGATAGTTGTGTGAAAAGAATGAAATGTTGGAAAGGAAAGTAGATGACACATGTAGGTAGAATACTTCTTATACAATCAGTCATCTTTGCTATCCTAATATTTTCTACGAGTTTCTTGAAGATTCCAATGAGGGTGTTAAAATGTATTGAGAAAAGTATGAAAAAAAAGTTCTAGAATGGTGCATAAGGGGAGGGTTAAATTCCATTGTGGCATGAGACTTGATTTGTAAGTCAAAGAAAAATGGTGGGGAGGGCCTGCATAGGTGGCTACTAGTAAACATGGATCTTGGAGCTAAAGTAGTATGGAATATGTATACTAATACTTCCCAGTTATGAGTGAGAATCTTGAAAGAAAAATATTTAGACTTAGAGGAGGACTCTAGAATCTTTATTTTAAGGGATCCACCAAAAGGTTCAATTGTTTGGAACTTTATTATGGAATGTAGACCATTGGTTATTAAGAATCTCTCATGGAAAATCAAGGATGGTAGTAATGCCTCCTTTTGGAAGGACTCATGGTATAGTGGTAGTGTGCCCTCAAAGATAGCAATTCTCAAGAATATATGCTAGATTTGAAATGGGCGTGGGGTAACAAAGTCAAAGATTATATGTAATGGAGATTTGTACTAGTTGGCCCTCATTGGTGTTGGAAAGATGTGCCCTCTACTAATTTGATTGAAGATCAAAAAGTATTTATACTGAGTATTTCTTGGGAAAGAAATACATTTTTAGTGGAAGGAGAAGATAAAATCATATGCTGTATAGTGAAGAGTGGTAAGCATTCTGTTAAATTGGGCTACAAAATATTAGAAAAAGGAGATGATTTGGATGCGGCCTTATAAAATTTGTTGGGAGAAAATTTGTTTGCAAAAAGATAGAGCTTTTGCATGGATTGGCATTGAAAACAAAATATTAACTTGTGAAAGAAGGAATAAGTTTGGTTTTATAGGACCAACTATGTGTATCATGTGTTATAATTCTTTAGAGGAGGTTGATCATCTTCTTGTTCAATGTAAGGTTACTCAACATTGTTGGGATATGTTAATAAATAAATAAAGTTTGTTTGGCCCTTTACCAAATAACTTGTGGTGTCTTTTTCAAAGTTGACCTACTTACCTCCCTAAGCTAACTTCATCAAATATTTGAAATATTATCCCTTCATTAGTAATATGGGAGTTGTGGAAAGACCAAAATAGGATTTTTTTTCAGGATGAATTTGAGATAGTAGAAAAGAATTGGAATAGGATTCATATGGATATTAAAGAAGTTGTGATAACAACCATGTGTAATGTGTACCCTGATAGGGTTTTTTCATCATAAGATAGTAGGAGGATTCAAAGGAATTGGTCAAGGATTAGTTTTAGGTGGAAAGATAATGGAAACATTGCATCAAAATAGAAAGTAAGTAGGAAGGATGTTGTATTGTAACTGCCGAAGGCAGATTGGATAAAAATAAATTTTGGTGGAGCATCAAAAGGAAATTTAAGAATTTATAGGGTAGGAGCAATTGTGAGAAATGAGAACGATGAGGTTGTGGAAATGGTAGCTATGTGACTTCTAGAAGGAACAAACAATTTGGCATAAGTGCATGCAACTTTATTAGCAGTTATAATATAGTGTAGTTTGGGCATGGGAAATATTCATTTAGAAGGGGATTTGAAGATCATTTTGGAGACAATAAAATCTAGTGATAAATAGACTTGGCCCATTCAAAATTTAGTAGATGAGATAGTAAAAGAGTTGGGTTTGCTTTCAAATTAAAGAATTGTCCATATGTATAGGGAAGGAAACATAGAGGTAGATAAGTTGGCCAATTGCACTTCCTCTTTTAAGTTGGTTGGTGTGATTGTAGTTGATGACTTTAGGGATATCAGAAAGGACATGCAATGATAAAATTCAAGTAGCCCTCATTTATTATTCTAACAAGTTTAGTTGGTGACTCTTTGATAAATGTGAGGAGGAGTATAAAGTTGTTGACATATCAGTCAAGTTTGTTATTAGTGACACCGACTTATTTAGAGTGTATATAGCTACCGAGCTTAGTGTACAGTTTATAGTGTTTTCCATGTAATTTAGTTGTCACCGAGTTCTACAGTTGCTATTGAGTCCTTTGGACACATCCCAATGGTTACCAAGTAGATCTAGTTAATGTGGAGACTAGCAGTGTAAACCATACATTTTACTTAATGCCAAGTTTATCAATGGTTACCGAGTAGTGCATTGTTCATTGAGTTCAATGTGTATGTGTCCAGTGTTAACTGAGTTGCCTAGTGTTAACCAATAGACTCAGCTTATACCAAGCTTGAGCTGAGAATGTTTACAAAGTCATATAGTGTAAATCAAGAGACTTAGTTTATATGATGAGTTTCATAATGTCTACCGAGTCACTAGTGTAGATTGAGTTTAGGACTACTTAGAAGTGATCAATATGGATCGAGCTTCTACGCCTACTGAGTGCATGATGATGCCGAGTATTGACAATGGATCCTAAGTATCAGAACCTCACCGAGTTAGTCTTTAGAACATTAATGTCTTCATGTGGGCCGACTTTGTAACATTTGTGGTAACTTGTATGATGGCCGACTTTGTAATTTGTATAATTGGATTGATATATATGTAATGCATTATATCATATCCAATGCATGGATGTATTGTAATGTATGTGAAAAATATGAATATGTGAATGCAAATTACATCAGAGAAAAGCAGGAGTGAATTGTAAAGGCCATAACAACATAAGGAGCAACACAAACATATCTATCCCAGAAAGGTGATCAGTACACAAAGGAATCTCATTCAACAAGCCAAGTTGCAAATCAAAGATCTACTATTGCTTCATCCTAACGGGTGGATCAGTCAAAATCCTTTCACAAGGTAGACCTAATAATCTTTTGTAAATCTCTTTACCGAGTGCATACTTAATTGTATGTTTGTAAATTCTTTCACAAGGTAGACCTAGCAATCCTTATTGCTCCTAACAAGGTAGATAATCAGAAGTGGTCAATGTAAGCTTTAACAGGCTAACTTTATACTGCAGTACTAAAGTTGTGGTTATCATCCCCACCCCAGTTTTACTTTCTATTTGGAAGGTTTCTGGGTTACCAAATCTTTGTATCTCAGTGTTATGAATTCTTTTAGTTTTTTATGCATGCCATTAGATCAAAATTTATATGATGGATTAAATGCTAATTGAATGGTTGGATTAAAGGTTGAAATTATTGAAGTTTTAGAAGTTACTGATTCACACCTCCCCTCTTAGTAAATTAGCTTAGTCTTGAATATTTCCAACAATTGGTATTAGAGCTTTTTGGTTCTCAGGAGAAAGCTTAACAACTTGAGTAAAGATCAAGGCCATGGAGGTATTCAGACTAGAAAAAGCCATTGACAATGAAAAGTTGGATTTAGAAGTGGCCATTGCCCAACTCAAGAAAGCAAAGGAGCAACTCTCTCAATCCTTGAAAAGAAGAAAAGAACTTGCAATTCAAATGAATGATCAAATCTACATTGAAGAAGGAATTGAATACCTTCACTCAAGAAATTCAAATGAAGCCAATGAAGCAATCAAAGAACTCCTAAAAAAGAATGGTTCCCTGCAAGAAGAAGTAAGAAAGCAAAGAAGAGAACAAGAAATTCAGTTAGTAAGGTTATGTGAGCTCCTAGAATAGAGAAACAAGATGAAAGAAGAGATGGATGGAAGGAACAATGAAATCCAAAACCAATCCCTTTAGCAAGTAGACCTTATTGATAAGCTCTCCAGTGCAAACAAAGAAATCATGAGCCTAAGATTTGAAAATGAAAGAATGAGGAATGATTTAAATTTTGAAAGGAAAATCAATGAAAGATTGAGGAATGATCTAAACTCTGAGAAACAAATCAGTGAAAGAATGATGAAATCTCAAGCAAACATGAATCAATTGAATGAGAAAAACATCTATAGGAAAAAAGGAAAAGCAAGAATTGGATATACAGAAGAAGGAGAATCATCCAAACAAGGATCTCAAAAGAACCAAAGACCTACTTGCAATCACTATGGTAAGATATGTCATACATCAAACAAGTGCTAGAATAATGGAAAAGCAAAGTTCAATGGAAAATACTACAATTGTAATCAACATGGTCATAGAGCTAATCAATGCAAAGAGAAACCAAGATTTGAAGGAAAATGTCACAAATGCAAGAAACATGGACACAAATCATTAGAATGCAAAACCAAGGGATTGAATCCAACAAAGAAAATTGTGAAAGCAATATTTGGATGGGACTACAACACTTGGTGTAGATGTCATTACTATGAGAATTTGGACACATTGGTATGAATTGTGTTAAACATCATATGAGGAAAAGAGATACCACTAAAAGATGTTTCATTTGTATAGAATTTTGGTCATCTTGCCAAGAACTACATGAATATTGATAGGATTGAAGATGAGAAGAAGGCAAAAGCTGATAACATCCAAAAATAGATGAGACAACAATGGGTTCCTAAGTCTATCAAGGATACAAGTCTGAGCAATGATGGTCAAGTTAATCAAGAATTGGGTGACTCTACCATTTCTAATTAAGTTCTCAAGGAAGAACTAGAACTAGGCTATCAAAGACAACATCTAAATCGGTTCCAATTGAAAGGTGGCAAAGATTCAAATTTTTATTTAGGATACAAAGGGATCACTAAGTGAGATTGATATTAGTTACTACCGAGTTACTTCTCTACTAAGTGAGGTCAGGTCATAAACTCTACTAAGTAAGGTCGGGAGTAATCACAAAGACTTTTCTGAGTATTCAATGCCAAGTAGTGGATGCCAGTCTATCAACATATCTACTTTTGTACCAAGCATTAATGGAAATTTTTTAACAAAAGGTATGGAATCAGAATAATTTCTTACCAAGAAATTTTGAGTGCTATTGTGAAGAGTAATTTTCAGTGTAATCCAAGTGATTTGAGCAAATTTCTAGTGAAAGTCTTTCGAATTCTCTCAAACCCTACTAAGTAAAAATGACATCTAGTAGCAGCAAGGCTAAGTGAGGATCTGACATGTTGGTTTGTGGAGTTGAGTATAAGGTGCCAAATTTCAAGCTCACTCTTGCGGTTGCTGAAACCCTAGATCTAAGTGGTGCATAATTCCAAATTCCTTCCAAGGTACTTCTTATCAATGATATTCACACTCATTTCAAATGTGTTATTCAAGAAATTGGTACACTAAAAATGGATGACACCCTAGGTTAGTTATGTGTGAATGGTGTCCTAAAACTCGAGCATTAGCATTTGGAAACCAAAGGGTTGACACACATCCTTCAAATGCCCTGAGAATTTCAAATCAAATGGATTAGGTTTATCCTCAGTTGGGTGCATAATGGGTAACTATGGCTAGAACAACCAATTCTGATAACCAAGAAGATGATTCATCAAATCACTAGCCTCCTTATGCTAGCCAAAGCCAAAATGACAAAAACCCTAGGTCAGGTAGAATTGGAAAAGAAAACCCTAGTTAAATGGGATGGCAGAGGAATGAAAATCAGCTGTCATTAATGTAGAATTGAAGTTTGGTATTCACGTCATTGCACACAAGATACACAGTTTGAGTAGATTAAATAGTGTGTCATGTGAAGTCGTGGACTTAGCTTACAAGGTGGTTAAGAACAATTTATCATACAACCTTGTCGAGCTATTGCTAAGGTAATTCAACAAAAACACGAAAAGCATAAGAACTTCGAAGAACAATCCATGTAAGTTCGATTCCTTTTTGACTTGCCTATTCTTTTATGTATATAAATTCCTCCCTTCTAAAGGCACTGTAGTATGGAGAAAAGATGTGCCTGTGCTCTATCAAATCAATGAGTATATTGCAGAGATGGGTGAAAATTACAACAATATTATGGAATTTTTTTTTGATGTATTTAAGGAGAAAATGAACAACCGGTTCAAAATCCCCAAGAAACTAGTTGAGGACTATAAAGATGATATATGTTTCATGGTGGATAGTTATAAGGTGTATATTTAGGCAGTTAAGCCTAGAATTGTGTGGTAAAAACCTCTTGGGTATGAGGTCAACATTGATGAAGCAAAGGATATCATTGAAGCCTTCATCAATGAACTAGTTGATCCTAAGGCTACATACTTTGGAATATATTGAAATTGAAAATAAGCTCCCTCAGGTAGTCAACAAAGGGAAGAGAAGGATTGAAAAATTGAAATCAAGTTCACCCCTTTTGTTAACCGAGGAAAAAGGTGAGGAAGAGCAAGGTGAAGAAGTAGAGGATGACGAAGAATCTAAGGAAGAAGAACCTTTAAAGAAGAAAAGCAAGGTGATCATCACCAAGCCAAAAAAACCATCCACTGCAGTATTCACCAGGAGGTCAAGAAAGAAAGTTGACAAAGAAGGAGGAGACATCATATTTAGAAAACCTCCACCCACCTTCCAAGATAGGTTAAAGAAATTGGAAGAAGGAGTAGGCATAATTTTTTTTAGATCATTGAAATATGAGATTAGGATAGCAAAGGAGTAGAAGTAGGTTGAAGACTTGGTGTTGAATAAAATGGGTAAGTGGAAATACTCACCAGATCAGCTCACCTCTAAAGTTTCTAGTGAATTATTAGAAAAGATAAAGCCAAGATGGGATTTTTCTATGCAAACTGTCAAGGACATATATGGACAAAGGCTAAGGTAGTTATTACCAAGCATACTAGATGCTGAGGTGAAAGAATCATTGAAGAAAAATGAAGAAAAATTGACTCTAAAGTTTAATAGTTGTCTAGTTTTGATCAAGGACATTGAGTATGTTGTTAGGAATGCAACGAACACTTGGAAGAATATATATTTGTTACATAAACCAAGTGATTTTCTAGTCAATGTCAAAGATGATGATGAAGAAGAAGATAAGGAGAAAGATGAAGAAGAGAATGTTGAAGAAATAACTCACTTTGATAATGAAGAAAATGAAGAGGATCAAGGACAAGAGGTTGCTAAGGAAGAAAAGCAAGACGATGAGGAGACTAACCCAGTCACAGTCAAGATAGCTGCAACAATCATTGCCTTAGATCCTCACTCTCCAAGAAAACTAGTTTCAATAGTGGAGACAACATCAACAAGTTTTATTGTGACCACTAGTGATATATCAAATGCCCAATCACTCCTTGTTCCTACTCATCTTAGTGCATCACTAATAGAAGTGACTTCCACTTCATCCACGAAGCTACAGATTCCTTCTTCATCTACCAAGCTAAGTACTTCAGTTTTGACTTCTCCAATTTTGACTTCTTTAGTTGCAAACACACTAGTTTTGGGTTCTAAAATTTTGAGTACACCAATTTGGGTTCCTCAAGTATTTCTATGAGTATTCCTTCAGTTAGTATAGTATTAGTTTTTACTGCAAGCCCTAGTATCTCTACCATTGTTTCTATTCTAGATACAAAAGCAATAAGTCTAAGGACAGTTGAGCCCAAGGTTCAACCAAGCATAAAATTTTTGGGAAAAAGAAAGGAGATAGAAGAAGACATTGATTTAGATGAGGAAATAGTAATCCCCAATTGGGATATTTACAAGCTTACTCCGTACCAAATGTAGACATTTGGTGAAATCCTCCAAAAGAAGGCTAAATAACAAAGGCTAAGAGAGGAGAGAGATAAAGAGTATAAGATAATTGTAGATGTTATATTTTTTTTTGTAGAGGCTATAGGAATTGAGATTTATTCTTCTCAACCTATTTTGTATCAGCTAGCAAAAGCAATTCAATGCACTGATGGACAAGATAAGCTAGTGGAGAAGACGAAAAAGAAGTTTAACAATAAAGTGCTAGAGCACATTGCTCAACAGATTGCCATTCATTAAGAAGAGATTTCTACAATTTTGGGCAATTTAGAAACATCATGTTCAAATGTGTCATAAATTTTTGGGAAGCTATGTGATGTTTCTAGTTTTACAAAGGAAATAAAGGACAAATTGTCCAAAATAGATGAAGATATAAAGGCTAGTGTTCAACAGCTACAACTTGACCCCAATTCAAGCTCTACACACTTCAAGAAAATAAGTTTCTTGTAAAAAATGAAAGCATATTTGCTAAGGGAAGAAGCAAGGATCAGATCGACATTGATTGACATACAAAACATGATCCTTCCCAACGTGGATGCACTGCAAAAACATATTGCATATTCAAAAACTCTAATCCATGAGAATAACTTCTCTATTGTAGACCATATGATAGAATTTTTAGTAGAGGTACAAATTGCACTTCATACATGTAAGGTCTTGCAGGAATATTGGGATAAAACCTTGGCAATCATTCTTAAGGTACATTTTGGTGTTTCTATGTAAATAAAATAGAATAAATCTTTGGCATTAATGTCAAAAAGGAGATTTGTAGAAAAGATATACTGGAGAAAGTCATATGTTATGGGGAGTAAGACATGTACATAGAGACATACAGTATAGGAAAATATGCTATAGGGGAGAACTTGCAATAAGCCATGTTGTATATAGTAGAAAGATGTACAATATATTGTATATACTTTACAAAAGAAAATTTGAAAAATCCCAAAAAATGTGTACTCTACCGAGCCAGTATCACATGGTGATGGATATAAGGTACTTAGTTTTGGCTGATAAATATTTTTGTCACTAATGCCAAAGAGGGAGATTGTTGACATATCAGTCAAGTTTGTTATTAGTGACACACACTTATTTAGATTGTATATAGCTACTAATCTCAATGTATAGTTTACAATGTTTGCAATGTAATTCAATTGCCACAGAGTTCTATAGTTGCTAATGAGTCCTTTGGACACATCCAAGTGGTTACCAAGTAGATTTAGTTAATGTGAAGACCAACACCATAAACTGTACATTTTAGTTAATGTCAAGTTTATCAATGGTTACCAAGCAGTGTAGTGTTCACCGAGTTCATAGTGTATGTGATGGGAGTCCAATGTTAATCGAGCTTCCTAGTGTTAACCAAGAGACTCAGTTTATACTGAGCTCAAGGTGAGAATGTGTATCGAGTCATACAATGTAAATCAAGAGACTCAGTTTATATGACAAGTTTCACAATGTCTACCGAGTCACCAATGTAGACTGAGTTCAGGACCACTTATAAGTGATCAATATGTACCAAGCTTCTACGTCTACCAAGTGCATGATGATGCCAAGTATTGACAGTGGATGTCATGTATCAAAACCTCACCGAGTCAGTCTTCAGAACCTGGATGTCTTCATGTGGGTTGACTTTGTAACATTTGTGGTAACATGTATGATGGCCGAATTTGTAATTTGTATAATTAAATTGATATATATATGTAATGCATTGTCATATCCAATGCATGGATGTAATGTAATGTATGTGAAAAATATGAAGATGTAAATGCAAATTACATCAGAGAAAAGTAGGATGAGCAAATGTAAAGGCCATAACAACATAAGAAGAAAAAAGACATATCTATCATAGAAAGGTGATTAGTACATAAAGGAATCTCATTCAGCAAGCCGATTTGCAAATTAGAGATCTACTACTACTTCATCCTAACAGATGGATCAGTCAAAATCCTTTCACAAGGTAGACCTAACAGTCTTTTGTAAATCTCTTTACTAAGTGCATATTTAATTCTATGTTTGTAAATCCTTTCACAAGGTGGACCTAGCAGTCCTTGTTGCTCCTAATAGGGCAGATCATCAGAAGTGGTCAATGTAAGCTTTAATAGGCTAACTTTATATTGCAGTACTAAAGTTTTGGGTATCATCCCCACCCCAGTTTTAATTTCCATTTGGAAGGTTTCTGGGTCACCAAATCTTTGTGTCTCAGTGTTATGAATGCTTTCAGTTTCTTATGCATACAATTAGATTAGAATTTATATGATGGATTAAAAGCTAATTGAATGGTTGGATTAAAGGTTGAAATTGTTGAAGTTTTAGAAGTTACTGATTCACCCCTCCCCTCTCACTAACTTAGCCTAGTCTTGAATATTTCCAATAAAAGTATACATGTATGAAAGATGGAAAAAATGAGAAGAGGAAATGACTATTAAGGGTTGCTTTAAAGGAGTAGTAGTTAAATTGCTAAGGAATTTGGCATGACTTGTATCAGAGTGTTGTTCAAGTTAGTATTTATAATTATGCACATTTAAATTATCATTCCTTTATATGGAAAGTTGATAGTTTTTGTTGAAGGATCTTCAAATTGAAACTAGATAGCTTGGTAGTAGGGATCATGAAGGATACAAACCATGAAATAACATCCATGAGGAAGGGTAGTCATGGAGGCATGATTTTATATAGATTTTAATAGTCAAATGAAGTCATTTAAAGGCCCAAGAGAGAGTAAAGGGTTTACTCACGATTAAAATGGAAGAGATGGTTTCAATTGTTATTGGTGTCATTAGAGTCCAATTTTAGGAAAGGGCTATTAAATGAAGAATAAATTTGGATATCATTTTTGTGTTCTTAATGGGGGGGCTAGAATTGAATGAAACCACCCAAGAAATGGATAGGATTATGCATACCATATTTGAAAAAGATTTTTTGGGGTGATAGGGTCAATTTTGGAGTGGTATATCTGAAGGATTAGCATAGACATGAGTGTGTGTTTCAAGGATGAGGATGAAGGGTGTCATTTTGGACATGTGTCATTTCTTCATTAGGGAGCCAAAGTGGACAAAAACCTAATGTTAAAAACAACGGAAGTGACATAGAAATGAGTCAAATTAGAGTTGGAAAGACAAGAAAGGATAAGGTGTGAGGGTGTTCATGCACTACTACAGATCTGCCTCATCATCAAAAAAGCTGACATGGAAGGAGGAAGGTAGAGATGTTGGAATTATGAATGGAAGGGGTATTTTTTGTGTATTATTTTTGTTTAAAGATGGTAAGATCAAGGTGGAATATGATCCTGAAAGGAGGAATGACCATTCTAATATGAAGATGAAAATATGCAAAAAGGTCAATAGAGTAGGTTTTAGAATGAAAGGCATGAAAGATTTAGTTTTTGATAGGGACCGCGACAACTTGGTAATTGAAAGATAAAGCTTCGACATGATTTTTTGGGCAAACACTAGTTATGCAAGGCAAGGATTTAAGTTTGTTGTAGTAGTGTAATATTTTGTTTACTTTTATGAATATGTATAATATCTTTAGAAATGTGAGTAAAGATAGGGGAGAAATAATATTGATAGTTTATGTAAAAATGGGACTAAGTAGGAAGATGCAAAAATAGTTTACTATTTATTGTAATGAACTTTGGAAGTTGATGTAACTTTTTATTTTAGTGTTAATGAAAAACCTATTACCAATCCAAAAAAACACAACTCATGGATTGGACATCCAAACCAAGAAGTTATCTTTCTAATAGAGAAGGTTCATTTAAATTATCACCCTAGGGGCATATAGTTGAAACAGGTCTGCAAAGTATATGCACTATAAAAATCTCTAAGATAATATATCATTGCAAAATATAAACTCTAATAATTCTGAAAATAATCTAAGTTCACAATAATGGTTGTAGGAAACTGCATAATAATGGTTGGAGTAACTGTGTATTACCAACTAATAAACATCTACAAATTTCTATATATCTATATGAAATGCTTGATTATATTTTGAATATATAATTTTATTGACTCTCTAACAACCATCTAATAAGCATCTCATCATTCCTTTAAACAAGGGAGAAACTGATTCTAAAATAATGACTAAGAGTGTGAGTCCTATTACAACTTGTCTTCTTGGCTGATTGGAAAAAAGAGTTTGTTTGGACTCTTTTATGACAAATCTGATGTAGTGGAGATTTATTTGTCTTCATAAATACAATAAAAATATTATCTAAACCCTTTTGAATTTTTATGTAGAAGCATATTGTGTATAAGGGAAATCTTGCATCACAAAGAAATATTTCTATTTCTAGTTTTTCAATTTTGTATTTTCATTAAGGGTTATTCCTGTGTAGAGTTTCTATTTGAGGGAGAGTGCTGATTTTAGTAAGTTGATATTATGTGCCTAGATTGTTCTAATCTCATATGTGGAGGTTCTTCTTAGACATACCAACATTCCAAATGAATTTCATTGTCATATCATATGTATCAGCACAGTTATTACAAATTTTTGGTATGAATTTTGGCTATCCAAACTTTAGGTCCATTGATGAAGGCCTAAATGACTTTGAAATGAGGTGAAACCTAGTCTTATAGATGCTTTCATGATTAGACATTGTAGATCACTATTTAATTCTAGAATAGGGTTATAATAGCTCATTGGGTCAATGAATTGCTAGTTATGGTCTCCAGAAGTGGACTCATCCAAAAATAAAATTTGTAAATTGTCCCTATGTAATAAAGTGTAATTAAATAATATAATATGAGGTTGGTTGAACTTAAGGGTTAGGGCTTAGTGTCTAGAACCTTCTCATGTGACAAAAAGTTTTTATATAAGAAAGGCATGTAGGTTGTCTAGGAAAGTTTTGGGTGAAGTCACAACTCTATCTTGTAGACTATTGTAAGGAAGGTGCCCATGTGGGTTTACATAATATAATTATGTAATTCCAAATTAGTGGTGATAATAAGAAGCCCACATTTTTTTTCTCTCAATTTGTGTTGGTTCTCATTGAGCTATCATTTGGCATGATGTTGAATGGCATGAATCCTTTCGATTCCCTCTCTTGAAAAGATGACCGAGGACCAACTCCAATGTTCCAAGTGGTTTTCTAACCTACTAGGTTCACTCAATTGAAGATAAATTCGTATATTTATGAGGAGGCCTTTGCTAGTTTTGAACAATCTTGGATAATATGCTGCTAATGTTTAATATGTAACCAAAAATGATATATATTTTTGTATTTTCTGTTTTATGATGAATGCAATTTATCGATGCAACTATATGAATTCCTATTTAACCAATATTTTGAAAAGAAAATAACAAAGATAGAGTAACAAGGGATTAAAGAAAATAACTTGAAAGGGTAATTCCTAATGGACATAAACAAAGGTAAGAACATGTTTATGAATCAAATTATCAAAAGGATTGGGCAAGAAACCAATGAAATTAGGAGCAACGCTTCCTCAACTCTAGTGATGTAATCATCGATGGTCACTCAATATAAACCAAAAGATGTTTCATGTTTTATCAAATTGCAAGGCCACAAATAGTGTGCTCATGCGAGACAAGACACTATGCAAGATCAATAGATAATCCTTACTCCAATTCATCACAACATCAAGATTTGTTAACATGAGGCAAACACTAGAACTAAAAGATTTCACAATCATAACAACACAATAAAACCATTGGCTCCATTATTATTTATAAACATGCATTCACAAAAATAACACACTCTACAAGAATTACTACACTCAAAATGAGAGCACTAATAACATATATTATTGCATCAAAATAATGGCCCGAAGTACATATTACATCCATATATTTATAAGAAAGCATCTCCTTGATTTGTTCTAGGAGTAAGAGCTCTTACAATGCAAACTCATGATAAAATATAATAAAAAAAATCTAATTATATACAAACTAACTCTCTAAATGGGGATAAGTAGGTCTCTATTCTTTTTTATATCCATTAATGAGTGCATGACCCTTTACATGACTTAAAATAATGAAAGAATAAGAATATAAGAAGAAGGAACCTGTAAGTTGATCTAGAAGTCTTTGGAAGCTCTAAAAATGGACGTTCTTTAGGCATTTCTTGGAGTTGAACTGTCATCAAAATGCATTTTTGGTGCATGAAATGCTCAAAATTAGGAGCTGGTAGTTAACTATCAGCATACTACTTCTTATTCAAAACTGTCAATGCACCTCTATGAAAAGCACACCTACACACCTTGGTGACAAGTTCCAAAAATCCAAAAATCTTCTAGATGTCCAAAACTGAATTTCCAACATCTAGTTTTTTTTTGTCTTTATATTGAAATGATGGCTGGATGTTTATTCTTGAATTTCTCTATCATCTCTGCTAGTAGAATAGCTTTCAGTAAATCTAAAGCTCCATACTTATCCTTTACTAGCTGCCAGTAATTACTAACTTCTATTCGAGTACTCACAAAATCCTCAAGCTTGGTGTCCAACTCCAACAATACCTATTTAGTCTTGAATGCTTGTCTTATGTCATCATCTAACAAAGCATCTTCAAATGTTCCTCTAAATTGTTGGACAACTCATTGAACCGCTAGACTCTTAGTTTTTGAATCATCTTAAAAAATCTCAAGGAAAGTGGCATTATAGTACTTCTCTGCTTCCAAAAATTGCTCTTGAGTTTTTTCCTTAATCCGTTGGATCTCCTCATGCAGTCCCTCCATTACTTTATTCCCTACCAATATTCTCTCAATCCAATTGTCTAGATGATCTAGCTCCTCTGTAATATATACCTCCATAAGCATTCAATACCTTTGACCCCTAATTGATTTTAATGCTTGTAGGTCCCTAGCCTAGGTATGTACTTCATCCATTAGCCCAAAATTTGGTTCACTATTGAAAACAACTTGTAGGCACTTGATTGGATGTGGTGCAACAAGTTCAAATTGCCTTGTATTATTTGCATTCCTTTCTCCTCAAAACTATCACGCCATTGGTGACATGCCTCCAAAAATGAATCCAACTGTGTTCCTACTCCATTTCTTTCTAGTGTTGCTCCAAGAGAAACCTCTAGATTTTCCAGGTCAATAGGGCCCACTACTTCATTCAGGTAGCCTTTGAGTAGCTCATTCTACTTGCAGAGAGTTATCAGTTCTGACTCATCCTGATACATATGTCGAAACACTTCCTTTATGCCTATGGTGATAATCACTTTGGTTGTGCCCAATGTGGTCCTTCCCAAGATGACTTCCTTGATTTGATAATCTTTCAGAGTAAGTTATCTGGTGTCAGTGTGAGGAGGAGGAATGGAAATATGTGCAAGAAGGTCCTAGTCTTGGTTCTTCATTATGAAGGCCAATGTTCATGCATCACCCTTAGGTGGCTAACGCTATGCTAGTGTGGTGCCCATAGGTGACATGCTGGTGTGGTGCTCATAGGTGACATGTACTTGGTTGAAGAGGTTGGTTCTCTAGCAAGCTCCTTTCCTCTATCAAATCTCTCTAGAGTCTTTCATGTTGAGGAAGATCTTCAATAGGAGTCTCTGTACTCTATTGGGTTAAGGATCTAGCCTTTGTATCTTGAGGATTTTGTTGAGTTTCTTCTGGTATTTATCCCTTCTCATATACTTCATTGGCATGAAGCTATTGAAATTCCCCTTCCTTAGTTTTTTTTTCTTCTACTTCTACTTGAGTGACCAGAGAAAGTGGAGTTAATAACCCTTTTTTCCAAAAAAAAATCATATCTTGTGATGGTAGTGGTGGAATGCCCAGAGATCCTCGAGGTAGAGGAGGAAATGGATTCCAATCCTCTCCTAAGGGTTCACTCATGGGAGTATCTTTGATCTTTTCGCCAACCATCTTAGTGTCCACTAGCATAAAGTAAAAACTAATAAATTTGAACTCAATTTTTGATGAATTTTGGTCAAAATTTTGACCAAGCAGTTCTTGGTAAATTTTCTCATCGAAATTTTGACCAATACATTCATTGAAATTTTTTAATTTTTGCTAGCTCTGATTTTTCATTGTTGGTCAAAATTTCCACCAATGTTTGGTCGAATTTTTTTAGAATTGGTGAAAATTTTGACCAATTCTTGGTAGAAAACTGTCAAGAATTGGTCAAAATTTCCACCAATGTTTGGTCAATTTTTAAAAAATAATTGGTGGAAATTTCAACCAAGTCTTGGTAGAAAACTACCAAGAATTGGTCAAAATTTCCACCAATGTTTGGTAAAAAATGTTTTATAATTGGTGGAAATTTTGACCAATTCTTGGTAGAAAACTATCAAGAATTGGTCAAAACTTCCACCAATGTTTGGTCAAATTTTTCTAATATGTTGTATCAAGCAATTGTTTCTTATCCAAGCCATTTAATTTGTAACCTTTTAAGTCTCTACAAAGATAAAGTTGGAGTAAGAAAATTTTTCTTCTCAAAGGTGTCCTTTGATTGTAAAGCATCCATTCCATTATCTGTTCAACAAACAAGACATATCTAGTTCAATAGGTAATGGATGGATGCTTTATAATCAAAGGACACCTTTGAGAAGAAAAATTCTCTTGCTCCAACTTTATCTTTGCAGAGATTTAAAAGGTTGCAAATTAAATGGCTTGGATAAGCAACAATTGCTTGATATAGCATGGAACAAATGGACATTTATGCATAGGACACCATCAATTATGTGAGTGATGTAGATGTAGCCGAATTCTTTTGGGTCAAAGCCTCCAATTAATATAAGGTTTCTAATCTCCACGAGGTTGACATTGTGGTTGTAAGGGCTATGGAGAGGGCACTTCTTCATTGTCCACTTCATCACTGATTAACTTGCACCATAGACTGACAATCTTTATCTTTGTTGTGGGCTCCTATTCCCTATGTGCGTCAAAAAACTAAACTGTAAAAAAATTAAATTGTCTTCATCTTTGTTGTGGGCTCCTATTCCCTATGCGAGTCTTCATCTTTGTTATGGGCATGAATCAATATTTCAGAACTGTTAGAACTTTTTAATGCACATTAAACAACATAAAGTATTAAAGACTAAAGAGAGTAAGCATAAAGATGCATACGTTAATTTATTCACGTAAATCTCTTATGGGTAAAAAACCACAACATACAAGAGCTTTTTATTAACCAAAATGAAAAATAGGCACCAACAACCCAAAATACAAATGCAAGCACTGACCCAAATGCAAAACTTAATACCACTTTTCAGAACATTCTCAACATTTTAGATAACACCCCTTTTTTATCAGCAATAACAGAAAAATGAATGCTGCACTGCAAATATCATCTTTAATGACAACATCTCAACTACAATGAAATGCACAACATCAAATAATATCTATCACATAGCTCATTCATTTCTCCTTTAATGTATATTTTCACCTCCTAGTCTGTAATAAACTTCTTATCTCTATATAACTGCTCTTGCTACATCATATGCTTGACTCAACTCATTCACAGGAATAAAACAACAACTATGTTCTCCAAGAGTTGGATATATAGAAGACTTGTACCCAAATGGATACTCACTTAGTACACACATGATAAGAAGAATCATAGTTAGCCAAATCTCAAGCTCCTCATGCATGCTCCAAGAATTGATACGACTCTCTTTATAAAATAACAACACATTCACCCTTGACTAAATGGTGCATGGCCCATGATAGCAAAAATAAAGAGTAATATTTCCAGAATTTGTAGTAGTGTATATTCCCACCAATACACATGTTTTTTCCTTCATTAAAATTTATCATAACCCATTCTAAAAATAAGAAATATTCAACACAGAAGCCCAAACAAGGTCAATGCTATCTCAAATACATTCTTTATACATGACACTCCATTTTTTAATACAAAGCATTCTCATACGCACCAAACAGTAAGCTCTGACTGTCAGGAATAAAGACAAATCAAACTATTGCCAATAAGTAAATGATTTTACTTCTAAAAAAAGGATTATTAAATAATCAATTCTGAATCCATTCAAGAGTATAATATATGTGACGGAATTTTGAAACATTATGAAAATGAATTTGAATAAAGATGGGTCCCACAACATTTATTAGATCAACAGTGACATGGTACCAGTGCATAAAACATCTCAAGGTATATCTATCATTATCTATCATCTTGAATCCATTTATAAAGTGTCACAATGTCTATATAGAGTGTCACAATGTCTATGACCTTACTTGTTTCTGAGAGTTTCTTTCAGCACTATGGATAGTGGAAGCTTCCTGTGCTATTCACACTATAAAACTTAAAAAATATAATGTTGAATCATAACTACAAGTATCAAGTAATCACTTTTTCAATTTAAAGGCCTTAGCCACTAGAAAGATCTGGTCATGTTCTCCCCACACAATCAAAATGTCCTACAAAACACCCAATCATCAGTCCTTGAATACAACTTTGGATAAAAGGCATTTAGGTAGGAGAAAAAAAAGGCCATGAAAATTAAAATATCATGCATAAGAAACAAGCGAGTAGGCAATGCCTTCTCTAGAACAAGAAGAGGTGGGGCAAGTTCAGTGCTAATAATAAGGCCTTTCAGTAGCTTTTCTTTATTTACTCTATTTTTCACATACAAATTCTGTAGCACAATCCAAATCATGGAAAATTTAGTGTTATGGCTCTGAATCAACAATTTTTAGTCTTTTTAATATAAAATAATAGTAAACTGAGAATACAAGCTTGCTTGAATTTTTCTAAAATTAGGAAATTATGTTTCTCCTGACTCTTCTTACCCAATAAAGGTGCTGAATG
The DNA here is from genome assembly GCA_028749045.1 of Cupressus sempervirens. Taxonomy (NCBI): domain Eukaryota; kingdom Viridiplantae; phylum Streptophyta; class Pinopsida; order Cupressales; family Cupressaceae; genus Cupressus; species Cupressus sempervirens. The sequence continues at coordinate 167,754,535 of CM053793.1, read as the reverse complement.
AGTTATATTAGATATGTTAGAAAAATTTAAGGGCTTTTCTAAATCAATAAGTGGCTTGGGAAGCTCATATAGTGTGGGTTTGGGGAGTGGAGATAGATTAGGAGGTGAGAAATTGGGAGAGAATTTTGATGGAACACCACGACAAGATATTGAGGAACGAAGGATAGGGACAAATTTGAATGAAGACTCTATATGCTTAGATGTCAATGGGCCACTACTAGGTATACTTGATCGATTAGACCACAACTTACCTGTCAGTGGACTTGAAACAACATGTCGTTTGATTCTCTTAGAATCAAAAGAATTTGGAATGTCGAACCTTACCATAGGTATCCTTTCAACTAAAGCTGGCATATGCAATGTGTTTGCTCAAATGCCTATATTTGGTTCTTTCAAAAGTGGTTTACCTCTTGATATGCCATTTTGACTCAATATGTGAGTAGTATGAAGGTTTTCAATTGATTCAACAAGATTCAATTCATTCTTTTTTGATCCTGTATATTGATTATTGGATTGTGATAATGGAGATGTATGCCACAAAGAGGCAACAATCTTAGTTCCACCTGCTGTCCTTCATCCCATTGCAAATTTACTTCCTCTACCATTTGTATTCCCACTTACACCACCAATTGGAACTGGTAGAGCATAAGTGTGCAAATTTCTTTGTGTTAATGTTCTTGTATCTTGTATCTTTTCAACATTGTCAAACTTCCTATGCATGGATGGTGCCAAAGGTGATGATTTACTGCCAACTAATATTATATACAACAAATAGATAATCCTAAATTTTATACCAACTAATCCATGAAACAATTTCAGTCCCAATCATAATTTTGGGTGGTTTACAATGGTGTCATGAACACTTTGGCAACCCAAAGGTTTCCTTCTATTTTTTGACTTTGAAAAGTATAAGCAAGTATAAGGCACAATTTCAGATCTAGCATAGAAAGAAATCAGAGGAAAAGTTGAAGTGTCACTCAAGATATATATACACCATCAAACAATTCTCAACAAGGATGGTGAATTTGCACATTACAAAAATGATTCACACATTACAAGTCATATTTCTACACACTAAAGACTTAAGCTCAAGAGTGATTCCCAATAGTGTACTGATCCATATTATTTCCCCAATTCAATTGGTCGTAAAAAAGTACACAATTTAAGGTGTTGATTTTTCATCATGAAATGTATAGCTAAAGCAATGAAACATTAATATAAATGAAAAAAAAATATATGCCTAAATCAAAAGTCTGCAATAAGCTAATTAGGAGTAATACTAAATATCCATGATTACAACAACAAAATAGTTGACACAATAGTATTAATTTTTTAGTCTAACTGTTGTCTTAATATAAATGTAAAAAATATATTCCTAAATTAGAAGTCCACAATAAACTAATTAAGAATAATACTAAATTTCCATGATTACAACATCAACTAGTTGAGAACAATAGCATTAATTTTTCAATCTAACGGATGCTCTTTATACAAATTCATTTGTTTTCTCTACTTTAACCTTGTGTTGACCCACATCATCTATGATGTCATGAAAAGTTAATTGTATTTTTCCATAAGAAAGCTGAAATATTCTTCTTTTATACATTAAATTAAACTGAAATAAGCTTCTAAAGGATCTAATTAGGATCTCATTATTTAGAACATAGTTCAACCTCCTATATTGATATTAAAACACTCCTATACTAATATTAAACCAATCTTTATTTAGAGGTTTTACAGCCTGCCTATTTACCAATCAAGACAAAACCATATTAATAATTAAATGCACCTGCATCAAACTTCAAGGTAGAAATTTTAATGGCCTCTTGGTCATAAGTCTTTCATGACTTGATCCTCCTCAATACCAAGCTTCCATCAGCTTTGCTAATGACAATTGATTAGTCACTTGCACTATGTTGTTGACTGCTCCACTTACTTCAATGTGCCTCTTCTTGTGCACTTGAACTATATTCTCATCTCATCAATCACTTTGTCTAGTTGATCCTCTATTTATCTTGTTTCTTCCTCAAAATCTTTAAACATTTTCTTTAAATGTTGTATTGAGGCTTAGTTTGCAACAGTTTATATTCTATTTTTTAAATCATTTTTTTGGGTGTTCATCAACACTTGTTGCAACCTCAAAATCAATTTGAAAATTGAAATTTACCTCTGTTTAAATGCTCTAAACATTCCTTCATTACTAGGCACTTGTGAACATGCTTCATCTCTGGCTATGATCTCCTTTCTTGACTCAGATTCTCTTGGTATTTTCTAGAAAACTTATCCATACTTCTTGAGCAATGCATCTCTATGTTGCTCTTTGTTATTTTTTGTCTGTCTTCATGACCCAACTTTATCTTGTTCTCTACACCAATAGGTTCCTATAATTTTCCTTTAGTAATTCTATTAAAAAACATTGTATGGGTTCCCATTATACCCTTAGCTTCCTTCATCATAGGATTCTGGCAATATCCCTTTTAAATGCTTTGTAAAAAAAAATTATTTTGATTCTACCTTTTTTGTCTTTATAAAAGTTGTAGATGATTGTTCATTTTCATCATTCATGTGACTTGCAAGCATACACATATTATTATATTACAAATCATAAGACTATTTGGTCTCATTTAGTACCTTTGCTATCAGATCATCATGTTAATCTGAACTCCCTTAATAATCCATGAGATTTTCATGAAGTCTCTCATCATCATTATCCTATCCAAGGAATAATCCTTGCTCTAGTTTACAATAGTGAACTTCATCATCAAACTCAACTGCTTTGAGTTCTTGCAACCAAGCACTCAACACGCCTCTCAACTTCTTCCTCAACTTTCTTGAGGACACTTTCCAAATCGGCCATTTAACCCACCTTTTTGTTCAACATCCATATCTTACCTTCTTTTCTTTCTCATATTAACATCATCACTAAACCAATTTCTTTCATTTGAGCCATTTCTTAGTCAAACTCCTCAACTAATTCTCTTCATCTCTATGCCATTTTCTTTGGCATTCTCCTCCATTTGATTGTGGTTTTCACTTGAACCCCTATCATGACTAAGAACAGTCATCTTCATTCTTCCTCTTTCCTTTCTGATTATGAACTATGTTAAACCTATACAATAGAAAGTCTATTTCACTTGCTATCAGTACCTCACCAAGCTTCTCTCCTCTGAATGTGGCCTTTTGGTAACGTTGGTTCTCTTGTCTAGAACCTTTGAGTTTCCTTTTCTCTTCTAGGCTTCGACACTCACTAGGCCCACCTCTTGTGAACTTCAATTCTTCTCTATTATAGCTTCCCTAACTGTAATAAGTGCTACACTATTTTCCACTATTGCTTCTTGTATTGAACAAATTCCTCCTCATTTAGTTGAAAATAAAAGACCAATTACCTATTCTCTCAATGAAACATGAACTGCACTACTATATTTTTTCTAATTTCTCTATTGGATGCAACCCTCAATTATTGTTCGACTCTTAAAATCATACTTCTACCTTCTTGCTTAAGTAGAAAATAGTTTTTATAAACCTTAAAGAACATTAGTGTAAACCTCATAGAACATTAGTGTTCTCTCTTTCTCCAATAGCTCAATCAATCAATTATCAACTCTCTTTAAATTAAATTAAAATGTAAAAATAGTTTGCCTATCAATGAGAGCTCTAAAAATAAAGTCACCAACTAATAATTTCTAGAGAGTTTCACCTATAGCTTCTCTAAGACCAAATGATGGCTACATAGTTTTACAAAATCTCAAAGCCATGTATTCTCCCATCAAGGAATCAAATACAGGTGCAACCAGTACCCACACATATACAGGAAACAATGTAGATACAAAACATAGATGGAAACCTATATGAACACTGATGGAAGCACTTATGCAGATGAAAACACAATCATAGACTAGAAGTAAGTCACCCGTGAAGTAACGTTTGGGTGTGGAGCTCTGTTCTTTTTTATTTTCCTAAGGGTATGACTTGGCTTCTAAAATATAAGAGCCATGAGCCCCTCAAAAATCTCTCCCTTCTATTGAAATTAGTTTGTTTTTGACAATTGAGTGTCAACACACTTAAGATATTTACTAAGCTCATGCCAACCTAGTAATAAATGCTGAGTATAATATGTATAGATGCCAAGTTGCAATGATTTTCGAGTCACTCATGTGCCGAGTGAATAGTTATTGCTGAGTAATTCAAATGTCGAGTGAACAGTTGATGCCAAGCAAGTTCAAGCACTGAGCAAGATAGAATTATAGTAAGTGCCGAGCATCAATATTATCAAGTGTCGAGTAACACAAAATGGACCTAGTTGTTTGTAATGGCACAAAAAACTATGTAAACCATTGTTATGCTGACTTATGGATAGATCTAGAAGCTTAGAAGAGAAGATCAAATCTATTTGGATTTCCTATGCGATCAACATGCAACCAATCAGAAAAATGGAAGGAATTAAGCAGGAAAATGAATGAATCTTAGTCGTAGATTCATACCTAACCCTAAGCCACCGAAGTCTTTTTAAGGGAGACAAAGCCCCATAATTCAATATGTATGTATGTATATGTGAGAAAGTGATGCAAGTGAAGAATTAAAGGAAGTGAAAGGGGTGAATTGAGCAGAAAAAATTAAAGGTGACTTAGAAGTGTAAAATAATTGAAGAATCAGTTTGCAGAATAGAGGAGAAGCTATACATCATTGTTATAACAGATCAAGAGGATCAAGATGGATAGAATTGTGATCTAAAATCAGCAAGGAAAAATTTGTAAGTGTATCAAATCAAACATTCTATTGTTACTTTCTAACAATTGTATCAGCAGGGTAAAATCCTTTGGACTAAGGTTGATTTAACAGTCATTGTAAAATCCTTTAATAGGGTGACATTCCAAGTGAGTGTTTTAAAGTCCTTTAACCAGACACACTTCTAATAGGGTGTTAAAATCCTTTAATAAGGGAAGATCTAACTATCCTTTGTAAGCCTTTAATAGGGTAGGCCTTTCACAGGGTAGATCATAAAAATGGTCAAATTATGTAGCCTTAACAGGTGACACTTTATTACTGCTATAGTGAAGAATTGTGGGTGTCATCCCCACCCTCGTTTTACCTTTTCATTGGAGGGTTTTTGGGTAATCATATCTGGTGTCAAGTGTTTATATGGATGCATTTACTTTACATGTTATTTTAATATGTTAATGCATGCATTATTTTAAGTTTAAAAAAGGTTTTATTGGTTGAAGACTAGTACTTCTAATTCACCCCCCCTCTCAAAAGTATATATTTCCCATTTGTATTTCCAACACCTTCATCAATCTACATGTTTCCAAATTGAAAGTAGGCATAGACAACAACTTCAACATACATAAAAATCACATGGAGGATACAAATACTAATCTGTATTCAGACTACCTTCATTCTAAATGTAGATTACTTCATATGGATGACACCAATATGAGGTCATGGGTTCAATACAAGCTAACTAGTTCCCTTTTGCAGAACATGGTTGTAAATGAATTAAGCTTCTATTAGACTATATATTTTTTTAAATTTTAATCATAGGTTACTAACAAGTTTACACTTTTACTTGTAGGTATAAGAGCATATGTACTTTATAAATGTAGAGTAATATGTTCAATCTTTAATACCTTCAGTAAATGTGATTCGTCTTGTATGTAAGAGCCCAATTCGCTATGATGTAGATCTTTGGTTCTCAATCTGCAATATCTTAATCTTTGAATCTCAATCTGCAATATAAATTAATCTTTGAATCTTGATTTGCAATATATATTAACCTCTAAATATTGAGAATGCAATATAGATAAGATATTAGTCAGATGGTATTTAATGATTATGAGCAATATGATAATGCCGATCTATTTTGAAGGTATTGGGAATTTATTAATTTCAATGTCAATACAACAATCATTGGTGCACATATATATAGATTCCAATGGATGCCTTCCAAGATAGGTCACGATCCTTCAATATCAATCATTATGAGTTTCCAATTTGATTAGTTAGTATTAACTAATTAATCTGATCTTGTACAGGATCAGATTAGTTAGTATTAACTAATTTGTGACTGATATGTTATTCATAAAGAGATATATTGGATCAATCAAGACCATCATATTTTTGGTATTGAATGTAAATATAAATGTACAGGTTTCATCTTAGTTTGATATAAAGTGCTTGATCAAATTTAAGATATATATAATTAGACTGAGATTATATATGCATGTGAGTGTATGTAAAACATACATGCACATACATGTACAATCTATAGTCTCTGACCGAGACTATTCAATAACAATGGTCCTTGACATGGTTTGAGCTTGTGATTCTAATGTGGATGCTAGTGCCCTATGGATGCATGTAGAAAGTGAATCCTGGGCATCTGGATGAACTCAAACTTCTATCCTAGAATTAGCATCATGCATGTTCACATCTATATCCTATGTATTTTTTGTAGAGAATTAGTCTCATCAAAATAAAATAAACAAGTATTACAGTTCAAAATAACTCCTAGACCAAAAGCATTATTAATTAATTTATTCTCTAACAACTAAATAGGAAAGAAAATTCAAACCTACTTTAGCAAAATTATTTGTCTAGGCAATCATAGAAGAACTCCTAGAAGCATCATTATTTATATATATACAAACAAAATTAGAAACATGGCCTAAACAATTAATTTAGAATGTTGCACTCTTAAAAAAAGAATGAATGCAAACTATAAACATGGGCAAAATGCAAAAAAATGAAAAAGGCCATATTGTATACATAGACAAGAAAGCACTTACAGGAGGAGTTCTTGTCATACACTATGCTAGCACATAACCAGTAGCACAAATAGCTCCATGACTATCTTCAAATCTGCAAAAGAGAATAAACCACTGCTAAACACTAAGGGCCACCTTTTAGAAGATCAATAGTATTCAATTATAAATAACAAGAAGAAACAATAGATATCCTACAAAAGAAACATACACAAACCTTATGATATTCACATCATGATTTAATTGCGTAGGTTTTGAATCAACTCATTGTAGTAGACCATTCATTCTCATTCCATGAGATATGGTCCAACTAAATGACTTGTACTTCAGTGAGAATGAATGAAATACCACTAATAAAACATGGGTCTAAGGAGCTTGCCTCAAAAACCTATGCCATTGAATCCTAATTTTAATATCAGAATTTCAGACACAACAAAGAATACTCCTTATAAGTTCACAAACCTTCCTTTGTTAGAAACTTTAAACTTAGAAAAAAATTCTTGAATCAGAACGGATGATGAAGAAGCAAATAAGGATGAGCATGTGATACCCACTAAATGAGCTATAGACTCACTAGTTTCTATGTCTATGTGATCTATATATTTTTTCAGCCATGGAAGGTGTTCAACATATCTTGATGCAAGTATCTTCACCTCAAGAAAAAAACAACAGCTCAAATGTGTTAGAAACTTCATTTAATTTTACATTTTATAAATTTAGAGATCAAAATAGTAAAACAACAGTGCTCACTATAGTTGGAGAATGGTTTTGGAGAGTTAAATTGGAAGTTGTGAGGAAATGTGTGCAACTTATCACTTAAACATGTTGAGTGTTGTGGAAAAGAGAGCTGGGGATTGTACAATGTAGAATTTTGAAAAACCTTTTCACCACTTAGAATGGGAAATATATCAAGGCTAGGTGTTTTGGAGCAAAAGGAAATAGTGCTTCTCCCTACAAAGCATCTAGTGACAAATTAGAAGTTGTGGAGGAGTATAAGAAGTGGAAGTGGAAAAGTGATAATTATGTTTCCTTCTCATGACAATGTTTCATTAGGGATTAGGCAAAGCTCAAGAGCAAAATTCCTAGGGTAATGGAAGTTGATTAGATGCTTATTTTCCAATCTAGTAAAGGAAGTTAATATATTTTTACATAATCTCTTTATAGGTAAAGAAATAAGCAAGTAATAAGCATCACCTTATCTGTATCATTGTGAATATACACTTTTAAGGAAAACACAACTCTTTAATGTACAATTGTGACATATGAAACAAAAATAGTCATGTCATCCAACTTCCCCCCTTTATACCAATAGCCTACTCTTTAAGTAGCATCAAAAAAAGGAGTATCTTTATCTTTGTCTAGTGCATGCTACCTTGCAGATACAACAATTTTTTCTATAGTTGTCTGAGGTCCAAAGTTATCTCCTACCGCTTCAACAACCAGTGCATTTAATTCACCATCATAAAAGTTGTCAAATAGTCCATCTGTACTAGTAATTATAACATCTCCATTTACCACATTAATGGTGAAGGTTTGCAAGCATGCTTTCCAAATAGGTTAAAATTACTCTAATTAAATATTAGTTATATAAGTAGAGCTGCAAGTCTAATCGAGTGAATCAAAAGGAAAATAATATATGCTTCCATTACTTGAGAAAAACTTGGAAGATAATCACCATCACCACTTTGAAGCTAAAAACAACAATTAAAGCCATGCTGCTAAATAGGGGACTTGAATAGTGTATGCCCACCTCTTATTACAATGAATCTGCTATCACTTAGATTCGCTGCACGTAGTCCCTAGAAATTTAAAAAAAAAAAAGATATTCAAGTATAAAAGACAACTTAATTAGAACCATGAAGAAGTAAATGAGTCTATATCAATAAATATAGCTGTGAGAAACTTTTTCTTTAGAAGAATCTTAGAGATTCCAATCTACAAACAATTTTATGAATAAAAGATGCTGAACATTTATGACAAAAAATAAAAAAGATATGTAGGATAATATAAAAAATCAAAACAAATAATGTAGGATACTCAAGAATTTTCTGTTACCTTATCTCAAACTACTAAAACAAAAGCAGTAGAGGATCCTTGTGACTTTGTACTCCAATAGGCCTTATCTAACACCTTAATAGGATCAATTGAATTTTGAGGCCCCCCTTTAATGGAAAAAATAGCATTTTCCATGAGTTCTCTAGCATGATCTCTTGCATTAATGCCCACTTCTTCCCACCCTCCCACTCCATCAACAACCCCAACAACTTGTTCCTTTGTAAGGATAAAGTGAGCATCTTCTCCACCTCTATCCTCTTTTTCTAATGTGGAAGGTAGTGTGATCTAGAAACCAATTTCAAAACTTTATTTTCCATAGATGCCCTGAATATTAAGCATAAGAGACCATGAAAAAGACTACAACAAAGTAATGCACATTTACAATAATTTCATGAAAATCTATCAAGAAACATGCCGTTTGATACTCAGATCCAACACAAAAATGGTATATAAATGAAGGTGCAAAAATATAGAACACAAGGACCACTCTACTAAAAAATATTTCCCTTATTTGAACAGCTTGCAGATAAGATCAATATATGGTAAGCTTTTATCTAGGGTATATATATTGCATGTAATGTATCAACAAGAAGGGAATTTCTGAAAGCATCCAAAACATTTATGAAACCATCTAATAGAAGTTGACAAACACCACAACTTGAAGACCAATTTGATCACAAAGAATCTCTGTGTGTAACAAACAAAATAAGCTTAAGTTTCATATGTGAATAATAATTTTGTAAACATAATATACATGCCTCATCAACTCTCAAAATATGCAACAATTCATATCGATTATAAAATAACAAAGCTTCTGAAAAATGTGCATAGGGATTAAGAAAAGTAGGGAATTAATGTATAAAGTTCAATTCAGTATTGAGTCACTAATGGCTTTGACAAATCACATAAGTTTCCATAGCTTGTTATGCACCATGCATCTATATTTATTAGGGCATCATTTTGAAGCATATATGATAAATATTCTATCCAAAAACCATCAGTTCATTGCAAATAATTCCCTTATAACACACTCTCTTCCCAATGTGTAATTCTTGCTAATTACATGGAATCAAACACCATTAATGATCCATACACACATACAAAATATGCTCTCTATCACTAGAAGCAATGGCACAAAACTTGCATTGCTCTGAGGACATGTCTCCCTAAAAATACTACATTCCCTATAAGGGAGAATTTTAAAAATTGGAGAGTTGGGGAAAATGTTTCCCCCACTCCACCACCAACTCTGCCACCTCCATCGAAGATTCTGCCAAGTCACTTGCTATATGGCACATGCCATTACATACTGATTGAAACCTTTAGCTTTGTGAAAACTAGTTTGTCTTGAATGGAGCACTTTGCCTTCAAAAGTTCAATTCACCTCAATTTGTATATCAGTGCTACCACTGCTTCATTTCCATCCCTTTTCTGTTCCCTAGTAATTACCAAACTTGGGCCCTTGGTCCACCCATTCTTGTAACGTATCCTGCATCCTCCATATGAAACTCCATGTAACTAAGAAAAAAGGTTGAAAAACATATACTCCAACAGCAAACAAGTTAAATTAATGCTTTACAATTTTGATTATTCTACCAAGAGTAGATAAAATAAGGCTCTATGGAGCCAACCCCAAAATTATGATAGTTAAACCCACCCTCATGTTATAGACTAACCAGAATCCATGGGAAAGATACAAATTCTTCATCTACAAATTTGAACATGACTAAAAAGAAAGGTACAGGGATGTGGCAAAATTGGTTCAACTATACTCTCTATCAATTAATTTTAGTTATCAAATGAATACATCAAAGAATACAAGCAAACCATTCCAGAACCTTGAATCTAGTCTATACTACAATAGTAAAATACGTAGAGTTACAATGTCCTTGAATAATAAGCTATTAAAAACCCATATATAGTGTGGAATGACCATCAGGATAGGCTACTCGAGTTCACTATTTTACAACAGTACTATAAATTAACATAATGTATCAATCTATTATCGAATCCCAACAAAACATGTCCATCAAATTTTAAAGCATAACTCAATTTCTAAACAAAGATTGAATTTAGTGATTCTCATATGTATGTATGTATGTACACACACACACGTGTGTGTGTGTGTGTATAGAGAGAGAGAGAAGACTCCTTATTTGCAGAGTGAGAAATGTAGCCAAAAATTCAATGTGAAAGCCATAGCCAAATTTAAAGAAAGATCAATAGAATCTTCAAGTGCCATGTAAATTAAATAATAATAGCCAATATATACTTCTTCCTTGAATTTGATAGTTGATCAATGCTTGAGATTATGTCGGGAGATCAACAAAGTTTGGCTGACTACATTAGACAATAATACTAGTAAAAACATGTGTCTATTGTGTGCTCATAAAGGCATGAGCATCCAAAAAATGATCTTCAAAATTTACATGGATGAGGAAAAAAAAAAGGTTCTTCTAATATTAATTCCTTTTTCCATATCAAAGATATTTTCCAATCTTTCTGTGCATGGTTTCCAACTTTCCATCATAATCTATTGGCTATCTTAAAGAAAGAAGTCAAATTTTCTAGCCATTAGTTTCTCTATATAACATTCCATCTTTCTAGATTGGGAAGGTCAAAACAAAGATAACTAGATCTTTTTGTAGACTTCATGGGTTGAGAGATAAAACTAACTGTGTCTAAAATTGAAAATCCTTTTGTCCACTTGATGAGTGTTCCTGAGGAAACAAATAACTGCTTCGTTGGAAAAGAAAAAGTAAAGCCAAGCTCCAAGGCAGATGCACTCAACTTTGAAGTGTAGGACTAGGCAGAGGTGTCCATACAATAGTAGTTCTAGAGGGGGGATGGGGAAGAGGGATAATGGGATAAGGGAGTCAAGAGATGGAGAGGGGGAAGAAAAGAACAACTTTGATAGTCAGGGTTTCATATAGCCTTAAAAACTTGGCCGACCCACTAGAAACATTAGATTGCGCCTGCCTCCTTGTACACAACCTCCTACCCTTAATTTGTGTATGATGTCTCTATATATTATGCTACCTTCACTCTTGCTTCCCTAGATTTCATTTCCTTTTCTACGTCTATATTTTCTAGATGCCTTCCATGAAGAGGCTATAAACTATCATCTTCACTCAACACAAATGCCTCCAGTTTCTCTGCAATGAAATCAAAAAGTTCCTGCACACATTTAATAAATCAATAGAATTAAATGTCTGGCTAAATGCAAGATATTTCAGAATATAGAAATGGGGAATCTACTGAAGTGTGGAGGTATGATGTATAGGAGAGTTGGGAATCAAATCATTTTCTAGTGCATATTTTCAATTTTCCACTCAACGTATGCCAACTCTGCAAAGCAAAAATTGGAAATCTGCACATGGGAAAAGCCCCAATTTTTCAATGCTTGTAGTCTTTCACCATTGAAGGAAATACCAAGACCTTGATATTTTCAGACCATACCCATGAATGAAGTCCCCTGCGCTTATACAAAGCTTTAGTAATATAATGCGACATAGCATTATAAAAGTTTTTCTTTTGTTTATATAACATAATGCCATTTTGAAGTTGGTCGAAATGAATACATAATTTGGTTTAAATTTTGACAAAGAGGGCATAAATTTTTTATTTTTGACCAACGCAAGAATGAAAACAATAAAAAGAAGGAATCATAGCTTTGGTCAAAAATTTTTGGTAGAAAAACAAGTGCAAATGTACTAGTGAAAGTCCAAGAGGTCAAAGATATTAGTTCCTTCACTCTCCATCTCTTCTATCCACTTTTGTTGTTCATTTTCTAAAGTTGATAGTTGGATAAGCTCTCTTGGAGCATATGGAGGTGTTTGTATAGAACTTCTTCTCCTCTCTTCCTTTGTGGCTTTGGCCAAGTGGATTCTTTAGCTCAAGTGGACAAAATCCATTTATTCCCCTTCTTCTTCATCCTTAGCTTCTAGGATGGTCTCAGGAACTTGTAGGGATGGAGTATTTTTTTTCTTCTTCAATCTCCACCTCTGTGTGCCCACCAAAGTTTTTTTGATCCTTGGTTTATTTGGATCTAAGAGGAGGCTTCTTCCTCTATATTTATTACTAGTGGAACCCTCTTCTCCTCTACTTGTTCCTCCTATGGTTATTTTGGCTCCTTTGGAGGTTCTTGTGCTAGCTTTGCTTGAGGCTCAACTTGTACTTGTTTGGATTGTAACTACTATGGAGATTCTTGTCTCTTTGACCTAGGGGTACCCTCTTTCTCTTTGTGCCCTTTTTAGCCTCAAAGTACTCAACCTCCTACTTGTGTTGATGAATCATTTCTAGCCTTACTAGGAATTGAGTGGGATAGGTTGGTATAGTGATCTTTGCACCTTTAGCTTTGATAGGTCTAGTTGTGGTTTGTAGAGATATGACCTATGGAACTAGATCCATCCAAAATTTCTTCTAGATCCATTCCCTTGTCAATTCAACCACATATCTATCCCAATGATCTATGCCATCATTTTCATCTCTCCCTATCTTAGTATTCATGATAGGCCTATTGTAGATTTTTTTTCTCTATTGTAAAGAGTATGCATGACTTCTTTGGTATCCTACTCTACGACCTTCAAAGGAATCTTCATCTTAAGCATATTTTATACTAGGTATAGACTCATCCTATAATAGTTCCTTATACAAACATCATAGTCATCGATAACATTCATCTAGTGGTCTTCCAATGCTTCAACATGAACAAACCCTTTTCTTGCCAGATGCTGCACCATACCAATGTTGTCAAAGAATGTGTGAGGGGAGTTGTATTCTTCCAAGGGATACTAATCCATTCAGAGTCAAAGGTAGCAATGTATTGTTTTTGCTTCACCTTGAATGTGCCTATTGTAATGGGCCAGATCCATGGTTTCCTATGTTGTTTCCTCACTCTATCATAAGAAGAAGTGGGTTGGGTTGGCATGCTATTTGGCTATTTGCAAGAGTATCAACCCTTATAAGGAGTATCTTGGGAGCTTTTTGGGGCACAATAGAGTACCAACTACCCAAAGATATGTGAAGCTCTTAAATTGAATGTAGTAGGCTCTAATTTCTATGATTCAATTTTTTGCCTCTACTGACATTCTCTTTGCACAATCCCCTTCAATAAACTAGATGATAGCAAAGATGAAACCATCATTAACCACTCTATATTCTACACTCTAATGTGGGTGCTTCTTTTCACTATTTGTGGGTACACCACGTAGGGCTAAACATTTTCATCTTGTATGCTTCCATTTCTGTATAGGTCTAGATAGTCTGTGGTTCTAGCCACTAGCAAGTACACCATATATGATGTCATGTAGAAGCGAGGGTCTACTTTGATAGTGACTAGCTACTCATCCAAGTTATTACTTAGCATGGTCGCCTAATCAATAGGCATCTTCATGGTCCTTATAGTTTCAATGAAATGAACCATCCATGTTAGTAAGTGACCCACTGTAGGAAGACCTATGACTTTGCTTAGGAGGATAATTATGTATTCGATGTCATCTTTCATGTATCCTCTAGTCATATCCACCTTGCGTACTCTATGGCCCAAAGGTGTCCTATTGATCAGGAAAGAGGATTGCACTAATTCCTCCACCTCTTTCTCATTATATATATACCATTTTTCTACCCCATCATACAAAATCTATAAGTCTTAATACACCCTTGGAAGGTGAAACATTTTCTCAATGTTTTAGGGTTGAAGGTCTAGGAAAATCTCTCCAATTACGCTCTTCAAAACCTTTTCTTGAGTCACATAGTTCTTTGCTAGTGTCATTATCAATTCTAAAGATTGAATTGATGTTGGATGGGATATAGTGTTTATGAGCTTTGACCAGATCAATGTAGATACCATAATAGACCTTTCCCTAGTTTATTGTAGATTGCAAGGAAGGCATTCTAGTCAACGTGTCCTAGCTCTGTGTCTAAGATTTTTGCATGCCCTTATTGGTTTTGGTGTCATGAATTCTTTGGGGTTCCTTGGTATTTGAATGAAACTAGTTTTGGGGCCATTTGATCTACACAAAAGAGGAAAACATTAGTCAGAAGGCAAAAATGAGACTCTATAGGACTTTGAATATCATTAGAATGAAGCAAAAACTAGTCAAAACATATCAAAATGTAGATTCTCCCCCAAGAAGGCCTAATGTGCAACTTAGCACACCTAGTGCACCCTTACAGGTGTGCTAATGTACTTTAATAGCCTTGAAATAGCTTATTTTGTGTAGTTGCACACTTGCACACATGAACATGTGCACAACTATGCACATACACATTTCCTTTTTGCAATGGATGAAGGGAAAACCATTACTCTCTTTGTCTTTAAATTTATGTGAGGAGGTGCACACATGCACAACTCTATGGGGTGTGCATGTGCACACCTCTTTGAGTGCCTTTAGTCTAGGGTTTTTTGGTTAATTTTTTATGCTTTTTTTATTTTTTCTTTATATGTAGAGGTGTACACATGCACACCTATTAGGGGTGCATAAGTTCACACCTTAAGGTGGCCAACCTTGTATTTTGTGCTATGTAGGGGATTGAAGAGGGGCAAAGGAGCGCATGGAGTCTAGGTGCAGAGGTGTGTTGGAAGGAGGGAGGTGAGAGAAAATGAGGAAGCATGGGGGTTGGGGTCTTATAAAGACCTCAGGCACCAAGTACGCACCCTTGCAGGTGCACACCTATGAAGTTGTGTATCCTCTAAGGGTGTGCATGTGCACATCCTTGGAGTGGGGTGTAATATGCACTTAGTGCACATGTGCATGTGCACACTTGAAGCAGAATAGGGCCCCAAAAACTAACTTTTTCTCCTCTCTGGTTGCTTGACTCTTCTTGGTCAGAGACTGGGATTTGACCTAGACCCAAGGGAGGGTCTAAAATGACCAGGGCTTTGGACTAGAAGACTTGGTAGGGGTTTTGAAACTAGGGGGTCCCCAATTTATGTGTGGGAATGGGGTGTGCATTATGAAACCACAACAACTCTCTATTTTTTTATGTGTTGTGGTATTAAGAACACCCTTTAACAAAGTTATATCTTGAGTAGCAATAAATAGAAGTGGTTTGACTAAGTGTGCTGATTTTCTGTTCCACCTTTTCAACAATGCACTTCAAGTGCATGGTATTTCTTTATTATTTTAAATTAGATAAAATATTTTTTTACCAAATTATGCTCCTCCTTTTGAGATTTCTAGATCATTTTGAAAATCTAGATTTCATTAAGAAACGTTGAAGATATGATCATTTCACTAAAAGTGGGTTTTTGTTGCCTTCAAATGTGTTGCCTTTTACTCAGTTAGCTTTTGATCTATGTCACTCATTAAGTATTATGAAATAACTCAAATGCTCAAAAGGATTTGTGCATCTTGTTTTCATCTTTCCTAATGTGTATTTTATTCTTAATTTTATTAATAATTGAGTGAGATATTTCCATTACTAAAACTGTGTTTTTGACTTTTTCCGCATTTCTATCAAATATTGATAATTGACAAGTGTCAATTTTCTTCCTTTCCTTCCAGTTCCATGAAAAGCTCAAATATCTGACAAACAACTTGTATATCATGTCAATATAATTATTATTCAATAATAACCATTTATCATAAATCATCACAATTTAGCATTAACTAGCTACACATACAAATGTTAATCAATAAATCATTAATCATAGTTAATGCTTCATAAATCAAGCTAATGTATGGAAATAGCTTGGAAATATATTTCAATCATGGGGTAAAGTTTTATAATAAATACACACACACACACACATGTATGTACATATACATACATACATACATACATACATACATACATATATATATATATATATATATATATATATATATATATATATATGTATGTATGTATATATATATGTATGTATATATATATACATACATACATATATATATATATATATATGTATGTATATATATATACATACATACATATATATATATATGTATACATACATACATACATATATATATGTGTGTGTGTGTGTGTGTGTGTATACATACATACATACATACAGACATATATATATATATATATATATATATGTATGTATGTATGTATGCATGCATGTATGTATGTATGTATATATATATGTATGTATATATGTATACATATATACATACATACATATATGTATGTATGTATGTATACATATATATATGTATGTATATATATGTATGTATAGATGTATACATACATACATACATATATATATGTATGTATATATATGTATACATATATACATATATATGTATCTATATATGTATACATATATATACATACATATATACATACATATATACATATATACATACATATATACATACATATATACATACATATATAATATACATACATATATACATACATACATACATATATGTAAGTATATATATATGTATACATATATACATATATGTGTGTGTGTGTGTGTGTGTGTGTGTGTGTGACAATTTAGAGGCTCATTACTACTTCTATTTTTTGCAATTCAAGCTACAACTTTGAAAGAGTTTGGATAATATTTGTATTGTATTTATGAAGACAAATAAATCTCCACCACATCATCTTTGTCATAAAAGAGTCCAAAAAAACCCTTTGTCCAATCATCCAAGAAGACAAGTTGTAATAGGACTCTTCTTCTTAGTCATCAAGTCCAAGAATAACTCTCTTCCTTGTTAAAGGAATGATGGGATACTTTTTAGAAGGTTGTTAGAGAGTCAATAATCTTATATATTCAAAATTGTAATCAAGAATTTCATATAGATATATAGAAAGTTTTAGATGTTAATTAGTTTGTAATACATAGTTCTTGCAGCTACTACTGTGCAGTTTCCTATATCCATTTCTATATACTTGGATTTATTCCCAGCATTTTTATAGTTCATATTTTAAAATGATAGATAAACTTAGAGAGTTTTATAGTGCATATACTTTGTAGACTTGTTTCAAGTATATGCCCATGGATTGATAATTTAAATGAACCTTCTTTATTAGAAAGATAACTACTTAGCTTGGATGTCCACTCCATGAGTTTTATTTTTAGAACTACGTTATTAATCTAATTGGGAAGCCAACATTTTTGGAATTGTTGTCAAGGATAAGTCAAACTATGAGATTCTCTGAGTTTCTAGTATCTATTTGTAATTTTTATAGAATCTTAGATTCTATTCAAAGTACTTAGGACCAGAAAATTTTGCCGCAACACAATGTGAATTTTAGATCCATGGAGAATAAGAATGAAGAACCAATATCATTTTCAACAAGTTTGGAAATTAGTAAAGACATGTTTTCTAGCATCATAGAGGAATTTTGTTCACATATTGATGATAAAGTATTGATTTATGAGGATGAAAATGAATACAACCTTGATTTGCAAAATGAAGAAATCACCATACATTGTCAAA
Source organism: Cupressus sempervirens (assembly GCA_028749045.1). NCBI lineage: Eukaryota > Viridiplantae > Streptophyta > Pinopsida > Cupressales > Cupressaceae > Cupressus > Cupressus sempervirens. The sequence continues at coordinate 167,736,312 of CM053793.1, read as the reverse complement.
TCAAAATACCTAATTCAAGAAGTAGCTCATCTACACAAACCCAACTAGGAGGGTTCAAAATTTATTCTTTCACAAGGGTGTCCAATTAGACATCTCATTCATATGGAGGGAAAGAAATCTTTACAAGATATGCAACAAGTTACAATTGAAGATAGAGCGAAATATACAACTAAAACAAAAGGAGAAATGTTTCATCTTACTTATGCACTTTAATATAGCAATGAATATTGTCAACATGAAGTAATAAGTGAGATTTTCAATATATATCCAAAAGTATTGGTGTTTATTAAGTTTCTACTAATGTTGAAACTATTTCCAATTGCCCATAAGCACGTGAAGCATTGAAAGATTTTGAGAAGAGGAAGATACTTCAAAGAACTAGTTAATGCTTTTGTTTCAACATTTCACATTTTTTGGTTAATGTATGTTGGGATAGGTTTTCAATTCAATAAGTGTTCTCACACAATGCTATAAAGTTAGTAGTTGTATAGTTTATTTTGGTTCCTAGTTCTTCTTATCTTAATGCCTATTTTGGAGGAGTTCATAGCTGGTTAGTTGTTTACATTCCATATCATTGTTTCAAGGGTATGAATGAGTCAAGTCTCTAATTCTAGTAGAGATTCCTTTTATATTTCCCAAAAATTCCATCAAGTATTTGAGTCTTCATGATATCAAGAATGTCTATTCTATGATGATGCCTAGTTGGTAATATAAGATTTTACTACTATTTGGTTTTAACACATAGTCCTATGGCCACTACTATGTGACTAAATATTCATTTTACGAAAAATACTATGTGATTCAAAAGAAAAATTGTACTAATTATGAGGACATCTATGTATACTAATATTAAATATTCAACACTATTAGAGAGACCAAAATATTCAACAATGAAGGGACATGTACTTTTAGCTATTTGAAAATTTTGAAGCTTCTCACAAAAAGACAAATGGTACTACATTTATGATTTTTATTTATTCATAATATTCATCATTTTTAGTAGTTAATTATCTATACATTAGATTTAGTTTTTCAATTATCATTATTGTAATTATATGCTTCATAGGTTAATTATTTTGTCACCCTCATACAAACATTTTCATTTGAGCACGAATAACCTTCTATCTTGGGCAAATACATTATACTATCTCTAGCATTCTTGATGATATATTGAAGTTGTCACAAGATTTTATGATAAAGCTTTCATGAATAACTAATAGCTATCCCCTTCTTGAGGACAAGCACAATTTTAGTTGGGGGAGATGATAAGCCTATATATTCATTTTTATTATACTTTACCCCATGATTGAAATATATTTCCAAGTCATACACATGCATTAACTATGACTAATGATTTATTGATTAAAATTTTTATGTATAGGTAGTTAATGCTAAATTGTGATGATTTATTATGATAACTGATTATTATTGAATAATAATTATCTTGAGAAGATTAACAAGTTATTTGTGAGATATTGAAGTTGTTCATGGAGATGGAAGGAAGGGGAAGCATGTTGACTCTTGTCAATTATAAGTAATTACTATAAATACAAAAAAAGTCAAAAAGACTATTTTAATAAAATGGACACATCTGATTGAATTATTAATAAAATTAAGAATCGATTACAGATTTGGAAATCTAACAACAAGGTGCAAAACCCCTTTTGAGTGCTTGATTTATTTCAAAATAGTTGATGAGAAACACAGATTAGAAGTTGACTGAGTGAAAGTTAGCATGTTTGAAGGCTGTCATAACCCACTTTTAGTAAAATGATCATATCTTCCATGCTTCTTACTGAAATCCATATTTTAAAAATTATCTAGAAATAAAAAAAGGAGCATAACTTGGTAAAATTATTTGATCTAATTCAAAATAATAAATAAGAACCATGTGTTTGAAGTGGACCATTGAAAAGATGGAAGAGAAAATTAACACACTTAGTCAAGCTACCTCTATTTATTGCATCTCAAGCTACAACTTTTTTTTAAGGGAGCTTCCCTTAATACCACAAAACAAATAATAATCAAATAGAAAATACAAATTCAGAGAACAAAATATGAGCTTCTTATTAAGGGACAATATTCTTAAATGATAATGTTGTTTGAACAGGGTTCATGCAAGATTCCCATCTATTCTTGAGTACATTTTAGACAATATGTGAGATATAAATTTATATAAAAATACTTAACACTATGGCGAACCATCTTCAAACATTCCTTCATGGCCTCTTCTATCACTTCTTCCTAATCAATATATTACTCTCTCTCTAGAGTAGGTTGGATGAAGAAATATATTCATTTAACAAATAGGTGGGCATGCAAAGCACCATTAACTCTATGTAATAGCACCGTTAAACCCTTGACATAGGTTTTCATGTGATATTTGGTAAGATTCTTAGGTAACTAAAAACAACTTTTGAAACTTCAAAAACCAATTTCTAGAAAAAGAACTTTGATATTTGTTAGTGCTCTCATTGAACCTAATAATAGATCTGGAGGGAGTGAACTTGGAATTGATTCTCTCTAGTATTTTAAATATGGAATTTATGATCCCTTTTTCAACCACCAATAATATTTTTCCATCATTCTTTCTGATGCATTGGTGCCTAGTATTGTATCTATTTATGCATCCTTGGACCAGCTCTAGGCACATAATAGAAAGTAGGAAAGCAATATCTTCCACTAAGCCATTTCTTGTAATTTCTTTTGTGAAAAGTTTGTCTACCTAAGTTATCAACCTCTCCTTTAACTCCTCTAAATTGTACCCCATGAAATTTGTGTCACTTCTTGTGGGCCTTCACATACCAAACAAGTAACATTATTGAACAAACAAAATGTCAACTTCATGATATTTTAAATCTACTACAACAAAAGGAAATACCCTTTGTACACTAAGAAGAGAAATTTCAAAATAATAGAAACAAAAAAGGCTTCCAAAACTCACCTTAAAGCTAAGAACACTTGAAATATCTCTGCACATAGTTATTTTTACCTTCGCAGCTTTGTTCTTCAAATTAACAACTATTAGTAATTTGTAGCATTAGACTATATAAATAATGATGGTAGGATAAATATTACTAATTATTGTATTTCTCATTCATGCTGAAAGACTTCAATTTAATGTTTTTACGACATGCCAGTTAATAATTGTTACATTGCTTCCACCACCTTTTGAAATCATGATTAGTGTAATACCACCAAATGACCCATTTCTAATTGCTCCATGAAGTACCAAACATGTCTTGGGTAAATCAAAACTTGATGAGACATGTTACTTATCATTTACATAATATCATGAAACACTAAGAACTCTCTTAAACTCCCTTGAACCTTTAGGAACATTAGTTTGAAGTGGTTCATGGGAGTTTGGATTCTCTTTCACATACTTGAGCTCTTAAGTCTCTATGTCTATGTTCAAGTGACAAGATTGCTCAGTAGGCTAGTCGTTACCATTTTGTTAAACTCATTTGAACCCCACTGAACCCACTCAAACCTATAGGAACTTCATTCAAATTATTTCAAGGAATTTCATTGTGAATCACACATACAAGGTGGTTTATGCACCTTAAAATATTGGGTTTCTTAAGCACATACCAAGACTCGTTACAAAGACATAGGACTTAATCAATTGAAAGGACTATACGAGACTCAACTTTGGGGTGAATTAATGACAAGGGATATTTTTAACCCTTATTAGACACAAATTTCATTTTAAAGATGTCTTATTATATGTGAACATGGATTTTATGGATTGAAAAGAACCTTAGAAGAAAAAGGTGACATAATATATAGGGGCTCACAGGATGATTGGGAAGCCTAACCCATAATAAAGTCCTATAAAAAACTTCAAAAGATGAGAAAAAATTCAAGGTATCCTAGATTTAACATAAATAATAAAAACTTCTAACCCTAGTTCCAAATCTATCACACAATACCATATTTTCCCCAACATGTTTTCAGAATTAAAAAAATCCTTTGCCATTGGGTAAATCTAGAGACATTCACTAATAGTAAGCTTCCAAATGATAGAAATTCATGTGTTCAAAACTTGTAAGCTTTACATGAGATCCCTACAATAATCTATCAACCTAAGCTTGGAAAAAACCATGACATTATGATCCATCTTTCCCTTGACATCTTCATTTAGAGCTACCAAAATAGGCTTCAAAGCAAGAGGAACATCATTCATAACCGGGTGAACCCACAATAGTGGGTTACACTTTTTCGGAGGAAGAAATTCCTCCAAAAAAGTTTGGACTTGAAAAATTATCCGTACAATTTCGATCGAAACTTATCATGAAAGTTTCGATCGAAATTTTTTACTTTCTATCGAAAGTAACTTGTGATCAAAAGTATGTACCGGTCAAAGTTTCGATCGAAACAATGAAAGCGGGTTTGCCCGTGGGTTTCAAAGTTTTGATCGAAACTTGAATCAAGTTTTGATCGAAATGCTAAGTCGCTAATATATATATGCGCGAAGCCGGTTCTCTCCTCATTATTTTGATCGAAAGTTGGAGAGAGACCAGCATCCGCCTTATCGACCGTCAAAAAGGGTATGAAATATTTGTTTTTTTCCTTTTTCTATTGTTTTAGTTAAAATTTATATGTTTTTAGTATTTAAATATATGTTTTTTTTGTATATTTTATTTTACTGTTCATGCTCAAAAGCCTCTAATGTCATTGTGAATCTCTAAATACACAAATAAGATAATTTTTCATCCATATTAGATCTAAATATATAATATTATCTTTTAATTTAAAGTTTATTTATGTTTATTTAGATGTTTTGAAATGTGTTTAATTTATGTATTTATTACAATGTTGAATGATTAGATTAGATGTAAATTCATTGTTTAAACATGTAATTTTACAAATAAATATAACTTTGACCTAGAACCATATAACCTCGACCTAAATTCATTATTTAAACTATAATCTCGACCTAACCATATAGTTATGTACAATAAAACTCTAAACATATATAACTAAGTACTTAATCACATAACAACTCGCCAAGGGATCCAAACAAAAAACTTCTAGTATTTAAAATGATTTTACTTAAATTGTATTGTACTTTGTTTCATGGATTGAAAATGGATGATGTAAACTATTTTATAAATGTATATTCTTTCAGCCTTTCATACCCTGTGACATGTACAACGAATGATTGTGCATTCCGAATTAATTTGCCAAGTGGCATTCAGAACAAATGTATATAAATTATTTAAATGGATTGAACTGAAGTAGTTAATATTCTTTCATGTGGATGTGTGATTTATTTTACTTTTAGTACTTATAATTATTTAAAAATGAAATGTAAATGTGCTCATTAAGGTGTAATGCCCCGCCAAGGGATCCAAAGAATTAACCTAGAATTTCACTAAGTTTGGTAGCATTTTTTTTTCTCTTAAAATTACATGAAAGTAAATACCACATATAACTTATTCACAATAATGGAAGCAATAGCAATGTCCATCTAGAGAGTAAACATAATATGCACAATAGATTACATTCTTTAAGATCCCTTAACGTTGAATTACATACATGAATCTATCTAGTGCAACATCCACATGAAATAATAATGATAAGTCCAATGTTCAATTATTACATATCCAAATGCTCATTCATCCTCTGTACATGTCACAGGGTATGAAGGCTTAAAAGAATATACATATGTAGAATAAGGTACATCATCCTATTCTAATCCATGATACATCAAAGTAAAGATAACCACATGATTCACATGATACATAATCATAAAAGTCATATACATCCATCATAAAGGTCAAACTAAATAAACTAAGTGCACGGGTCCTCCCAACCGTAAATAGCATCATTAGACCATCGTGGGCCCTAGCCATCCCTCCGTGTGTAACATCCCAAATCATCAAAGAGATCATCGGTATTAACATAGTAGGAATGTCACTCCTAATAAATACAACATCATATGTAGAAAGTAATCTAACATGCAAAATATAAGCATAAGATAACATCATCTAACATATGCTAATCATCAATGAAAGGATACATATCCACCATCATGAAGGACGCATCAACCACGATGTCTCAATGAATCTCAAATGATAAGAGTGGAAAATACACTACCACCCGTCCGCATGGTACCTAAGTGGTCCACTCCCACCGTGCTGAGGAGATAATCTCAAGTCCCAAACAGGTTGTCAAAATCACATAGCACAAGTCTCTAAAGTCCAGGAATCCTGAAAGTATACTAACTCAAAGGTTCCAATCACAAAGCAGACATCTACTTCCCAGAGGCACACAATGACATGTAGGAACCTACTATGCAAGCGAGAAAGTGTCATCGCATTTATCTCGTACAAGTTACCCTGGCAGTTAGCTAAACTCCATGGGTCCATACAGATCTCATGCGGCCACTAGTATCCTTTCATATTGACAAGGCATACTATGGAATGCAAGGTCGCAACCATGCGTTCTTTCTACTCCCATCCTAGCCTATACAAGCACTCAAGGCATGGGCGAGAACCAAAACTTTTATCTTGTTAGGTTCATTCAGTTAGTATTAAGTGTGAATGTTATCACTTATTAATCCAACTTACAATGAGTTACCTTGGCAGCCTTTTAGGGCCCCGACCCCCATTGCAAGCCACTTCCCGACACTACATGCAGATATCCTACCCTAATGATCATGGTATCATAATCATAAAGAAAGTCCATAAAATCATCAAATATCCACAATAAGAATCATCAAATATCCATGATAAAATAATCAAATATGCATAAAAGCATCAAATCTCCATGAGCAACATCCAAAGAAAATCATGACTACAACAGCTCTCTATTGGCAACTGAAGTATCACTGATAATCAAAGCATCCGTTGGTTCTTAATAACTAGAATATATCTCAAAATAGATCACCATATCCATTGGTTCTCAACAAGCAACCAAGAATATCTCAAAAACATACTGATCGAAGACTCCAAAATGGTTGAGTCATACATGTCACAACATGACATCATCAAGAATAAATCCACATATTAGTCCCATCATGGAGACTAGAATATATCCAAGGATAAATGATCGATGACCAAAATAATGGTTAAATCAAGGGTCTCAAACATAAGAATTTCAACTTTAACAATTAGTAATCACAACCAATACATAGAGCATTCCATCACATAATCATGGTTGGGTTTATAAAGATTGAGAAATAAAACATCATCATGACATCACAATCACATAACCCCCAAGCCTCTGGTAGACGTCCTATACCGGTCAACACTAGTCAACCCAAAATCCCAAAACATTAGCATAAGGAATACACAATGTAAACACATGTTTTGGTTTTGCTAAGTTTTCAAATTTGAAATCAAAAGTCTCAGTTTACGTTTTCCCAAAATTAATATGAAGTGGAGAAATTTCACGTTTTATCTAACCCATGTATTTACTTGATAGATAAAAGTTCCTCCATTAGATTCAATTTTCTAATTGATCCAATAATATTTTATTTATAAAAACTTCGTTTGAGAAATAACATTTCCAATAATCAAACTTCGATTATATATATGCTAATAATTAATCTTAATTAAAACTAATGTTTAATTAAATTAATTATTAATATCTCTACTAACTCACATCTTTTATTGATATAATAATTATTTGTTATAAATTACATATATACATATATACTTTTATATATATATATAAATATATAATAATAACAAGAAAACAAAATATATAAAAATCGAAATATTGATAACCGATTTCATATAACATAAAATGTTTTATAAAAATTGAAATGTTAAAACAAATCTTTGATGCTGCGCGGTACATGGTACCTGCTATCGCAGGTCTCCCCGATAGCGGGTATAGAGTACCCCTGTCATCGCAGTCCCTGCGATGGCAGGCCCTCTGCGTACCCGCAGGGTGATACGGCTCTGTCGGATTCAAATTTTTTTATATAATTTAAACGTTTTTAAAAAATGCTTCTGCCCACGCGGTGCGATTTGGTTTGTAAATAATGTTTAACATTTTTTCAAAAATGTTTTTGATTAACGATATTCGACTTTTATCACATATGAATATATATATATATATATATATATATATATATATATCATAGTATATATATAAAAATGATAATTTATGAATACAAGCTTTCTTTTTTCAGAATTTCTCTATGAAACTTGGTTTTCAAAATTTCTAATAATTGATTCTAATGGGTTTGTCCATGAATTGCAACCCTAGCCCCGTGTCATTTTCAGATCTAGAAGCATATAGAATTCTCAAATAAATTTTAATTGCCCAAATTGAAAATGCATAATGAAGACATATGGAAGACACGAAGAAGACAGGGAAAGCAAGATGCGGAAGTAGCATAAGTGAAATCACAAGAATCTACTCGAATTCTGATGCTAACTCACTCTTCCTCAGAAAACCCGCAGAGCAAGCTCCCTTCTTCAAAATTCTCGAATCCTCCAATGCTCCAATTTCTCTCCACACTAACCACGCTATGTCCAAGCTTCTAAGGAATGCCTGAATATAAAGAGCTCTAGGAAACCTCTAGAATGCTTCTAGAACCAGCTGGAAGGTGTCACCAACTAAGCATGGGTCTTTTCCCAACCTTTTTGATGAGCCATAGGGTTGTAGACACCATGTGCTTAATTGATGCACTAACCCCCGTGTTGTTGACACATGAAAAAAATGGAGAACTGTGTTAATTCCCAAGCAAGCTTATAACTCCAATTACTTTTTAAATAATTTCCATTTAAATATTTATAACTCCCATTTTAATTTAATAACTTTTATTTTAATTTTTATAACTTTTATTATTATTATTTGTTTATTAATTTATTAGTATTTTATAATTATTATTTATTTTAATTTTCTAATTTTCTTTTTATTTAATTCTTTTCTCTCAATTAATTCTCCTTGAATTAATTATAATCAAAATATTAAAGATCAAGATATTTAATTTTCTTAAATAATTAATTTATTAATTAAATCTATTTGTTGAGATTTTGTTGAGATTTAATTAATAGAAAATTCACCATAGACCTTCAAGATAAAATATGAAAACCCATCATAGGACAATTCATACAAAATCAGTCTAAAGGATTAAAAATCACAAAATATGTCATCCGACACATTCAGTGGGTGCTCAACTCTGATACTTGTCCTAACTCACTAGGACAAATGGTTTTAGGGTTTGGGATTTGGACTTGAGAATTTATCTCCCTTCTCTTATCATTGAGATAGTATAACAGGGTACGCTCATCTTGGCAATTCAGGGAAGTCGATACCCGGTACCTGCAACCTGCAGAAAAACCATTCATGTACATACAATATATATATATAATGCTAAATTAAACAGACAATGACAGGAAGTGGTGCATCATGTAGATCCTGACTAAGTAGGTGACTACGACTCCCTTCCTTAACCACATCAGAAATGCCATACAATAAGAAAACACGCACACCATACACATGCAAGTATGGGGTAAGTATCCATAATAAAACACATGAGATAATAAACCATCTAACTAATCATCAATAATAACAATATAATGATCATCATACATACATGAAATATAAAGTCTAAATGATCTCATCATATAACAACTGAATCCACAACATAATGTCTGATAGTCTCAAAACAATACCACTAATCCATCAACATAATACTAGTCCATCAAAGTCTGATAATAATAGCAACAATGAGTCTAAAAAAAAATGTGAACGAGGGTAGGCACTACATCCACCCCCCCTTGGATTAGGCTTACTCCTGGAAACCTACAAACAAGTAGGGATATAACTCCCTCAATTTAGCAGCATCCTCCCAAGTAGCTGAAGAATCATCAGTAGGGTCCCATTGGACCCTTACCTGCTCGATGGTTCAACCCCTGAGGGTCATCTCCCACTGCTCTAGAATACGAACTGGCTCCAAAGCTAGCCGCCCGTCCTCTACTTGCAACACATTCCAATCAAGGACATGCACAATATTAGGAATATACTGTCTAAGCACTGAAACATGGAAAACATCATGAATGCGAGCTAGGCTGGGCGGTAGAGCAAGGCGATAAGCAACCGGGCCAATCCTCTCTAGAATCTTGAATGGTCCCACAAAATGAGGTGCTCGCTTAGAACCCTTTCCGTAACAGATCAGACTCTTTCGCGGTCGCACTCTCAAGAAAACCTTATCTCCCACTGCAAACTGCTTATCAGTCCTATGATCATTAGCATAATTCTTCTGCCTATCCTGTGCCGTAGTCAAATGCTCACGGATACGTACTACCTATTGCTCCATATCATGAAGCATCTCAGGACCCAACAAAATGCGATCCTCAAGGTTGTCCCAACTCAAGGGTGTATGACAAGGACAACCATATAATGCCTGAAAAGGTGCCATGCCAATAGAACTATGATACCCATTATTGTAAGAAAATTCCACTAGGTAGAGATAGTCCTCCCAATATGTCTACCTATCCATCACATACATCCGTAACATATCCTCCAAAACCTGATTCACCCTCTCTGTCTGACCATCAGTCTTTGGATGATATGCCGAACTGAAGTTTAACTGCGCTCCAAGCTCATGCTGCAACGATGTCCAGAATGCAGATGTGAATACAGGACCCCTGTCAGAAATGATCTTTCTAGGAATACCATGTAATCTCACAATGTCACGCATGAAGACATTAGCTACAAAAGCTGCTATGTAGGAAGACCTGATAGGTGAAAAATGTGCCACCTTAGTCAACCGATCAACGGTGACCATGATAGCATCATGATGACAAATGGTCATAGGTAATCCTACAATGAAATCCATGGAAATGATATCCCACTTCCAAGAAGGAATGAGATTTGGCTGCAAAAGTCCAGCCGGGTGCTGATGTTCTGCCTTAACTCTTTGACACTCAAGACACCTAGCCACAAAATCAGCAATATCTCACTTCATTTTGGACCAAAAGAACAAACATCTCAAATCAGCATGCATCTTCTTGACACTTGGATGTGCTGAGTATGGTGTATGATGGGCTTCTGCTAGAATCAAGGTGCGAAGCTCATCCAATAATGGCACATAAATCCTCCCCAAATGTCTCAAAAGACCATCTGATTCTCGAACATAGCCTGCAAACTTTCCTTCCAAGGGTCTTCCTAAATCTATCTCTCTGCACACTTCCTGATACCATGAATTCGTAGGAAGTGTCTGAAGAATCTGACTCCTCAAATCGACACTAAGAGTCATAGATGATACCACATGTCTCCTGCGACTCAAAGCATCTGCCACCACATTCTCCTTACCTTGAATGTACTTAACCTCAAAATCATACTCGCATAGAAACTCCATCCATCGTCTCTGGCGAGCATTCAAATTAGGCTGAGTAAAAATATACTGAAGACTGCGATGATCACTGTGTAGCTCAAATCTGTGCCCCAACAAGAAATGTCTCCATCTTGTCAAAGCATGAACTACTGCTGCTAACTCAAGATCATGCGTAGGATAATTTAACTCATGATCCTTGAGCTTGCATGATTCATACGCTATCACCTGTCCATTCTGTATCAACACTGCCCCAATCCCTTCAAGAGAAGCATCTATACACACCATGAAATCTCCCTCTAGATCAGGTACTGCTAAAATTGGTGCACTAGTCAAAAGCTCTTTGAGCTTCTGAAACGCTTCCTCACATTTCTCTGTCCACACAAACTTCTTTCCTTTCCTCTGAAGAAAAGTAATAGGATATGCTATCTTAGAGAAGTTCTGGACAAATTTGCAATAATATCCTGCTAGGCCCATGAAACTATGAATCTCTGACACATTATTCAGTGTTGGCCAATCTATTATCACCTGAATCTTTGCAGGATCCATTGAAATACCATCACTTGAGATGAAATTCTCTAAATATGGAATCTTTGATTTAAAGAATTCGTACTTAGCTGCATTAGCATAAAGCTGGTTGTCTCTCAAGCATTGCAATACCAACCACAGGTGTTCCTCATGCTCCATCTGATTCTTAGAGTATATCAATATATCATCAAGAAACACAAGTAAAAACCTATCAAGATATGATCAAAATACACCATTCATCAAACTCATGAACACTAATGGAGCGTTAGTCAACCCAAAAGGTACCACTGTGAACTCATAATGCCCATAGCGAGTTCAAAAAGTGGTCTTGTGAATATCAACTTCCTTAATACGAAGCTGGTGGTATTCTGACTTAAGGTCAATCTTGGAGAAAACTGTAGCTCCCTTGATTTGGTCAAATAAGTCATCAATCCTAGGCAAAGGATACCTTTTCTTAATAGTCACCTTGTTCAACTGTCTGTATTCGATACAAAAGTGCAAGGAACCATCTTTCTTCTTCACAAAGAGCACTGGAGCTCCCCATGGTGATACACTAGGTTGAATGCTCCCTTTGGCCAGAAGTTCCTCTAACTGAAGACGTAGCTCTCCCAGTTCCTATGTAGTCATGTGATAAGGAGATTTAGAGATAGGCTCCGCTCCAAGAATTAGATCAATGCTAAAGTTGATATCCCTCTTTGGAGGCATGCCTGGAATCTCACTTGGAAAAACATCTGCGTACTCTTGCAAAATCGGGTGATCTAAGGTCTTCCTCACATGATCTTCCTCATCAAGATCATTTACCATAACAACAAATATTTGACATCCCTTACGAAAACTTCGCTTCATTTGCATAGCAGAAATCATCCGCAGAGATATAGGCCTTGGTATCCCAACTATCTTCACATCATTCCCTTGGTCATCTTGGCACATAATAATCTTCTTCCTGCAATCTATACTGGCTTTATGAGTTCCAAGCCAATCCATGCCTAAAACCACATCATAGGAACCAAGGGGTATGACTCGAAGATCCACTACAGATATAAAGCTTCCTAAGCTAAGCCCACATTTATGAACTACAGAGTTCGTGGAGACCTTGATACCTGAGGCTAGCTCCACTTGCCAACCATGATCTTGCTTCACCGCATCCAGCTTACACTTAGAAACTATAGATGGTGAAATAAATGAGTCTGTAGCTCCTCAATCAAATAAAATTGAAAGAGATATACCTCGAATAGCACCTGTGGTTTCAACCACTGTTCCTTGATGATCTGCTTGACGGTGATCAACTGCTGCAAATACTCTATGAGCTCTACCTGCATCACCAACTGTAGGCTTTGAAGCTATAGGCCTAGGTCCTAAAAACTGAGGTGCTCGCTGTGGACACTGAGCTGCATAATGACCAATCTGTCCACATGAAAAACATTCTGTATTCTTGCTAGATCCTCTACCCATAGGTGGTACATTTGATTGCTGTCGGCTGTTCCTGCTAACAAACGACTGACTACTCTGAGCTGGCTGATTGGGCTGATTTTGTTTATTGTGCTGAGCATTGTGGTTGTTCTTAAAGTTAGAACCTTTGCCACCACCTTGAGCCTAAGAATTTGATCCCTTCTGTTGTTGCGTCTGCTGAGACTGCTGCTGAAACTGTTTTCCCTTAGTAAAGAAAGGCTTCTTGTTACCACCTGAATTGAAGTTGCCTTTAGATCCTGACGCTGCTGGCGCTCCTACAAAACCACCTTGACCAAGGTTGACACTTTGCTCCACAAGGATTTCTCAATGTACTGCATCCTTGAGGGTTTTTGGCTCAAATACTTTGACACCCCCAATAATATGGTTGTTCAAACCCCTAATAAAGTGTTGTGTCAACTAAGCTGAATTTTCACTGAACCCTGAAAAAGACATGAGCTCATAAAACTTACGCTCATATTCGGTCACTGACATAGTGTACTGCTTGAGATTATGAAATTCATCTGCCCTTTGCTGTTTCCATTCCTCTGGTAGGAATCGTTCACAGAAACTCTCTAAAAATAGTTCCCAAGTGACACTGCTCATATCGATCCCTAGCTTTTTCTCCTCAATTGTCCACCAAGTGGCCCCAAAATTCTCTAAATTGGTGATCGCAAATCTTGCCTTAACATTGCTATCAAAGTCCTACATAGCAAAAATCCTGTCGAGAGAAATAAGCCATTGCTCAACCACATAACCAGATCCTTGCCCATTGAAAGGCTTAACCTTGGATCTTGAAAGATCCTTCATCTGAGTGGACACAATGGACCTCTGACGATCCTTCCAAGGACTTCTAGATCTGGGTCTATGCTCTTGTTCTGTCTGATGTACTTTAGGGTGTTCTTGAACAGGAGCTAGACGTTCTAGAATAGTCTGCATCAACTATCTCAGACCAACCTCTTTAGACTCAGCTTGGTCCTCTCTTTGGCTCTCTTCCTGTTGCCTATTAGAGTGCTCTTCCCTGCTCTCTATACGAGCCGATCCCTCATGGGCAAACTCATGGGCACTAACGGTTCTGCCACGATCATGACCTCTTCCATGGCCCCTACCACGACCTCTAACAGAAGACCTAGTCTCAGATACCATCCTGCAACAGTACAGAGTACTATTATGATCAAAAGACACATGTTCAATAGACTAAGCTCAGTTCTATGTTTAGGTCTAAGTAAAATTTCAGTTTTGACAACTAAGTGTTGAAGTATGAAAAACATACAAGTAACAGTTCAAGTTCTATTTTTCTTTTCAGTTCACCTAGTTTCAAGTTGAAGAGATATACTTATTAGTTCAAGTTCTAGTTGTTCCAAAATACCCAGAGCTCCCAATGTAGAAACTCGGGCTCTGATACCAAATGTAATGCCCCGCCAAGGGATCCAAAGAATTAACCTAGAATTTCACTAAGTTTGGTAGCATTTTTTTTTTCTCTTAAAATTACATAAAAGTAAATACCACATATAACTTATTCACAATAACGGAAGCAATAGCAATGTCCATCTAGAGAGTAAACATAATATGCACAGCAGATTACATTCTTTAAGATCCCTTAACGTTGAATTACATACATGAATCTATCTAGTACAACATCCACATGAAATAATAATGATAAGTCCAATGTTCAATTATTACATATCCAAATGCTCATTCATCCTCTGTACATGTCACAAGGTATGAAGGCTTAAAAGAATATACATATGTAGAATAAGGTACATCATCCTATTCTAATCCATGATACATCAAAGTAAAGATAACCACATGATTCACATGATACATCATAATAAAAGTCATATACATCCATCATAAAGATCAAACTAAATAAACTAAGTGTACGGTTCCTCCCAACTGTTAATAGCATCATTAGACCATCGTGGGCCCTAGCCATCCCTCCATGCATAACATCCCAAATCATCGAAGAGATCATCGGTATTAACATAGTAGGAATGTCACTCCTAATAAATACAACATCATATGTAGAAAGTAATCTAA